>CM047870.1:34380200-34695720 GCA_026212405.1 Petrea volubilis
AAATTAAGAAAGATTAGAGTATTTACAGATAAGGGACTAATCAAATTAAAGAACAAAAAACTATGATTAAGGGATTAGAGTCTTGTGAAATTATTAAAGATGTAATAATTTTTAAATATTTAGAGACGAGGGACTAGTAAACTTTTTAAATTACTAAAATGTTCATTATAATGCAAAAAATTAAATTTATGTAGGTTATTACTTTGTTTGACCCAAAAAAAAAAACTTTATTTTAATTATTGAATTAAGACGTTTTAGCAACCCAACTTCCTAATATAAGCCTTCATGTGTAGTCAAGATCACAAAATAAATAACTACATAATTGAGTTTTAGAAAAATAGATTTCACCAATGATAAAATCAATCTAAAAATTAAAAAAA
Source organism: Petrea volubilis (assembly GCA_026212405.1). Lineage (NCBI taxonomy): Eukaryota > Viridiplantae > Streptophyta > Magnoliopsida > Lamiales > Verbenaceae > Petrea > Petrea volubilis. The sequence goes on from CM047870.1 coordinate 34,380,581, forward strand.
AATCACATCGATTTATTACACTGAATTTTAGCATATCAAAATTTTCCTATACCTTGTTCCAATTTTTTTTTTTTTAATTTTTTTTTCATTTTTTGATGAAGTGAAAATCAATATATTTCTTGTTGGTAGAGAAAGATGATGGGGGAGGACTAGCAAAAATCAATAAAAATGTCACAGAAAAAATCACGCTAAGAGAGTTCAGATATATTCTGAATTCCATCTTTGTTTTTTTTTCCTTTTAAATTATTTTCTAAATAAGATACAAATTTAATTAGTCCCCCGTCCCTAAATACCTAATAGTTATTCCCCCTTTATTAATTTTGAAGCTTCCTTAATCCTTAATTATAATTTTTTTTGTCAAATTTATTCTCTCTTTATTAATTTTAAAACTTTGTTTTCCATTAATCATAGTTTTTCCAAAATTATTCACTCTTTATTAATTTTAGAACTTCCTAATCCCCTAATCATAATTATTTTTACTTTCCAAAAAATACAAAACACAATATCGTTAGGCATTCGAATTCAGTGGAATCAAAATTGAACAAGGCCTGACGTGTAGTGCCAAAATTAATATTTTCCCGAAATATATATATATATATATATATACACACGTAAGAATGATGTAAGAAAGAAAATTACAGCTAATCCGAAAACCGTTAGACAAAATTACAAGTTGAGGAGATTAATTTACTCGAGGAAATGAATATTTGTTAGAACTTCACTCTCACGAAAGGCATAGAATAGAAATAAAGACCCATTTTTTATGGCAACATGACTTTAAGATTTAACAAATTTTCTATTCTAGTCGACAGCTACGAGACCCATGGTTTTATGGCAAATTCCTCGGTTTTTGAAGCTTTTCTTTTTTTTTTTTTTGATTAACTTTAATCTTTTATTTCGCCAAAACGTACTATAGGCTGACGAGATTTTTGTTTTTCTATTCTATTTTGGCATAACGATCCGTAGAACTATTCAATGGTTTTATATAACAAATGGATTCAAATTTGACAACATTAATTGATCACACAAAATCCAAAGTTTCCAACGCAAGGGGCCGCCTGCCCTTTTTTTTCCCCCCCCCGTAAAAGTGGAAAAATTAAAGAATTAAACAAGTGGCGATGTAAACAGAGTCAATACACTAGCCTTTTTTTGAAAGTTTATTCAAAATTATGTTTGATTAGAGCCTTTGATTTTGGGGGGGTTTTCTTGAAAACTACTTGCGTGGTGGAAATGGGTTAATCATCCTTTTGATTTCTTGTCGATTAATCTAGAAACTAGTGGAAATTGCACTTCTTTTCAACGTCTTTCCCTAATGAAGTAGTAATATTAATCTCTGTCAGGACCATTTCTCGCATTCCCCCCACTATCAACAGCTAATCCAGTGCTTAAGACGAACTAGATATATGTGGTTGATTTCAGATCAGTTTGTAGCATTAAAATTATTTTCAATAATAACTTCGTACGAATATAGACTTTTCCAAATTATCAAGTCAATTCTCATGCCTCTCCCCCCTTTGCGTCATGATTCATGCGCACCCTGTCTCTCTCTCTCTCCCTCCTCCCCCGGAGGTGGGGGCTGATGGGGCACGAAAACTAGCTTGATTTACATTGGGTTAGTATTGGTATTATTCCTTTTAATGGATATCATCATAAAGTAATTGACTTGCTTGCTTCGCCAACAGATTCCGGAAAAATTCTTGTCTGAACACACTAATCAGTCACTTTTTAAAAAAAAAAAAAATACATACCAATCATTTGATAAGTATAATTTATTTACCACGTAATTAATATTGGCACAACTGAATTCAGTTCGAGCTAGAATTTCCTCCTACATGATTCGAAAGGTGAAGTTATATTAATTAATACGTACGCGGATACGCCATATCAACTTGAGGATGCTAAGTATATGCGGTTCCTTGTTTCATGAGAAGAACAAGTGGAAAACTAGTGTTATTTCTTCTCTTCTGATAGTTTTGCTATACAAGAAATAAATACATAAAAAGACAATAAAAAGGTAAAAGAAAGACAATTGACAACATTCTCTTTGCCGGCCTTCTGTATAAGTGAATTCCTGCTTTGTAGAAATGCAGTATAATTTGATTACTTTGTATTAAAATCAGGAATTGACTCGGCCTTTTCTATAGTTGGTGGTGTCAGAGACAGAGCCAAGGAACTAGAAGGATAGTCGCTCCCCAAAACTCTCGACTTTATATCTAACTATATTTTATTACAATTCAAAATTCCCTCTTCCACTATGTTATAAAAATTCAATCTCGTTCTCTAGCACAAAATTTCAGGTTTGGTCCCTATCCATCAGCCAATTTTTAACAAGAAACTGGCCTGGTGACTGGTGATGATTAAGTTTCAGCAGAGAAGTGAACAAGCTGTGACTACTATTCAGAATCAGCCTCCGGCCAAACATGATTGTTCACTTGAATTGAATTCAAAATTTCTCATATTATTATTCCCTTCGATACAAAAAAGAAAAAAAAAATAGTTTGCAATTCTACCCTATGAACTCAGAGAATTTGAACAAATCGAAACAAAATATGCCCCGAAATTTTCCAGGCAATACAATTAACTGATCCTTGTATATACACACACGCGCAAGTGACAATTCTAAACGTTTTATTTACCTGTTCAAATCTGTAACAATACTAAGTGCTTCAACAAGTGTGTCCCTGAACCTAGTAAGATTAAGCCTCACATTTTGCTGATCAAGATACACGGTCCTCGCCGCTCTGTACCCTCCTCCTGTAAAAAGATATCCCGGATCGTTAATGACCGGATGATTGCGCCCGTACAATTTCATGAGCGAACTCTCCTCTGGCTCGATCTTGTACCTCAAATAGTTCACCCCCATAGCCCGGGCCGTGTCACCGTAGTACGTGTTTGAAGCCCACTCCGTCCCGAGCAGCTCCACTTGCACCATCACGGCACCAGTCGGCAGGAATATCTCGTTCGTCAGGCCGGCACCGTGGGCCCCGACCAGCACGCTGCACGAGTTTATCAGCTGGGAAAACTTGTTTAGATTCGAAACCACTTTCGATCTTCGGATCAAGATCACCTCAAAGCCCAGCTGTTGTATCAGGGGTATCAATTCGTCTTCATTGAGGAACCTTCTTGTGTTCGTCCGAGACAAGAGCATTAACCTCGGCCTCGTTATCTGGGACACGTGCCTGAATTTCAGGCCGTAGGCCTGTCGGAGGAATTGCCTGAATTTGTGCATACCGTACCCACCCGGAATGTCGCTGGCATTCAGGGCGAGGTTGTCATGGTATTTTAGCCCGACAACTGAGCCCGGAAAGCAGTGGATACTTCTATTTTCTGCCGGATTCATGATGGCATACGCCGACAAATGAGCTAGAACATTCCCGTATTTGTTTATGAATGAGGGCTTGTAGTCCTCCAGGACGAAGAGCACGCGGGACTGGAACTGTTTGGTTGTGATGTAGAGGGGTATGATGATCTCGTTCATTTCGTGGAACACGTTCCCAGTGCTGCCGGAGGAGAACACGACTGCTGGCATTTGGTGATAATATTCGCACGCCGGCGGTGTCGTGGTGTTGCTGTACTGGATCATACGGACTGGCGAGATGGGTTTGAGCTTGTCTTCTTGTCTCGCGTAGGGCCGGATAACCGTTTCTTTCGGCAAGTCGGAATCAGACGGTATGTAGACGGTCATGTTTGTTGTGTCGATCCTTACTGGTTTGTTAGATACGCAATGGATGGAGTGAACGGCCCTGTCGCACGCGAAGCCCGTCGCATCGAGATTTCTCCGGTCCTCCCCTGTTTAACATGTATGAAAAGTTCTTTAACAAGTTCATGTTTTAGCTAGCAAAGTTGAATAAAACTACCTGCGAAACAAAGTTTCTTGAAGTGTAACGAAGTTGAGCTTGAATTACAGACCTCTTACTAGTCTTGCTAAATGTAATTTCATGAATTGCTCCTCGTCCAGTGTCTTGTTGATGGGCTTGAAACTGTTCTCCGAGCTGGAAAAGTACTGCACCCCTGCCATTTACAAGAAACAAAAAAATGGAAGCAACTGTGAGATGATTGTAATATAAACTAAAAATTATTAGTCGAAAACCGAAAGAAAATACAAAGAAAAAAAGTATTGCATCCCTCCCGTTCTCAAGAAAAAATAAATAAATAAAACGGAAGCAATTCTAAGATAGTCATGATATAAACTAAGACGTATTTAACAGAATCCGAAAGAGAAAAAAAAACATATGAAAAATTTGTTGAAGATTTACGTACATCGATTGAATGGAATTTTGTTCCCCCAAAAGAAATCAACGCCAACACAAAGCAAAGGCAGAGCAAGCAACAAAAGAATTGGAGTGGCACCAAAAATCAGCCTCTTGGGCTCCTTCTCCATTTCTTTTTTCCAGTACTAGTTAGAGAAAGTCAAGCTACAAAAAACTTGTTTTCCATGTTATCGAAGAGGACTAGTAATAAGTATGACGAAGCCGGCAATTTGAAAGACTAAAATTAACTATTAATCTCCTTCTGATGATCTGTCTTTTTTTTTTTTGATCTTCAATCTTTCATAGCCAGTCATTCTTTTCACATTTTTTTTTAATTAAGAATAATTCTAAGTCCCTGAGTCTAACTATTTTGTTTACTTTAGTACAGTGATTAGCAAGAGTCTTTGAACCGCGGCAAGGGATTTCTTTCGTGGGTGGCTATCTAGGGTGTTGACTTGTTCATCACGATCCAACTTCTTATAATAATTAAAATGTTTTAACCCTAGATTTATTGTGAATTGTACTTCATTTTAGAGTACAATTAAATTAAACATAATTAAGGGATTCAGAAAGTCAAAAGATTTTAATTGCTTAGAACTAGGAGAGATCTGGTTTTCCATACTTAAGTGTCATACTAATGCAAATGGTTTATCAAGGACTTTGCGATTGAGTCATTAGTTTGAACACGGTACTAAACCTTTTTGTGTTTCTTCTATTTCAATTTCATAAAATTCAAATCTTCTGTTGTATTTTCCTATAATATATATATATATATATATATATTATTACATTCACCAATGTGAACTATATAATTGGTCATAGTTGAGATTAGGAAAGATGATCGGTAATTTTTCTTTTCATATTATATTATTTTCAACAAGATATATGATTTACAGTAGAGTATTGTATACTGGAATGCTTAATATATATACTTAATTATTCATAATATGGATGGAAAATGAAATATTAGTTCCAAATAGAAGATCTACTCATCTACTTGTGGTGCCCAATATGTAATGAAAGAAAAGAAGGGATGATTTAATTCTCTCTCTCTCTCTCTTATAATTGATTAAGATGTGATTAGAATCATGTTTAGTTTACAAAATTAAAATCCTTTTTTTTTTTTTTCAAATTTTGGGGAAATGAAAGCCGCCTCAAGAGACTAGCTAGTGTGGCACTTCATTGTCTTTATAAATAAATATTATTATTCAAAAGAAAAAAGTTAAAAGCGGCACGATGGGATCAGCTAAACGTCATTGGACTAATTATTGGGCTGCTGAATGCTGACAATAACATAAGAAGCATGATTAATCACTTCATTTAATTTTTCAATTTGGTTATATATTAAAATAAAACAGCTTTTCCCCATCTTGGTTTTCTATATATATATATATATATCAATTAAAATATTAAATTACCGTGCAGCATATAAGTTGACAAGCAATCCCAAAAATCTGTTGGGGAAACTTACGATTCGAATACTCAATAATTAGAGAGAGTAATTTAAGGAATAATAATTAATTTGAAGAAATTTAAATAAGTTATAATATCACGATCAAGATGGCAAAAAATTAAGGCCGGAATGCCGCGGGTGATGTTAACATTGCTATTTTATTATTTTATTTTGTTTTCTGGTGAATTGAAGAATAGAATTTTCTATATGCATAGAGAGCATGACAGCTATGAGAATCTTCAGCGAAAGGCAGGTCCTAGAATTTATTATGAAATAAAGTATAAGCAATATATTCTAAATAAACTAGGAATATTGTAACTAAATTGCATGGATGATTACGCCGAATCTTGTTGATCCTTCTTTTTCTTTATACTTAAATAATGATTTTTAGTTAGGTGGTCACCTAAGTTACTTTCTGTTTAACATAAGGAAGGAAAATAATCAATCAAATCAAATTTGAGTTTAATTAACAAGAAAATAGGATACTTTTTGGGGCTAATTGCGCTTAGATGCTTTTCTAGATTGTAAAATTACCAAGTCCCCCTTATTTTTTATAATTGCACTGATACTCCCCTAATTTGCAGTCCGGATCCTCTGCTACAAAAAAGGTACTGCACCTCCTTCTACACTCATCAATACACGCCACGTGTATTGGTGAACGGTTGAGATAACGAAAGAAAAAAACTTATGATATGGATAAATCTCTTTCCTTATCTTAACTGCTCACCAATACACGTGGCATGCATTGATGAGTGTAGGAGGAGATGTAACACCGTTTTGTAGCAGAAGATCCGAACTGCCAAATTTGCATAATTTGCGGAACTCAAAAATTGAAAACGAAAAAAAGTCCAAATTGCTCCAAACTAAAAATATTTTTTTTAGAAATGTAAAATTCTTATCTTTTCATTTGAAAACACGTATTCACCTCTCAATCCATTGAAAAAAATTGGGAGAGCAAAGACTTTCTCTTTTCTCATTCCGGTGTTAAAAAGAAAAGAAAGATAACCATCATTTTTATTTTATCTTCAAAACCTCCTAAAAATTTCTATTTCCTCAGTTAGAAATCCTCAGACTAAGTTTTTGGACATTTCGACGACGAGTTTAGGTTATATTTTCCTTGAAAGTTAACAAAACCGGAAAGTGACATACGTCAAACAGTCCAACCCAACAGGATTGTTAGTTTAACCACAAAAATTATAGGAGGGCTTTGCAATTTGACAAGTTTAAGTGGGGTTTGATTGTAATTAACATACTTTTTCGAAAAGGTTATCTGCTCATGGCTGTTCTAATCAACTGAGTGCACAATTACTTTAATATATTTAAGGCCCTACTTAGTACTTACTAAAGTAAATTAAGAAACATACGAAAAATGGGTATTTAGAAAAGCGTGAGCAAATTGCGTTTAAGATATTGATGTTTTTGTTTGCATGTATGAGATGACCCTCCACATTCTTCTAAGCTTGTTACAAATGTTGGGGTTTTCTTGGTTTGAAAACTACTTGTTGCAATAATTGATTATTGAATAAAAGTTGGTTAGGTGGGATGTAAATATATAAAAGGTTTATTGCTCATCACCATATCTATTTCCTATTACAGCCATATTGCATAGTAGTAATAAAATTAAATATTATCTAATCATATTGGAGATCATTTGGTTAAACCAAAGGGTTAGATGTTGGTTGCTTTCTTCTTCAATACGATGATGCTGAAAGTCTAGAACAATGTGCTCATATACGTCACATTTGTTTCATTTATTTCTTCTTCAAGGTCCGTCCCTTCCCCCCCCCCCCCACCCCCCCCCACCCAAAAAAAAAATAATAATAATAAAATAAAAAAATAAATAAGAAATAAAATTGGAAGATCGAAGGGGTCTACTTGAATGTACGTTTTGTTGCGTGGTTTGTGGACATTGGTTGGATTATATTACGATTAGCCATGTAAATCAGAAATCAAATGAACATGATTGATGAGGCTAGCTAAATGATAAATTAATTTGTCACGTTAAAGCAAAAATTAATTGACAAAATGTCACTTTCTAATTCTTCATATTTGACTTTATTTTCTTGGCTCATTTTTCTTACAACATGTATTAGCAATTCTCCTTAAGGATGATTATGAGATTTCTCTACAAACCGAGTAATTTCAACTTCAGCAATAAATGAGTTTTTAATTTACTACATGCTAATCGTATTGAAACTCCTTCACTAACAAATTAAACTCATTTATAGACTGAGTCAAAGTACTGAACTTGAATTATGATTAGATTAAATCAATTAATTAAGCCACTAAATAATGTTGAAGATTAATGAACTACGATCTGAGATCTAGTGTAACCATATCAACTGGAGTTGTACAATAATAAAACAACGAGGCATTAATTAAATTGTGACTAAATTGATAGCAATATTAATTTGTGCATGTAGTTGAGTTGACATGCATGCACAAAATACTTTTGGGAATGGTTGCTGGATCCGGATCTCTAGGACGATCCAATCCACAGAAATCATGCCTAGATACGATACACTAGCTAGTTAAATTCATGTGCTATTTCCCAAAAACGTGAACGGATTCAATTTATTTAAATTTCCATTGCAATCCCAATAGTCAAACCCAATTAATTTCCTTCATGAATCCACCATTATTCTAATATATATATATATATATATATATATATAGTTGTCGAATTTCATCAAAATTTATGTATAGCTTATACCAAGATGACTAGTTTTACGTGGTGTGAGTGCCAATTGATTTCTTGTTAAATTTGACTGAAATATATTTCAGCCCATTCACACGTGGAGAAATTTGACGAAACTTTTAACGCTTTGGATTAGAAATATGTAAATGAACATTATTATTATTGTATTATTATTATTATTATTATTATTTTTCTTTTTGGGGTGGGGGCATGGATTTCATTAAGTTGTTACGATAGATATACCACATTTTAGCTTTTCTTTTAGTTTTTGTGTGACCATGTTAAGAAATTGACATTTAATCCAATATTAATTAAAAGAATGATTCTTTTTTTTTTCTTTTTCCCTTTTCTTTCTGGAATGGTACATTATAGTAAGGCTTGCTTAAAAACATATTTACATGATCGTTTTAATTTTGCTACATCAAGAAAGAATGCGGGCGAAAGAAAAAAGAAATTGAATTTTAATCTGGATGGAGTATCTAAGTGGAAAGGGGCAATTATGAGGAAGCCCCATGGGTGCATGACTTGCACCCATTGTTGCCTAGTTATGAACACTAATAAAGTAGGTATATTTTACATGTGTGCAAATAAAAAAAATAATATGATTTAATTATATGCTTTAAATTTGTTATGATAAACTTACATACATAAGTATATATTTTTAATTTTTACAGAAAAATAATTTAATGTACAATAATATTATATATATATATATATATAAATACATAAATAAGAAGGTGAAGTTAAAAAAAAAGAAAATAAATAAGAAGGAGAAAGTAAAAAGATGGTGAATAAAAGAAAGAAAAATGAAACCAAAAAAGTTATTTGATAGATAAGAGAAAACGATAGAAGAGCGAAACTATAGAGAAAAACTAAAAACGTGTTATTTGTTAATTAGTGAGAGAGGAGAAAGAAAAGAGAAAAATACCAAAGACACCAAGATCCTCAGTGGCTTCATTAATAGTATAGATTAATAGGTCTATTTAATCAAAACACTTATAGAGACCAAAATCCAAACTCAAGGGTCTCACGCTTTATATTTACTATTTAGTATATATATCGATATAAATATGATACGATATGGTGTGGATACCACAGTAAAATCTTCAAAAAATTTATAACATGGCACGTCTACCGGTCTACAAAATGATACTGTTTACAACAATATTTTATGTTACTTTTGTGTTAATATGATATATGGATATACATATACATTTTAACGTAAAATTCGCACATACATATCTACGAGTACAAAAATGAAGAAACTTATATTCATAACTGTGTTGAAATTCTATTCATGTAATTTGTCAACTATATATTTTAGAAGTATAATTACAAAAATAAATTATTGAATGAAACAACAATTTTTTTTTTCAAAAACCTATTAATGTAAAAGATGTCCATACCCAAACATACGTATTGTAACACGTAATATAAAGTGAGTCAAGTAGTACACCTTTTCCATGACGAACTAAGTTTTGCACCAGTAAAAATCATAATTTAATTTATTCAAAAAATCATAGGGGTGGTGGCGCAGTTGGCTAGCGCGTAGGTCTCATAGCTTAATTGAGTGATCCTGAGGTCGAGAGTTCGAGCCTCTCTCACCCCATCAAACTTTTTGCTTATAACAAAAAATAATTATTCCAAACTAATTAGCATGCGAGTGACTAAATTGAGATATTTAAAACCTACAATTATGAAATGGGCAAATTACACAAATGGCCCCAAAAATTTATGGTTAGAATCACTTTAGCCCTTTATCTTTAAATCGCAATATTTTAGTTCTTCGCAATATTTTAGTTCTTCAAGTTTTAAGTGCGCTTCACTTTTATCTTTTAGTTAGTTTTTAGAGGGGTAAAATTGTGTATCAAAATTTAAATTTTACTATAATCCTTCAAATTTTTTTTTGCATTTTTGTCCTTGAATATTTTGTTTTTCGCATTGATTTTTCAAAACTTGAAAGTATAGTGCTATACGCTACCACTAGTATTGCAGTTACTGTGCACTTCTTACAAAGAATCCAAAATTGAATTTTCTAATTCGCTAAATTTGAAAAGATATTGAGGAACTCACTTCGTAGTTATTGTGGCCTGTTTTTGTGGGAGTTTAGAATTAGGTGTTTTTATACAGTTTTTAATTATGGCGTAAGATTTTTTTTTTGGTCAAGAAAGATTTAGGGTATGTTGTGATTTTATACTTTTGTTGACAAATTATTATTAGACTCTTAAGGCCTTTTTGACTAGAATTTTAAAATTGCATCAACTAATAATGTTGTAAGTGTGGGTAACTGTATGTAATATTATTTTTAAAAGTATAAAATCACAACTTATATCATATCTTTCAAAATTGAAAATCTATTCCAAAATTTGAATCAGTATAAGAACACCTTATTTTAGAAATGTTTCTAGAGAAATAGTTCGTGGTAGCCATGGAGTATTGTTTTCATTTTAATTTTTTTTTTCCTTTTAGTTTGCTATATGATAAATTTTAATTTTTGTCCCTTTATATGTAGCGTGTGATGACTACAATACTAGTAGGAGTGTATAGTATTACACCTTTAAATTTTGGAGGATCAGTGAAAAAATAAATTTATTTGCAAGGATTAAAGTGCAGAAATATAAAATTTTAAGTATTAAATTCCAACTTATATTTTGAATTGACAATTTTACCCTTAAACAAAATTGACTAAATCCCTAAGTGGGAAAAGTCTACTAGCACGTGGACTTCTCTTATCGAACCTTAAAATTCAATTGAAGTGAAATTTGAGCGTAATATCTTTTATTGCTTTGGTTTTAATACTATATTCAATGCCCAAATCATCTAAAAAATTAAACTATTAGAAGAAAAAGACATCAACAATTCAAATATCTCTAACATACATACTATAACAGCACTGATTCGAAGAAAATTGGAAATCCTGCAAAAGTGAAATTTCCTCTATTAATGAACCTCGACGAAGAATTAAATAACTCCAATGAATGCGGTCTTATCCACTATTCTATTCCACTTAAGTTTCTTTTTTGCGCCTTTGGTCACAGAAAACTATGCTCGACACCAAAAGCAAATACAAAGAAAGAACAAATTAGCATTGTCTATTGTTATTTTATCCCACTTGCTATCTAGACTGCTTTTTCCAAGATTTTTTGTTTTAATAAAGAATCATCCTTTCTTTTAAATGCTGTTGAATTGAATAGTCCAAAAAGTATAACTGCCATGTTCTTTCAAAATTTTAACCCCCAAAAAGTGGAGACAAAGTGGTGTGTGCTACTCTCCATGCAAAAAGATAAAAGACCAACACTTTAGAAATTTCGCCCCCAACGCCTACGCTCGTGTCCGGAGCCGGGTTTGGATGCGCGGACGATGGTAGTGCACGTGTAGTGTTTTAACTTGTAATCCCTTAGGTCATGATAATTAAATCAATCTCAAGCCATAGTCATATATTCACAAACATCGAAAGTCTTGGTCATGTTTTTTCTTTATGTTATATGTAGTCTTTTGTCTTTTGCTTTCCCTTTATTCCATGAATCCAATCATTATAATGGTACCCATTCATTCATCAAAGTCGAGTTGAGTCGAACTCCACAAATTTAGATTTATTGAGTTGGAGCCTAATATATATTATTTTAATTCGAGTTTGAGCTAGAAATTAATCAAGTCCAAATTCGACTCGATCATAATAATAAATTTTTGATCATTAAATTGTACTGTATTGATGTCACCAGTCATCCATTTTTTATTACTTATTCATTAATTTTGATTATCATTAAATTATAATGTGACAACATAAAAGTTATTCTCGCCTATTAAGTATCATGAATGACAAAATAAAAAGTATTGCTGCCAATACAAATTATCGATGCTAATTTACATATAATTACTTTTTATTATCGTTACTGTTGGTGTAATTTATATTCCTTGTAAATAGTTCTTAGATAAACGTTTTTGTTGATTACGTTTTTGTTAGTTATGTCTTAGTTAGAATACGTTTTTCTCTCCAACGTGTATATATAACCACTTTGTAACTAATTGTTCAGTTAGTTACCGAATAACAAATTCTTTCCCAAAATGGGTTTTTTCGTCCTTGTGCTTCATCTCTTCTGCCATGGGTTTCAACATGGTATCAGAGCATGAGGTTTTCGATCCGTCACTATACTTCTCGATATTTCTACTGCTTGATACAGACAATTGTTCGTGATATCGATTTTTCTTTCTCTTAATTGCTTGGCTGCGATACTTAGCTGTTGTTTTCGTACTGCAATCTGAAGTTTTGATTTCGATTCGCAACAATGACGACTCCTGTGGATGAATCTCTGGTGATACATAGTTCTGATCATCCAGGTATGAATCTTGTTACTGTACTGATGAATGGAAAGAATTTTTTGACCTGGAGCAGATCGGTGAAGATCGCACTTGAGGCGAAATCGAAGTTAGGGTTCATAGATGGGTCTATTGCGACCCCAAGATCTGATGAACCTGAGTTTAAGCAGTGGAGACGTGTAAATAGCATGGTTATTTCTTGGATTCTGAATTCCCTATGCAAGGACATAGTGCAAAGTTTCTTATATGCTAGTACGGCTAGGGAGTTATGGTTGGATTTGGAGCAGAGGTATGGACAGTGCAATGGTCCTCTGCTCTATCAGATTAAGAGAGATCTTAGCTCAATTACTCAAGGAAGTATGAATCTGGCGGCTTACTTTAACAAACTCAAGTCACTGTGGGATGAGCTAGCTTGTTTTCACTCAGTGCCTCACTGTAGTTGTGATGTTGATTGTGTTGTGCATCGTTTTATTGAAGATACACAGTCATCAGATATGTTGATGCAGTTTTTAATGGGTCTCAACGATAGTTATGATGCGCTTAGAAACCAAATACTAGTTATGGATCCGCTACCAACTGTGAATAAGGCTTATGCCATGATTCAACGCGTGGAGACACAAAGAGAAGTTCAGATCTCTTTTACAGATGTATCAGAAAATAGTGCTCTCATGGCTAAGAGTTTTTCTGGTAAGATACATTCACAAGGCAGAGGAAATCATAGGCAAAAGGAGAGAAGGATGTGTGAGCACTGCAATGTTCTAGGGCACACTAAGGACACCTGTTTTAAACTGCATGGGGTGCCAGATTGGTACAAGCAGCTCAAGGAAGGGAGATCTCCAGTTTTTGGACCCGAACCTGTTGGTAACATAAATAAGTTCAGTGCAAATTTGGTGGAAGGACCTGAGACACCACTTGAGATGCCGGTTAAAACAATTTCAGACAAGCTGGATTGGAATGATTCTATCACTAATATCATTCAGCAGGAGGTAGCAAAATACATGAAATCCAAGTTAAACACAAGCGAACATGTCAACTTTGTTGTTGAGTATGCAGGTAATCTCTCTATACACAGTTTTATTTGTCATGGCCAAGGGAGACTAAGCACTTGGATAATTGATACGGGTGCCTCTAAACATATATGCACTAACATTGATCTTCTTACGAATTCTTCCCCTCCAGCTAGTCATATTCATGTTTTTATGCCTGATGGAACATCTAAACCTGTTAAACTCATTGGACAGGTTTCCTTGAGCAAGGATTTTGTGCTTCATGACGTACTTTATATACCTGATTTTAAGTATAACTTGCTATCCGTTAGTCAGCTCACAGCTTCCTCTAATCTTGTTGTCCACTTCTCCTCCTCTCACCGCACTTTGCAGGACCAGAGGACTAAACAAGTGAAAGCCATTGGTAAAGTCTTGGGCACATTATATGTTCTAGATGAGGGTTCCTTCTTGCCACACCAATTAGCTTCTAGTCAACCACCTGTTCTTTGTTCAAATTCCTCTTTATCTCAACTAGACCAAAAATGTACTTCATCTTGTAATGAACATGTACAAGTCAGTGCAGTGACTGATTTTGATACTTGGCACCAAAGATTGGGCCACACCTCTTTACATACAATGCAACATTTACAATTTCTTCCTAAATTCAATACTAGTTCATCTGTTCAATGTGATGTATGTCATCTTTTCAAACAACATCGATTACCATTCCCCACTAGTTCTATTCAAACATCCAAAGCATTTGAGCTGATTCATATGGATTTATGGGGCCCTTATAAGAAGGCCTCTTTGTCTAAGGCTCATTACTTCCTCACTATTGTAGATGACTTCACTAGGTGCACTTGGACTTTTTTGTTACCTCATAAACACCTCACTGCAGCTACTGTAAATCAGTTTCTCATCATGATCCATACACAATTTGATGCCAAGGTTAAGGTGGTTAGAACAGACAATGGCACTGAGTTTCTTAGCTCAGATTGTGCAAATATCTTGTCCAAACGTGGCATAATTCATCAAAAATCCTGTCCATACACACCCCAACAAAATGGTGTGGTGGAAAGGAAGCATAGACACCTTCTCCAAGTAGCAAGAGCCCTCATGTTTCAATCCAATCTTCCTTCCCAATTTTGGGGAGATGCCATTCTCACTGCAACCTACATCATAAATAGGTTGCCTACCATGACACTAAACTGGAAATCCCCTTTTGAATCCTTATTTCAAAAACCCCTACATACAGTCACATGAAATCTTTTGGTTGCCTATGTTATGCGGCTGCCACTGCTCCCCATAAAGATAAATTTGCTCCTCGGTCCTTTAAGAGTATCTTCATTGGTTATAGTATGGGACAAAAAGCTTACAAACTCTACAACCTTGACACACACTGTGTATTCTTTTCAAGAGATGTTCAATTCTATGAACATATCTTCCCTTATAAACACTCCACCTCAGTTGATTCTCTACCTTCTTTGCCCATTCCTGTGGAATTTCATTCTCCCTCTTCTCCCACTGTCCCCTCTAACTCTGCTTCACCAACTGCAGTTCACAATGAACTCTCTCCACCTCCTGTGGCCCAAGATAATACCCCTGGAATACCACTTGTTAGAGCCTCTACTAGACATAGGAAACCTCCCTCTTGGCTGCATGATTTTCATTGTAACAACCTTCCCAATTTTTCTGAGCTGGCCGTTCTTGACACTAGTTCTTTTCAATTCTCTCCTTCTTATCAAGCATATATGGCACACGTATCAATTGTTCCTGAGCCAGTCTCTTTTAGCCAGGCAGTAAAACATCCAGAGTGGGTGAATGCTATGAATAAAGAACTTGAGGCACTTGAAGCTAATGAAACTTGGGAGTTAATTCCCTTACCACCTGGAAAACGTCCTATTGGCTTGAAGTGGGTATATAAAGTAAAGTTTAACCCTGATGGGACAGTGGAGAGATACAAAGCTCGGTTTGTTGCAAAGGGGTACAACCAAACCTTTGGGATTGATTTTTTTGAGAGTTTTTCTCCTGTTGCTAAGCTGGTCACCGTGCGCATTTTTCTTGCCTTGGCCACTGCTTATTCTTGGCCATTATATCAACTTGATATCAACAACGCTTTTCTACATGGACATTTGGATGAAGAAGTTTATCTTTCTCCACCTGAAGGTTATACCAAAGCCAAGCAAGGGGAAGTGTGTCGCCTTAAGAAGTCACTTTATGGTCTTAAGCAAGCATCTAGACAGTGGAACTTAGAGTTCACTTCCAAGCTACTTGCTTACGGTTTTACTCAGTCTCCCAATGACCATTGCCTGTTCATTAAACGATCTTCTTCCTCTATATTGTGTTTGCTAGTCTATGTGGATGATGTTCTGGTCTCAGGTTCAAATGAAGAAGAGATCTGTAAAAGAATTCCTGCATCAAACTTTTACCATTAAAGACTTGAGAGTTTTTCTCCTGTTGCTAAGCTGGTCACCGTGCGCATTTTTCTTGCCTTGGCCACTGCTTATTCTTGGCCATTATATCAACTTGATATCAACAACGCTTTTCTACATGGACATTTGGATGAAGAAGTTTATCTTTCTCCACCTGAAGGTTATACCAAAGCCAAGCAAGGGGAAGTGTGTCGCCTTAAGAAGTCACTTTATGGTCTTAAGCAAGCATCTAGACAATGGAACTTAGAGTTCACTTCCAAGCTACTTGCTTACGGTTTTACTCAGTCTCCCAATGACCATTGCCTGTTCATTAAACGGTCTTCTTCCTCTATATTGTGTTTGCTAGTCTATGTGGATGATGTTCTGGTCTCAGGTTCAAATGAAGAAGAGATCTGTAAAAGAATTCCTGCATCAAACTTTTACCATTAAAGACTTGGGGTTAGCTCGATACTTCCTTGGTCTTGAAATTGCCTGGGGTGTTCAAGGGACAGTACTTACCCAAAGAAAATATATTCTGGATATTCTTCGTGATACTGGCTATCTTGATGCTAAGCCAGCTGCTACCCCACTTCCTACAGGTCTTAAGTTTGGGGATGATGACAGTCCACTTTTCCATCATCCTGACCAATATCGTCGATTGATAGGGAGATTGTTATACTTGAATCTTTCCAGACCATATTTGTCGTTTGCCGTCCAGCAACTCAGTCAGTTCGTTAACCGACCCACTACTGCCCACTGGGATGCCGCAACACACATTCTTCGTTACCTAAAAGGTTGTATTGATGGTGGTATCTTTTTCCCAGCTCACAATTCTTTCACGTTGGAAGCCTACGCTGATGCTGATTGGGCGACTTGTCCTCTTACACGCAAGTCTACTACCGGCTACTGCATCTTCCTTGGTGGTGCACTCATTTCCTGGAAAACTAAGAAACAAACGACTGTATCTCGTTCTTCTTGTGAAGCTGAGTATCGTAGTCTTGCCTCTACGGTTTGTGAGCTCCTATGGATTTCATTCATCCTTCGTGATTTTCAAGTCTCCATTTCAGCTCCTATTCGCCTATGGTGTGATAATCAAGCAGCCCTGCATATAACAGAAAACCCAGTCTTTCATGAACGCACCAAGCACATCGAGATCGACTGCCACATAGTCCGTGACCAATTCAAGGCTGGTTTCATATGTCCGTCTCACATCACCTCTCGCAATCAGCTTGCTGATTTTTTCACCAAGAACTTATCTAGTCCCCAGTTCTCTACCATGCTTGCCAAGTTGGGCTTTGTCTTCCTCCACCAAAGTCCAACTTGAGGAGGGGGTGTTGGTGTAATTTATATTCCTTGTAAATAGTTCTTAGATAAACGTTTTTGTTGATTACGTTTTTGTTAGTTATGTCTTAGTTAGAATACGTTTTTCTCTCCAACGTGTATATATAACCACTTTGTAACTAATTGTTCAGTTAGTTACCGAATAACAAATTCTTTCCCAAAATGGGTTTCTTCGTCCTTGTGCGTCATCTCTTCTGCCATGGGTTTCAACAGTTACCATTATTATTTTCTTTTTCATTAATGTTGTAGTTTTCTTGTAATGATACATTCCAATTTTGTATCTCAACTAGTGAAAGATCAAGACACCAAATAATTTGTACCATTTACAATATTGTGCACAACTACATCTATACGCATTATCTGATTCATGTATTTGCCTAGAGCCGTTGAGCTCGCTTTGTGTGTGTGTGTGTGTGTGTTTGTCCGTTCTTTCATGTCTACGCAAAGTACCATGCGTACCGGTTATTGAGCCATATCATTTAGTGAGTTAGCGTTCAGCAAGCGACCATTTGGGCCTTGCTCTCAGACCAGAAGGTAGTCTAAACAAGATCCAGCCCACTCGTCGCTCAACAAGATGATGGGCCATTGATCAAATTCCACTCTATCCAAGAGTCCATTAATGTGTATGTCCATATATTGTCTAACTAAATGGCCTGGCTCAAGGAAAGCTCTTAATGTATAACCAAAAATACAATTACCGTGTGTATTTGTATTTATTTATAAAGTAAGATATCCGTATTTATTTAAAGCGGATATTATTCTTGCTTGATTATAGATATTCGAATTGTAAATGAATATGAATATGGTAATTAGATATCTGATTAGTTTAATACTCACTTCAAATATATATATTAGATTATGTGTAATTTAGTTGCATCCATTATTGTACCCAATAAATAAAATTTTGAAAAAGATAATTTATATGTATACTACAATTTTTACATTTTATTTTATAATATTTTATTTTGGTGGTCAAGGTGACTCCTATGATGCCGGGAAGTTATTGCCAAGTTGGGATTTTTTGTTAAACGACAACAAAAATTAATGGGCATTAGTAATTTTCAGAGCAAGAAGGGATAATCCATAATTTCACCTAAACTGGACATGTGGATGTAATTGTCCCTTTCATACAATCAACTTCTTATTTTCACTTTCTTTTGTAAATATATGCTTTTTTCCTTTTTTAAATTACTTTGCTTTATTCTTCTTTGTGTTTCTTTCTTTCTTTATTTAATTTATTATTGGGTTGTGAAATTTTTTCATCTGAGTGCTACAATTTAATTCATTGGGAAAGAATGGGAATTTGAGCCAAAAAAAGTCATATTGGGAAAAACACTAAATTTCTGATGGATTTTTATATTTTACTTTTTTCTGGTTGCCTTTTAATGATTAATAATGCATAGAGCGTGGAAAAAAAAAGACAAAAGCAAAACGAGCGCCGTTGCCGGGGATCGAACCCGGGTCACCCGCGTGACAGGCGGGAATACTTACCACTATACTACAACGACTGGACGTTTAAGCAAGCGAATTGTATATTTTTGACGAGTGCTAGGATTGTTCAGATTCTAAAGACTTTTGTCTCTAAAGAGTACAGTAAATTGTTTAGCGAAAAAGAGCTATTCAGTTTGATCGTTTAGAAAATAGTATGGTATTTGTTAGTTATTTTTAAATAAATTACTCTGTCTGGCTTTTGAACATGTGTAATAGTGACACTAATATGAAGTAACTATAGGATAATTGAATGCAGTGGCCAGTTAGCATGCATGATTATGGATTTCAGATAATATTGAGCGTACAATTGGATAATATTTTCTCGCCATTACTTGCAGGAGCCATCCACGCATATAGGTCCATTTGCACATTTTTATTTTTCAAAAGTCGGAGTACGTGTACTAGCTTGTAGTAGTAGTAGTAGTTGTTGTTATTATTACTATTATTATAGCTTGCTTGAAATTATTGTCTTTGAACTTAATAGCGTATCAATTTTCATCTTAATCGTCGTGACAAGTGCTTTTTATTACTTAGTTTTACGACAAAAAGTGTCACTTCACTAACGGAATTTTTATAATGGACAGAATTCCGTCACAAATAAAAATATATGTGATGAATTTATAACGAATGAAATTCATCACAAAATCTGTGATCACAGGTTTCGTTAAATTTGCGATAGAATTTGTGGTTAGTGGAGAAATTCTCTTTCGTAGTGGATTTCGGTTAAAAAAATAAAACGCACAAAATCTATATCCTGTGTATCAATCTACTCATAAGAAACTCTTATCAATCATTAAAAAGTAGACGCAAAAGTATATTTCTTTTTCTTTTTAAATTAACTAATTTTCATTTGAGATTTTAATTGATAATTTTTCGAATATTTTTCCTTTTTTATTCTATGTTTTTGGTTGGAGGAGCCTCAACTTGAAGCTATGAGTTTTCTTATGATATAGAAATTATTCCGGTTCAATAAAAGAACGATGACTGATTTATTTAGTATGTAGGTAGTTTGTTTTCTTTTATTTAAAATTGTAAAACTAAATAGCGTGGTTGAACTTTAAAATATAGTAAACTCTCATTGAAAGAAACTTTCTAGGCTTTTCTTCAAAACTTTTACCCAAAGCATATAATTGGTGACAAAAGCCTGCATTTTGATAATAATTAACAAAGGCTTCAATTGTGTGTTGCAATATTAAAATGGATAATTACCCTTGTCTCTCTTAAATTTAGGTGAAATTACAAATAACCATCTCTTGTTTAAAAAATTAACAATAAGCCCTTGACATATATCAATGTTTATGAAAAACACCCTACCATTAGTGAATTACTGAAAATGCCCTTGGTCAAAATTTCAATAATTTTTTGAGGACCGAAATACCCTTATTTATTGGAAGGTTTTGAAACTTGAATGGTGTTTGTTGTAAGTTTTTGAATTATATAAGGGTATATCTGTAATATTTTTGAAAAAGACATGCAACGAAGGCTTGTACTTTTTGACAGATTTTTTTGGGCAAGATTTTGAAGGGTCTTGAGCTAATTGCAATGAACAACACATTGGTGAAGTCCATTTTGGGATAGGGCTAATAGTGGTGGAGGAATTATAATTAGATGGAAGAGATGTAATGGCGAGTTAGAGTTTGATGTAATTTTTGTTTAATTAAATCCAAACGAACGTAATAACAAAATTTATTGAGAGGTTTTGATGGACTTAGGGAGATGAAAAAATAGGTGTATGGCTTCACTATCCAGATAGTGGTAATATGGGGCGGGCCAAGGTATTATTCATATTCAAAATAAGAGGGGGTTATTTGTAATTTTTTTTAAAGTTTAGGAGAAGTGAGGGTAATTCTCTCTTACAAGTATTTAGGGGAAAAAAGGGCATTATAGTCTTTTTGTCTGATTTAGCAATAAGAGGACAAAGCTCGGGGGTATTGATAATTTTCAAAATAAGAGGGACTTATTTATAATTTCATCTAAATTCAGGGGAGGTGAGGGTAACTATCCTATGTTAAAATAATAAATTGCAAATTGACCCTTAGCACAAACACATTACATTTCCATTGGAAGGAGTGTATATGAAAATTAAAGAGTATGTTTTGATACTAAGAAGATTTCTTTTGAAGTGTAAGAAATGTGAATTAGCCCATAAATTGAGCATGATTTTAGCTTATATGTAGTTGGTTAATTTTTATCTTGTTTTTTATTGCCAGACAAAGTAGTGCTTTAGTTATATTTTGAAACTATTTCAATCAATCTACCCATTTGCAAGAATTAATATGATTTATGTTTTATTCGAAATCTTAACTTTTTCATGATATCTTCTGCATTTAACTTCTTTTTTTCAATTATTTCATTCTGGTCATTTGTCTAGTATGTCAATCCTTAATTTTTGATGTGAAATAACTTTCATATTATACGTCAACATGTCATTTAAGTTCTTTCATGCATTATATCTCATTTATGTCCAATTATTTACCAAAAAAGAAAGATAAAATGATTGGTTGTGCATAATATAGGGGACATGCTTAGTATATATATATTCGTGACAGCCTCATTTCAATCATGATACAAAATTTGATCAAGCAGAACTTTATTCCTCAAACTTCTGACTAATATAATATAATAATTGAATCAATCATATGAGTTACAATTCACAATTGAATGCAAGAATGAAAGAATAAAGAATTTTTTATAAATCTAAAACTCGCAAAACAGATCGAGTAATCCGATAATCCGGACATATGGGATTAATGGGGGCAATTAGAATCTCGATCGCTTGCATTCGGCAGGTATACCCTGAGGAAACCTCTGAACATCGGTGCAGTAGTTGTATGTCATGTGCTTCTGTTGGACCCATCTCAATCTGTTTCTGCCCTTTGCATCAAGTTCTTGCGTCTGCCATGCAGCAGCCTCAGCGTTGAAAAAATCCGTGGATTTAGGCCGGCAAGATGACCCGGGCAGGCATGCATTGATGTTAAAATTCCTGTAAGAGGCCACAAATGGAGCCTTGCTCCAATCCGTCTTGACCCGCCCGCCTTGTGTGGCCCAATCATCTGCATTCCATAGGCTACAATGTACCCTCATGGGCTGGCTCTTCGGGAATGGGGTCCCGATGGCTTCGTGGTTGTTGAATACTCTGATCGGACTGTTGTCCACCAAGAATCTGAAAAACAGAAACCCGATTATCAGTTCAAGTAACAGGACGAATTTTGCATTTTTTTTTGTTATTATTTCTTGAAAGATTGATGGAGATTGAGAAATATTTAAGGATGTAAGATGATTACATGATGCGTTGAGGATTCCAGACGACAGAGTAAGTGTGAAAAGCTGCAGTTGGGTCGAACCAGAGATGGAACTGTTGTTCCTTGTCTCCCTTGCCCTGGGCGTAAACATTTGTGTGCACGGTATATGGCTCACCAGAAGAATTTCCAAGAAACTCGAAGTCGATCTCGTCGTGTCCTTCTCCTTGAGATGATAACTATACACGTACAATGCACAAAATAATCAGAAACAATTCAGAAAATTAATTGCATAAATGCTTTTTAAAACTATTAAAGAAAGAATATCGATGAGTACTTACGAAAAATGTGGTGACGGTCCCGGCAGAGTTTCCGGGTACAAGCTTGAGTTGCATATCGAATCTTCCGAATAAATACTCATTCTTGGACTGGAAACCCGAACCCGAGTATTGGTCCAGCGACAACGTTAACATTCGCCCACCTTCGAGAATCTTAGCACGACCATCGCCCCATGTGATCTCCGCGTCTCTATAGGAATCTGTGGCAGCATTTGTCGTAGCCAAATAAGCCACCAACATTGAAAGTAGAAGCATTGATGAATTTGCCATTTCCCTGTTGGTATTGTAGCTAAGAGATCAAATGCTTAGAAGATTTTCTTTTGTGTTGATGAGTGAAAGTGGACTGTGAATCCCATATATATATACACAGAGAGAGAGAGAGAGAGGGGGGTGGAAACAGCTGTTTGATGAGCTTCCTGGAAAGAAAGAACGTTGGGTATCCGCGTGGGTGGGTTTTGGTCAATGAATGTGAGGTGGATTTAATGGGTTAGCCGTTGGCAAAGGCACTTTTCAGACAATGAAAACGGGAAAAGTTTTGAGGTTCTACGCGTAAGGTATAATAATTAATCATTAAATTGTTTTTTTCAGACAAATCCAAGTTGAGTATGTTTGATAACTGGCATTGGTCCCATGATGAACTATTTAAATTCCACTTTCTATCCGTGATATCTGTGAAGTTCTTTATTATTTTATCTGTTTTAAAGTTTTTGTCTTTTCGGTGTGGCGATGCGTGGGGGCCTTGCTTCTGTGGCGGGCTTGCTTCTGTGGCCTAAAAATAATGGGTCATTTCAGATAAAATGAGCCCAAAAAGATTTTTGATTTAACTTAGGACTAAAATTCTTAGTCCTTTCGTTACATTTTAATTATCACTTGAACGAAAAAAAAATATTAAACAATATTTGTCATTCTCATTTTTCAAGAATGCATTTATTATTTTTTTTCAAAGATATCTTTCGCTATAATAAGTATCCTTTGCAAATTCGTTAAAAACTATTAACTAAAAATAAATTGTACAATATTTAACCTTTGAACAACTTGCGTTTGTAGTCCAACGGTTAGGATAATTGCCTTCCAAGCAATAGACCCGGGTTCGACTCCCGGCAAACGCACCTGAACAATAGTTTTGGGTTCTGTTATTCCTCTCATTTTTAATCTATCAAAAAATAAATAAAAATTTGAAGAAATGAAATACATTGGTTCTGTTATGTGCAAGCAGTACAGAAATTTGGTTGCAAGCATAGAAACCAGATTATGAGCCTGTTTGGGTGAGTTTTTTTTTTTTTTTTAAGAAGAAGTATTTTTTTTTAAGAAAAACACTTCAAAACAACGAAACTATATTTTGATGGGTTTTTAGAAAAGAAAAAATAAATAAATAAAACCAAAAAAAATATTGATCAAAAAGTTTTTTTTTTCAAGCCCATCCAAACAAATCTTATAGAGTTTTGTCTGTTTTCTATCCATGAGATTAGTTTGATCCCGTACGATAAAGGTAAACATTATCTTTTTGATGAATTGCAATTTTGGCCCTATAAGTAGAGTGTACTGTTAATTTTGATTCCAAACTTCAATCGGTAACCATAGAGAAAATACCATTTTTGTCCCATAACTCAGTTCTTATTTAATTTTAGTACTATTATTACAAGTTTCTAACATTGAACCCCATAAAAATTGTCACATTCGGTTTCGTCTAAGCCGTGTCCATCAAATACTTAACAACAGTCATCACGATCAAGATTATTAGAGAAGAAACTGTAGAGACGGAAAAAAAAATCGATCTCTAATTAAAAAAAGATATGACAAAATCATTGCAAAACCGTCACAATTAATTAGGAAATGATTTATCTTTTGTCAATTTAAACAAATTTATAACTCATTAATTTTTCCAACCTCTAATTTTGTTTAAAACAATTAGAGCCCCATGTTCAAAATTCCTTCTCTAAAAAATTTATCTGCCAACAGTTGCTGTAAGGATTTGAAGAAAGGGTGGAGATGGATCAAATATTGTGATACAATTTTTTAATACATTGGAGTTGATGTGAGAAAACTCTAATGAAATAGACTAACATTTATTAAGGACTTGAGCATGGTATGAAAAATGATATTTTCCCATCACACGATGTTGGACATAATAGATACTCGATAACTCTTCTTTCTAACAACTTAAATTTTTAGACCAGACGGTCATTTAATTTTGTATCAGAGCCACCCATTTATGTTTAAAAAAAAATCGCATACAAATTCTTAATCTTAAAAAAAGAAAAAAGAACAAATTCCTTTTACCAGATACTAGAACTGTTTATTGTATTCTAAGTATTTTGTAAAAAGAATAATTAATAATTATCTAGTACTTAGCACAAGCTTTTTGATAGTTCTTCGTAAGGAAGAGTAATTGTTTTTATTTTCAATCTTTTTGAACATTAATTTAAAAAAATGGGAATTTGAGCCAAAAAAGTAATATTGGGAAAAACGCTAAGTTTCTCATTGATTTTTATTTTTCACTTTTTTTCGGTTGCTTCGGAATGATTAATGCATAAGGCGTGTAAGAAAAAAAATAAAAGCGACAAAAAGCGCCGTTGCCGGGGATCGAACCCGGGTCACCCGCGTGACAGGCAGGAATACTCACCACTATACTACAACGACTCGACGCTTACAAGTTAGAAGCTATTTTTAATTGTGCCCAACACGGACTGTCGAGTTTGAACGTTAAACAAGATATTATGGTATATCTATATTATTATACAAAGAAAGTCATTTTTATCTCACAAATAACGGTTATTTATGTAATTTTATAAAATTTTCTTTTCAATTTTATGTAGAATAAATAAAGATATGTAAAATTGTGACTAAAATTGAAAATTCACGTGAAATCAATTCAATTCGGATACCAAATTTTAGTATGTTAATTTTACCCTTTTAATTAGTAAAACACATGCAATAAATAAGCAAATAAAAAGGTAAATATTATAATATTACATCCAATTTAAAAAACCTATATTCTCAACTCACAAACCACTTTCTCTAATTATAATTACTTGATTTTTTTCTTTTTTGTATTTATTCTTCATCATATAATTATTTTATTTTTAAATTATTAAAATTTAATAAATTATTTCAAATAATTCTTAAAAAAGTATTCTTATAAAATAAATTTAATAATATATTTATATTTTCATCCTAAAAAAAATTTAAATACTAAATTGAAATATATATTTTGTATATTTTGCACACACGTAGCATGTACGGTATTGCTAGTATTTTTAAATAAAATTTTTCTGTCTGGCTTTTCAACACGAATAATGTTTACTATTTCAATAATCCGTATTTTTACTCTCAAATGTCTTTTTCACATTTGGATTAAACTCATATTTTTACAATTTCGTATGTTAGGTGCTTCCGCATTAGTGAGTTGATTTCATCACCGTAACTTTGAAAAGACATATATAATACTATGTACGTATTAAATTTCAAATGTTACATGTCTCCTATTTATGCTATTATAATAATGATATGTATTAATATCATTTCTGAATTATAACAATGCCTTTGCATCTTATAATTGTACTATCCTTATCGTGTACCTATGAGGCATACTAATAAAAAAAATATTTGTAGTAGTCACAAAAACTTTAGCACAAATAATACCTCTGATCATAAGTTTTAAATTTTTTTAACTCAAAAATATCTTCTCCACACTATTACAATAAATTGAAATAATATCCTCCACAATAATATCCACGACCTATTTTTTTTTTAATTATTATTATTATTATAAGTACATATCATTTAATTGCATCAATAATTAACAAAATACAAATTAAATTATTATATCATATCTCAAATTAAATCCTTTACAAAACAACCTTTGGTTGAACCATGAGCCTCATAGTTTGTCAACAGATGGGAAATCGAATCTTGGGCGGATTGTGCCATAAGCCAACATCAACATTCCTTATAACTGTGAAATATTTTTCACATGCTCAGGTTGAATTTCATACATACATCAAACGATTCGAATTTTGTCACATTTTTACTTTATTTATACGAAAGCTCAACAACAAGATATAATACAATTTTAATCATTTGTGGTTCATATATAGGTTTCAAACGCCGATTTTATATCAGAATTTTCAATTCAACTTATCAATAACAATAATAATAATAAATAAAAAAGAAAAGAAGCCAATAAAAAAGATTCCAGGCAATCCCACCAGGCTGTACAATTAATTCCAAGGGCAAACAGAATCCGGTCTTACATTTGAAGTCTCTGTCAGTCAATTGGGCTACATAAAAAATTAAGCACATCCAACAAAATGAAAATATGGGCAAGATATTACCTACCTAAATGAATTATATTCTATTTATCAACAAAAAAAAAAAAAAAAAAAAATCATACCCTAACACATAGATACACTGTACACTAGGAGAATCTTTTATTTGATCAACCTTAATTGTGATGCTCAGTAGAAAAGGGTGTTAGAATTGTAAATAAATTTGGGACCTAACCGATGATGTGTAAGATTGTGTATGATTTCATTATAACCATTGTCGACGTACTCTAAAATTGTACTATGTATATGGTTGCATGCGCATCTAGCTCCGCATTTGGGTAATATTTAAGTGGTATTTTCAATCATTATATTGAATATGATGATATAATAATTTAATTTTTTCAACACTTTTTGACATTAATTTAACGGCTAAAAATATTAGTGGGGGCAATACCCAAGTGGATATCATGAAATTTTCCGTTAGGTATATAGCACCGAAAATTTCGTCCATGTAATCCAGTAGTATATTCTTAATTTGGTTATAAATTATGTATGAAAATATAAGATAATAATACTCCAGCCGTTCTCTTTTATGTGTCTTTTAAGTTTTAAGGTTATTGTACAAGGATTAAGGAGGACAGTTAAGAAATAATTTTAGATGAATAAAACTAAAATGCCGGTTTAGTCAATTACTCTAATTAATGAGTTGTTGAGAGTTTTTAAGAAATTTACAATGATACTTTATTAAAATGAAATGGTATTATTTGGAAAAAAAAAATAATGAATACAATTTTGAAAAGTGAAAATAAGAAATATTTGTAAATTTTTTTTTGGTTATATAAAGTGATAAATAAAAGGGATAAGAAGGAGTAATTCATCCTGTATGTGGTTCCCATCTCAATTTGGCTCATTTGTCTGGATTAGGGAAGACTAATTGGTGGTGCTAATGTATTAATTGTTTACTTGAGAATTGAATACCGAAAGCGACGAAGATGATGCTTTCAAAAAAGTGCTTGATGCACTTTGAACGCGGACTGAATCTCTATCTTAATAGTGTCTCATCTCTTGTCCCACATTTTAGATATATAATACGTGTAATTACGTATAATTTTTGAATATTTACTTACCAAAAAAAATTTAATCTGATTAATTACATTTTTTTAATTATATAATTTGATAAATAAATTTTCAAGGGGTATGAGATTCGATCCGCTTTAAACGTGACAGATAATTGATGACGTGAAGTGGATAAAATCGTGTTATCTTTTATGCTTCTTTATGGATCGTTAATTGTATATTTTTCTTTTTTATTTTGTTTTTCACATCAGATTCTCCGTGGAAATTCTAGATGCTCAATGTGTTAATTGTCAACTCACTGCTCACAATCAATAATATGACAGTGCAGATATTTTTCAAACAAAGCGAAAAGGCAATCAAATTGCAGACACCCACCCAACCGGCGTACAAAGTTACCAAAGTAGGTATATTATTTTTTTTTTATTTCATTATTTTTTTTTTTTCTTATTTCGATCGCTCATTAATACACATGACGTGTATTGATGAGTATAATAGAAAATATAATACGATTATGTAACAGAAGATTCGAATCGAATATTTTGTGACCCTTTTTCACTTGCACTCTTCATTCGTAATATTAGTTATTTGAGATTGTTGCACATGCATTAAATGTTAGAATTAAACGGGTTTAAACATTAACGACTACATGATTGAGGGGAAATTTTTTCGAATAGAACATTGAATATTGTCTTATTTTCACGAAACAATAGATATTGTGAAATAAAAATTTGATGTTAAATTGATTAATAATGTAAAACAGAGGCAGTGATAACGAGCGGAACAGCGAGACATTTCTTGCGCGCAATTGATCAGATGACGATGAAACTTTGAATATTTAAAATTTATTGATGTCTTATTTGTGTAAGTTATATAGCATTATCACATTATAAGCATATTTAATTAAGTATGATTAGTTAATGAAATCTAATTGCAGATCATATTACCTAACCTCACGAGTCATGACATGTACGTATAAGACACCAACATTTGCATGCACAAGGAGCTCTGATGATTAATATTTGCTCAACACGTTTCTCATTACCGCTACTTTATTTAATTAACTAGCAGCTAATTATTAATGACACATTTTTCGTGGTTACCAACTACATTAGGGAAAATGGATATCTTTAAGCCAATATGATCACAATTAATTAACAAAGTTATATTACCTATTCTTTTTTTTTGTCCTTTGATTGGTGTTTTTTTCTTGGAGTTAATGTATTTTGTGCTATGTGGATGTATATAAATTTGCTATGTGTAATAACGTGACACCTGAATATAACATTTGTTCATTAAATTTGATTTCTTATTCTTTTCATTTTTCACCAGATCAAATAATTATAACCTTATTTTTATGCACATACGAATAGGTCCAAATCACATAATTAAACTATATATTTACTGTACATATATATACAATCGATGCCATTGCAAAAAGTGACGAAAAACCAAACTTTTACAGAAAAAAAAAGAAAGAAAAGCCAAAAAAAAAAAAAAACTCAACTTTACCAATCTAATATTTACATAAGACGAAAGCCCGAAACTGAAGTATGCTCCAAACTAAAGATCCCTGCCATGAGACAACTCAAACAAGTAACCCTCTGAACCAATGCTAAATATTGTCTGTTCCCAAAAGATAAAATAGAGAGAGAGAGAGAGAGAGAGAGAGAGCAGAACAGAAATGCTAAGATATATATATATATATATATATATATGTGTGTGTGTGTGTGTGTGGGCGCGCGCGTTCCTGCTACTCAAAAATGAATCAAAAGGCTTTCTGATAAAGATCATGAAGTTTCTTCCAGGACTCCTCTCTCTGCATCTTCAGCTGCTTATAAAAATTTCCAATAAACGTCTCCGCTTTGTGAAACAGTTCTTGCCCGCTCACCTCCGCAAATTCATCATCAGCACCATCATCTCTCTTAATATCATGGTCAACAAAAGCCTCTTCATTAGCACCCTCAATGAAGAAAATGCTCGGCGTCGAAGGCGATTTCTTCACCTTACTCTGTTCCTTAGCTGTGGCACCAACTTTATCCCTCCTATTACTATTATTATTTAATTCCTTATGACCATCGGGAGAGTTGTTAAACCCCGAATTATTGACGGCGCCGTGTTTGAGTGATGATCTCTTGCTCTCCGGAGGCGGTTCGAGGAAGAAAGAGACGAGCCCGGCTTCGGCTCCGACGACAATGATGAGAAGGTTGACGACGAAGTAGAGATATGTTGTTCTGTGGGAAGTGGATAGGAAAGGGGTTATGGTGAGGAGAGAAGCTATTAAGAGGAGCTTCAAAATCTGGGAGTTGCTCAGCTTGTCCATATTATGTGAATATTGTTGTTTAGGTATGTGTGGGATTTCGGTGATGAATGAGAAGATTGAGAGTGGGGAGTGTGCGTTGTGGAGGGGCCTATTTGTGCATATATATACACACATACACACACAAAAATCTTGCTCTTGTAGCCTGTAGGGGATCGGAGAGTTGATCATGAGGGTCCACCTTGTCTTTTAAGATCTTTTTATCACTAGCTGAAAAAAAAAAAAAATTGGTTGTTAAGACATATAAGTATTGTTAAAAATGAATATTAGGACGGTTTCAATTTGAAAACACTAGCTAAAGTGCTTGTATTTGAGTAAAATAATAGCTGCATTTGAGATTTCGTAATGTTACAAATTATACATTCTAGTTAAATTTAAGTTTCGTTTATTGAGACATTTTTTTTTTGAAATTTCACAAATAATTAAAATACTTTTTTAATAGTATATGCTCATATATGTAATACATACAATGAAGATGATTAATAAAAGAGCAAAAAGAAAAAACAAATTAAATTAAAGAATGCCAGCCAATGATTCTGTAGCAGATCAAACCAATGGATAAATTGAAGTATCTTCTTTATCATGTATCTATTTTTGTTGGTACGTCGTAGTCATGCCATTTCTCACTAGTCTACATAAAGTTGCACAAAGACAAAATGTCTATGATATGCATAATTTTTTGATCACTAATTCCTTTTTTTTTTTTCAAAATATAGTAACAATTAAATCGTTTCAATAATTTTGGCAGCATTAAATAGTGTACGAGGTGCAATATGAAATGATTGAAGGGTGAGCATTGAATTAAAAGTATATAAAAAGTTATCATAACCAAAAACCACTCCAGTTTTATGCACTTCATTTTGTCGAACTTGATTTGGCTGGATTCAACAATTTATATAGTAGGTGTAATGTTCGTTTTATTGACTACTCTCTCTAAAATTTTTATCCAAATCTGATTTGGTCAAACCCAACAAATCATATGATAAGTGTATTACACTTGCCAACTGATTGGTAACTCTCTCTAAATTATCGATTATTCACAGGACAAGTGTAAAACACTCGTCACGTGATTAACACTATTCAACTGAACCGGGTATGAGCTAGAATTTCCCTATATACTACAATTATAATTCGTTTACCATGAAATTAAGGTTGGTGCTGCCCAATTAGGCTAAAATTTCCCTATATTCTAGGAAACATAACTATTTGTTGATTTTTTTTTTTCGATTACAATCAATTCGGGACATCCTATAGATGTCAACCGGAAGGACCTCCACACACGCACACACTCACTCAAGGAAAGGGAGAGATGACAAGAGGATTCGAACTCACCTCCACACACGCACACACTCACTCAAGGAAAGGGAGAGATGACAAGAGGATTCGAACTCAGAACCTCACTGGTGCTGATTTGAACCTCCACCACTGGGCTACAACCCCAGTGGCTTAACCATCTGTTGATGATACTTAATTTGTGAATGTTCTTTTGGTTTCTTATAATTTGTAAGATAGAACGCAGTAACGCAAAAAATCCACTGGAATTTTTAGATTTTTTTTTCTTTTTCTAGTGAAGCATCGTGTATATATATCATCACATCTCGGTAATAATCACTATTAAGTTTTACCACAACAAAATTACTATTAAGTTAATTAGTTCACTACTAAAAAAATGACCTAATTAGACACATGGTATGCAAGTATCATATTTGTGTACCTATTGTAACACATCATAAAAAGTGCCTCAATAAATTATCTTTAATTTGAACTATAATATACTTATCGTGATACTATAAAGCGACAAAATAGGCTATCACTACACTCAAATATATAACACTATAAAATTGTCACAAAAGATGTTTGAGTTTGATGACACTACCTAAAGTGTCGTGTATTTGAATATTACAATAACTTATTTTAAGGATATAGTGACTTAGATTTTTGAGATTTGGCTGGAAGTTGAATAAAATTAACCGAATTTTCGATCACCAGCCATTAAATGAGGAATTCTGCTCTCACTTCTCTCCTGCATTCAACTTTTTAAAATTTTCTTCTACTTTATACCTTTATTTATTTATTCACCAAGAAAATTGTTTTATTTTAAATTTAACAACTGTATAAAAAAACAAAAAGGATGGTGAAATCGATAATAGTAGTTAAAAAGTATATATTTATATAGAAAATTTAATAAAAAATAATTTTAAGCTCTCAAAATCTAACTATTTAATTAAATTATATATTTTTTATACATGCATCGAATATGGTTGGCATCTGAGTTTGGTCGTAGTGGTTATGCTTTTTATCGAACCTGAATATCTCCAATCGGATTCAGTTATCAAAATATACAACCTAACTTAAATCCAAAATATTTTAAGTGGACCTAAATCCGACTCCAAAGCTACTGGCTAAATGGTTACTTTTGTTTTGATCAAAAATAATTGAGTCCATTCATTCAATTATATCAATAACTCAAAAAGTATAAGGCAAATTATTATATCATAGGTCAAATAACAACTCAAATTATTTAATTAAAAATAAATAAATAAACTACTATTAAAATTAATAGAGGAATTAAATCAATATCAAAGTAGAAGAAAGATGCCCATCAACATTGATTGGGAATCAAACTCGAAACTTTATCTTTTGGGGGCGCATTTCACTAATTGAACGAAACAATTGGCTCTAAATGGTTACTTCGATTGTCCTGTCTGGGTAACTATCAAGAGGGGGCACATAAAGCTATCAGTGGAGCGGATTTTAATCCGAGCCAAATTCTATTCAAATTTTAGCATATTTAATAAAATGATATAAAATTGTCATACATATTTAAAATAATTTTCTGCTTTATTAAAATTTACTTTTTATATAATTGGTAAATTTTTTGTATTGATTACTTGATTTTAAAAGTCAATTTTTCCCAACTATTATTTAGGTTAGATTTTTTTTATTTATTAAATTTCGGATTTTTATCATATTCAAATTCAATAAAAAATAAATATAAATTCTATAAAAATCGGACTAGATTTGAATACTGAAAAAACTAATGAGATTCGAAATCGATTTTTTCATATTTGACCCAAGTCCGACCCATCAACAGCCTGCCAGGCACACACACACACACACACACATATATATATATATATATATATATATATGGGATCTTTTGGATCTTTTAGGCCCCTTAGTGGATGGGGCCCAATAGTAGTAGCGTAACAGTTCCGATAGAATGTGTTCAAGAATCTCATGGGTTGAGTTTCATTTCAATGATGGGGATTGTATGGTCCATCCTCCAACTTTTTGGCCCATTTTCTCTTTTTGCTATTGATTAAGGATTTAACTTTGTAATATGAAGATGGTGTGCTTGGATTCATAACATCGAACTCGTGAAATCAAAATTTATGAAAATATTTTCAATTTGAAGGTAAATTTTATTTAATTCCAATCCAGAGGATTTATTGCAATACAAGAAACAATTATATTAGTTATTAAACTATCATAACCATCGTGCAGTAAGTAAGTGGCAATATTTTTTATTTTGATGTATTTGATAACTATAATTTTATTTTTTTCAATAAATGATTTCAAAGCGACAAGATTAAGACATACATTATCCCTATTTACAATTAGTGACATCATTTCGTGACAATTTGATGATAAAAAAGTTCTCACTATAAGTTTGTGATAAGATTTTGTTATTATTAAATTGTCACCATAGGGAATTTAAACATATTTTTGTCACTATTATAGCTGTGAAAATCAGATTTGTTACAAAAGTTTTTTTTTTCACTAATACGAAAAATTTCACAATTTGTGAAAAAATTTCTGAGATTTTTACGACTCTATAGAATCTATTAAATTAGGTTCTGCAATTCTGCACACAAGATGGCTGACAGCTAAGGCATATTGGAGTCAATTCTTGCTTTGCTTTTGCGATCAAAATACTCTGTTTTTGCTTTTCCCCTTTTTACCCTACTTTATTCCTTTGAGTATTTTGTTTGTTGGCCTGGAAAAAAAATTCCCAAAAAACAGAAAAAAAAAAAAAAATCCAAAATAAAAACAGTCAAATTGCAGCAAAAAGTAAATAAAAACGGTGAAAATATTACAGAGAGCAAATTATTTAAACAAAATAGTTTTTGCATTGACTGTGGAGGAACTCGTTGGACGAAATGCAAGATTTGGATTGATAATTGGGGATTTAACCATGTGCAGGAAGTAGACAATAACGTCAGGATCAAAGCAAATGATATCCGTCTAAGCCTTTTGGCCTAATGATCATGTATCCCACCCTAGAAATGGGGTGAGTGTAATGATTAGAGTTCAAATCTAATAGGTGTGTGTGCGTGGGTTATATTACCATTTCATATAGTAAGCAGTGGCGGATCTTGATCAAAATTTTTAAAACGTCAAAGTAATTAATTGTAAAATTTATTGAAAAAATTTATACAATATGTACCATAAACATAACAAATGATTTTCTAATGGATAGTCTACATACAGCTCATAGTCTCTAAATATGTAAATGGGAGCATAAATAAATTAGATGTAAGAAAATTTTATATTTTATCCACCTTCCATAATCGTGGAACAAAATAATTAAATTTATATTTATAATTTTTTCAAAATTAGTAAAATTTTACTTACTTTCTTAGTTTGGTCAAGTGCAACAATATACTATTTTGACATTTTATAGTGAGCCAAAATAAAAAAATGTCATTGCATGATTGTTCATCCAACAAGGGTAAGCTGATTCATATTCCTCAAATTTATGGGAGTAAAATTGCATTTTGGTTCATTATATTGACATCATTTCATATTGAAGGACAATTTTTTGTTTGTTCATTGACAAAAATGGTAAACATTGTTTTAAGAAATTTGCAATGTTAAGCCAATTGCCGGGATTTGGCCAGAAAATGCCATGTTATCATCGAAAAAAATCTTAATTGGCTCATTTTACTTATGAGGGGATGAATAAGTCAAGATGTGCTTATTAAATAGCTAAATCCCACCCTAAAAATTTTGGCATTAGTTTGAATTATTCGAACGCAGGCCGTGTTAAATGCATGACAAAATCTTAATCCACCCTACTTAAAAACGTCAACGCATTTACCTATTTTTATAAATTGCGCTATAAATATAATTGTATCAGTAAAAACCTTTAAGTTCAACTTTTAAAATTTGTTAATCTAGTTTTAATATTTTACCTTCAAGTATTTTTTTTTTCAAAAAATTTTTTGCATGCACACACACACAAATTCATAAAAAATTATGAAAAAAACTATATTTATAAAAAGAATTTGTACATATAAATTCTTTTTTCTAAATTTTTACATGTATTAAAAGAATTTATTTACATACACACACATATATATATATATAAATTTATAAAAAGAATTTATGAAAAAATATATTTATAAATATAAATTTTTATGTGTATTAAATGAATTTATAAATTCTTTTTATAATTTTTTAAAAAAAAATTGAAGGTAAAATATTAAAGTTAGATAAATAAAATTTTTAAAACTCAACTTAGAGAGTTTTAATAGTTTAAAAAAAGAAGAAGAAGTTGTAGCACAACTTATAACAGTAGTTGACTGTGTCTAAGTGGTAGCAGAAGCTGGATAAAATTTGTGTCATGAACAAACTGGGTTTGAATCCAAATTGAAGCTAAATTCTTTGAGATGGGAATTTAACTAATGAAATGATGCTTCTGCTGTCCAATTTAGTCCACTTAGATGCTAAGATATCTAAAATATCCACATGACTGACCTACTCATTCTCCAAATAAGCAAAATAAGCCAACTTGGATTTTCTCGATGATGACATGGCATTTTCAGGATCGGACTTGGTCATTGGCCTAATATTATAAATTATTTGAAACAATGTGTACCATTTTCGCCAATGAATATAAAAAGTATCCTCAATATGTAATGAGGCAAATATAATGGACCAAAAATTCAATTTTGCCAATTTATTGGTGTGGAAAAATTGCAAAGATACACGAGACATCATAATATTGGAGTTCGAAGGCTTAGAAAAATTAATCTCCATTAAACTTCAATCATTTTTGTGAGATTTTAATAATTTAGCCATTAAATATAGTGAACATATTCTAATATTTATCTCACGAGTTAGTTAAATAATTAATCAAATCAAAAGGCATGAACATACCATTCAAGGAAAAAAAGTAAAAGAATCGGTAACAAAGTTTTGAAAAACTTGCTATCAAAATTTGAACATATTGTTGCCGCCATTGAAGAATAAAAAAATTTACCAAAACTCTCACATCTGCGGGGACGATTGGTTCTTAAAAATTCCATGGGAAAAAAAAAAAGCAAATTTGCAGAAGCTTTTAGTCAAAACTCAACATGTTCAAACAAAAAAAAAACATTTCAAGTGATAAATATTAGATATAAAGTATTCTTTCAACATTTATTTATTAAGTGTAAATTTCTATTTCAAATTTGACCCCCTTTTTTGTTGGGGAAAAACAAGTAATATATATAATATAAAAAATATTTTAGTTTTTAGATATATTTGGGTACAAATAATATACATGAAAAATATTTTAATAATTATTTATAGTGTGTAAAATTATGTTTTTTCGTTTTATATGTTATGAATGCATAATATATTATTATAATTATATTTTTGTTTTATATATATTATCATGTATATAAAGAATGAATATTACAGATTTATCATTGTTTTCAATATGAAATCAAGCATTATATAAATTTATCCATATATGTATAGATATAGATATTAGATATAAAACATTATTTCCATTTATTCATATATGTATACATATAGATATTAAGTATAAATTTACAATGTAGATTTATATCTGACATTTGACAATTTATTTGTTCTCTAGTGTTTCCCTCCAATTTTGTGCAAGTAGGAATGCCGCATATAAGTCATATCAGAATTGACTTGTTCAAAAATCCTAATTTAATGACTGGCGATTGAAAACCCAGCCAAATTTTGAATTCCAAAGTTCCAAGTCCTCAAACCAAAAATGGTACAATATACAATACCAATATTGAATTTTGCCTAAAACAAGGGGCACAATAGCATAAATGTCATCATAATATTCCACATGATATTACAAAACTAAGGTTAGTTTAAGAAATTATGATTAGGCGAGAAGAAAGTTTTTAAGTTATAAAAGGAAATTACATTCTTGTGTTTTTGAGAGAGTGCATTTTAGCTTTATACACAGGGAAGGGAACACTGTTGCTCACCATTTGGCAAACCGGGGTTTGGGCTATGCTAGTCTTGTCATTGAGATTGAGGACGTTCCTCATGATATTTGGCCTTTCATTTTCAATGATACGTACTCATTTTTCGGAGCAATGAAAGTCTCTTGTTTATCAAAAAAAAAAAAAAAAGAAAGAAAAAGGAAATTGCATTCTTTTACATGAAACTTCCTATATTGTAAAGAACACAATAAATTTTAATTAATGAAGAATAAATATCAATCCCGATTCCATGTTACTCCTTTTTTTCTTTTTCACTCCTTAAAGATATCGGTTCTCCACATAATAGCTTTGGTTTATTTTAGCTTTAGTTATTTTTTACAAATATATCCATCAAATTAAATAATTCCATATTCCCGAATTAGAATTCTAGAATTTAAAGGATGAAATTATCTT
Organism: Petrea volubilis; assembly: GCA_026212405.1. Lineage (NCBI taxonomy): Eukaryota > Viridiplantae > Streptophyta > Magnoliopsida > Lamiales > Verbenaceae > Petrea > Petrea volubilis. The sequence goes on from CM047870.1 coordinate 34,418,419, forward strand.
AAACATTTCTCACAAAAAGTCATGACATTAATCATTATCTTATCACTAACTCAATGTCCAAGATATCAAGGTTAAAACAACATAAAGATCACACTTGAAGGTTATACTTAAAAATTATTACAAAATTGTATTTAACAAGATTCTAATACATCCCATTCCTAACAAGTTCAACTACGTCATTACACTTGAAAATTAGACAAAATGAACTAACAACTTCCACAACACAACAAACGACCCCCTTCCTTATGTTTAGTGGTTGGTACACATCCATCAACTAACTTCAAGACTACAATAGCTACATCATCCACAATATGCACAAGGATGCAACAAACATGGCAACCAACATCAGCCTCTCCCTCCTCTTACTCTTGGCCAGATCATCTTGAAGCTCGTTCACCCTCCTTAGTAGTCGAGGGATAATTTGACGGGATCTGTCACACATTGGTGGGTCAAATCCAAGAAATGAAGTTACAATCTCTAGTTTCCTAAAAAACTAATATATATATATATATATATATATATATATATGACCGCAAACACCAAAATTGCAATCTTTAACCAAAATAGGAGAACATACACGAAATTTTGGCACGTCAGATATTGTCTTTTGGGATTTTGGTCCATCCAAAAAGTCTTCGGCAGCAGCGCTCTCCTACAATTGTGCGGTATGTCCTTGGGTTTCTAATTTTTTCAGAAGCTATTTCACATATTAGGGCACAATAAAGAGGGTGAATGTCAGAATTTATAAGCAAAGGGAGGAAACATTTTTGTTTGGTGGGAATCAGCTATCTATTTTTGAACAGTTTTTATACAAGGCAAGCGTACGAAAATAACCTCCCCCTTGTCATGCGCGAGGCACATGAGGGGCTTTTAGACAGAATACTCGACCAATATTTGTCGGAAAAAAGCTTAGGGGATGATTTCGAAGATTTTAAAACAATCTAGAGGGATCTATGCTAGGTCAAAAATGTTGGGAGGCAAAATGTGAAACGACCCATAAGTTGGGAGTGTCCACATCTATCCCAAATATTTACAAGACAGTAAATACATAAACTTGTTTGCGCTCTCCATAAGCTCACTTAATTTCCTATCGTTTATCCAATCCTTAGATTTAATCGTCTAAGCCATATAGAATGCAAAATCATATGAAACGCATCAAATCTCTGCACTGGCTGATTCAAAACAAAATGCCTCCTTACAACTCTCAAGCCCTCTTTCATCCTCAAGTACTCATCTTCTGTTACTCTAGTCAATATTTCCTTCAATCGCGGGATTTCAGAAACATTAACGTGTATTGAGAGTGCCTCCCACCTCAAAACATCACTAAATGGAAGCACTTGGTGATCAGCTATTATGACAGGGATGCATTCAGTGTAAATGGCCTCAACAATTCTGGGGCTAGCCACTTCATATCCACTAGGGCATAAGCAAAACTTGGACCGGAGCATGTTATCATAATAATCTTGATCCTTAGGGAGGTATTCATGAACTTGGAGATCAGGATCTCGGCCCCTCCAATGTTCAATGAGAATTTGCCTAATATCGCCATGCATGCCACCGGAGAAAAAAGCAAGGTACGGTCGAGGATTATTTGAGGGTGGTGGAGAAATTAACTTGGGATTTACATCGCCATCATAAAGATAGATTTCAGGCGTGCTCACATCTTTTTGTGGATTGAATCCTTCAGAGGAATTTGCATTGCACAAGGCTCGAATCGATGTATTGTAGAGGAATTCATTTCCTTGCGAGGCACCAGGCCCCTGTGAAAAATTCAAATGATGAAAACATTTTAAACTAGGATGACATAATATATATAATGGCATAATGGTAATGTGAGTATGAAGATAGAGCAATATTGTTGAATTGATGTTTGAAAGAACTGATTGGAAGAACAAATTAAATAGTTTGGCAATCAAAATAGTATATATGCTCACCCAGTCGTGGCAAGCAAGCATGAAGTGGTCAGCTCCTTGAGTTCTATTCCAGAAGGGGTGTGTGGTGGAGATGAGTTTCACATAATCAGACACAAATCGTTGGATTGGGATAAGATCAGTTGTAAAATTAATGTACTTTTGCATCATTGCTACGCTAAACGGCATGAAGTAAACATGAGCTGCTTTTGGGTTGCTTGTCCTAAACCTATTGTTTCCATATTCCATCTCAAATATGAATCTTCCTTCGGTAGTGTATAAGTCTTTGCACGGCCCAGAATGTACTATTGGTTGCTCCCCTTCTTCATATACATAAACCTTGAATCTTTTTTCCATTTCCAAGTAACTCCTGCATATACATATACATATATATACACGCGCGCGCGCGCGCACACAAATTAAAGTTGCCATATGCTGCTATCAACTGAGTTTTGAGACAAGTGCATGAATGGTCTTAAACTGATTACTAGAAATTACTTACTGTAAAAATGTACTGGGGTTTCGATAGATTTTGGGGGAGAAATTAATGCCGTTGTACTTGATGGTTACTGACTGGTTTCTGATAGCAGCTGCTCTCTTGATTGCTGCTCTAGCTGTAACTAATCCTTGCTCCAATTTATTATGATGACTCACTCTCATCTGCAATTATCACATACGACATAGTTCAAATAAAATCCCGTACTATGACAAATTGATTGTGAAAACTTACGCTAACAGTTGGCTTGAATTTGGATGAGAATTCAGAAGAAAGCAGAGCTCTGGATTCATGGCGGAGTGTATGCGCAGCAGCAGCGGTGACCAACTCAACAGTCGGAGAATCTGTCAAGTTGCTGAAGAGACGGTTCGGTATCTTGAGTTGTGCTTCGGAGAAGAAAACAACAGCGGCTGCGATCGCTGATATTAAAACTGCTGAAAGTACAACGATCGACAAAGCCACATCACTTCTCTTCTCCATCATTACCTTTTCTCAGCTCTGATTCATCAACGCCGTTCCAGTCCAATATTGGGGCCTCGGAACGGAGCGGCAATGATGAAACGTTTTTGCAACAATGAAGAAACGGCTGGCAATTGGTTTAGGTGGTATGGTGGATCGAGATTTTAAATGAAGAAGAATTGAGAGGAAGAAGAACATGGAGAAGAAAACGCGGAGAAAGAAAAGTAAAAACATTGATCAATTTGCTCATTTGGCTCTGAGACATTCGATGCCACCTTTGTGGGATGGCCACCCAACTTAATCAATTATAGTAAGTGTCCTATTTTTATTTTTACCGTTGTCCCTAATTCACTCGCTTTCACGTTTGTACTCTAGGCGACATAATTTTCTTATTATTCTTGTCTCTCGCACTCAATGCTCCAACCGACGAAATAAGTATTTAGTTCTTGCTCTAAAACATCATAGTTGTTTTTTAGGCCACATACTTTTCCTATTACTCTTATTGTTTTTACACTTAGTGTTCAAATTGATTAATTAAGTGCTCAATTCTCGTTCAAAAATAACTAAATTTTTTATTTGTGCATTAAGTTTGATTACACCATTCACTTATATTTTGGACATAATATTAAAAAAAATAAGTAGAGTTTGATTTTCACTCAATAAATAAACCTTTACAACTGTTTTCATTTATCCTCTTGAGAAAAGTTAATGAATACCCTAATTAAATTTTGTATAAATAACTTTTTATCGATGTAGTTCTTATTTAATAAATCTAAGTGTGTGTGTGTTTGCATAAGAACAATATGTTAGTTTTAATTTAAGGGCATTCATGGGGCTACTTTTTGGTATATGAATTATACATTTTTACGGGAAAAAAAAGAAGGTTGTGAGTAGAATTGACAAATTTAGTCAATCGCGTTGAATTATCAATAATAAAATTTAAGTGTAGCATTTAATAAAATTATTTTACTTATACTCTCTTTTCAAATGTGCTTTACATTGAATACATATAATTTAGTATTATATATAAAATATTTTTATTTAGACACTTTAAGGTGCTTGTACACTCAATTTTTTTTTAAATTTTCACGCTTTAGCTCATCACACTCGCTTTATATGACCAAGGTTGTACTTCATTTCTAATTTTACCATTTTTTCTCCCATGAGAATTTTTCTTAATACTTTTATCTTTTTTTGACTTAATGTTTTTCTTTTCTTTTTGTAATTTCTTCTTTATTATGTATATGGCTTTCATGTTTTCCCCCTTTATTTCTTAAACATTAGAAAATAAAATTGATGTCTCATTTTTATCATATAGGCGAAATTTTAATTTTAGAACTGCATGCTAAACAAATTTTTAATTTAATTATGATTTTAATTTTTTGATTTTAATTATAGGACTTGAATTTAACCATGTTTGACAAATTTATGATTTTTAACCTTGAATAGTGAAATTTAGCTGAAATTTCTTGTCGATAGCATAATAAGTTGGTGTCATTGACAAGTTATTTCGGATTTGACTTATACTTGTCTTCTTGTATGACATGGCACACCACTCGGGATATTAAGAGAGGGGAAAAACCGAAAAGACACTTGGCCTTTAAATAATTAAAAAAAAAATTTAAATAAATGTTTTTTTAATAAAATATACAATATATTAATATTTTTTAATAAACAATCTTGCACGTTTTTTAAAATTTTCATACTTAATATTGTTTTTACCCCCTTCATCTCTCCCACACCCCCACCCACCTTCTTTCTTCTTCTTCTTCAAATCTGCATTCATCCCCCTAATTTCCCCAACCCTTTCATCAAACTACTCGCTGAACTGCCAGAATGGCCGACATTCTAGCCGGGCACCTCCTCCTTAGTCGTCCCCTTGGCCCAGACTTGGTAAAAAAATTATAAGTATGTATACGGATGTGGGGGAGGAGATACGTAACAGGATTGGGGAGGCTATGGGGATTTGGAATTTGAAGTGGTGGTGGTGGTGGTGGTCAATGGGTGGTGGCCTTGGAAATACGATAGGAAGGGGGAAGAGAAGATGATGGTGGCGTGAGGGATTTTCTCGACTCCATTTATCGACGACGCTGAGTGAGAACATGGTAGCGGTGGTGGGGAAGGATCTTCATGGTAGTGCCGCGATGGTGGGTTGGTGGTGTGAAGTCCAGTACGTGGAAAGGTTTTTTGGGGCAAAAAACCCAACAAAGAAAATTGAAAACTGAAAAAAGAAATATATATGTATATCTTAAATTATAATATTGATTAGGGGGTCTTTTGAACATTACCATTTTCACAGGAGGTAAAACGCAAATAAGCCTATTTAATTTATATGACTCAGCTGTCCAGTATTAGTTAATAATTCAAACTAGGTAGACATCTCATTCTTTAAACCTCACGTAGTCACGTGCCAATCACATAGCTTTTTCTAGCAAGAAATTGATGGAAGTCCTAAATATGACAAATATGGTTAAATTCAAGTCTTAAGATCAATATTCAGAAAATTAAAGTCCTAAATTAAGCAAGTATGCAATATACGATTCTAAAATTATAATTTTTCCCATCACATACTTATAAAACATAGATTATAATATTTTGAATTGAATCGACTGATTTCAGGTATACATATAAAACATTATTTCAATATTTATTTATTAAGCATAAATTTACATTGTAATTTTATATTTGAAATTTGACATTTTGTTTATTGGGAAAATATCTAAATTAGATTTATTTTTTCAGCTTGGGCTTTTTTACCCTATTTGCACATGGCATGTTTTCTAATTTTTGGTTTTTTTAAAAATATAACTCAAAAAGGTGTATTGTTTAAATTTTTGACCTGAAAAAAAGATTTTTTATAATTCTGACCGTCGACGGCGAGTTTACTAAAATATTATTAAAATTTGTAATTGTTTAATATATTTTGTCAGGCCAAAAAATAAAAAATAAAATAATGAAATCGCCAACACTATTGGCGAGTTTCAGATAAAAAAAAAAGAAAAATTATATTCACTAACATTGTTGGCAAGTTCTGAAATAATTTTTTTTTCTCCGTTGAAGAACTCGCCATCAGGGAGAGAGGAAAAAAAAATTATACTCACCAACAGAGTTGACGAATTGTGGAATAATTTTTTTTTTTCCGTTGATAAACTCACCAATACTGTTGGCGAGTTCTGAAATAATCTCAAACACTCTCCAAATATATGAGGCATTTTGATGCTTTAGTATATGGAGAGGGGAAAAGCCTGTGCCGTATAAAAAGTGAAAATGTTGTGCTAAACGTGCGGCTAATCGATGATGTATTGCTCAAATCAAAGTTACGTGACACTTACAACGAAGGCCCAAAAAATTAATGAATGGTTATGAAGTTTCCATTTGTAATTTTTTTAAATTTTTTTCGTAAATCGTACCACTGGACTGCCTCTATCATTATTATCAGGAAAAAGACAACATCCATATGGATAAATGTTGGGCAAAATTGAAATTTGTAATAATTTATTATATTTTTCAGGAAAATAATAATAATAATAAAATAATAAAACTCGCTAACATTGTTGGAGAGTTTAGGAAAAAAAAGGAAAAATTAAACTCACCATCTCTTGAAAACAGAAAAAAAAAAAAAAGAAAAATTAAAGTCGCCAACACCGGTGGCGAGTTTAGACTTAATTTTTTTTGACCAGGGTTGACTGGGCAAAACTTGCCATCCATGATGATGAGTTTTTAATTTTTTTTTTTCCATTTTTTCTAAACCTCACCGTCCTTGATGGAGATTTTTATTTTATTTTTTTTAAACGTTTTTCCAAACTCGCCATCACAAATGACTATTTTAATTGTTTTTGTTTTTTTTAATTCCGAAAGTGCCAACAACTTTATTATTATTATTTTTCCTGACAAATACATTACTTGCCATCATTAATAGCGAGTTGGGCCAGATTTGTATAGCATCTTTTTTTCAGGTCAAAAATTTAAACAATACACCTTTTTAAGTTAAATTTAAAAAAAAATCCCTAATTTTTCGCTCCAATTTTGTCCAAGTGGGAATGCCACATATAAGCCATGTCAGAATTGACTTGGTCAAAATTCCTAATTTAATGACTGGCGATTGAAAACCTAGTCAATTTTTTAAAATTTCCTGCCAAATCTCGAATTCAAAAGCACCATGTCCTCAATCTTGTAGAATTTTTTTAATTGATGGTACATAACTATCAATTAAAATAATTAAAGTCCTTAAACCGAAAACCGGTACAATATATAGGACCAATATATGAAATTTTGTCTAAAACAGGGGTCATATTAGCATAAATATCATCGTAATAATCCCACGTGATATTACAAAACAAAAGCTAGAGTTAGTTTATGAAATTATGATTAGGAGAGAAGAAAGTTTTTAAGTTATAAAAGGCACTATACATTCTAAATAATTAAGGAGAAAGTTTTTAAGTTATAAAAGGCACTATACATTCTAAATAATTAAGGAGATAGAGTTGCTTCACTTTTGCAAGTATTAAAATATCAATCTTAATTTGAACAATTATATTATTCCATATTAATTTTTTGATAAAAAAATATTAATTCTTGAGTAATTCGTAGTTTTTTTTTTTTTTTCCATTTAGCTAGCAATAGCTATATTCTTTTCCAAGAAACTTCCTACATCATAAAGAATACAATAAATTTTAACTAATTAAGAATAAATAACAATCTCCATTCCAAATCAAACTTTTGTTACTCCTTTTTCCCCCCTTAAAGACATCGGTTCTCCACATGATAACTTTGGTTTATTTTAGGTTTAGTTCTTTTTTAAAAATATATCTATCAAACTAAATAATTCCATATTCCCAAATTAGAATTCTGGACTTTAAAGGAAGAAATTATTTGTAACATTTCTCAAAAAAATTAAGACATTAATCATTATAATTCTTCTTAGTGATATAACTCATATATGTCAACTTGAAAATTATTATTATCATTTTCTAATGGAAATGGTTCAAGAGAATCAATGTAATGCCTTTAATTATATTTTAAACAAGACTAAACATTAAATTAGTAGGTATATAAAGATAATAAAGATAAAACTAAAAACCATTAATATTATAATCAGACATATTTCTTCAACTTTACATCATAATCACAATCGTAAGTGACTAACCTTAGTTGCCCCTTCAAAAAATAGCACGTATAAAATTTTAAAAATGTCAATAGGTTGAAGGTTTACTACTACTACTGCTGCTGCTACTGCTATTGCTACTCCTATTACTTTCTACTGCTGCTACTGCTTCTACTACTCCTCCTCTTACTACTTCTATTACTACTACTTCTACTACTCCTCATCTTCCTCCTCCTTCGGCTACTACTACTCCTACTACTCCTATTGCTACTCTTGCTATTGCTCATACTGCTGCTATTGCTATTGCTCCTGCTGCTATTACTACTCTTGTTACTGCTACTACTTCTACTACTCCTAGTACTTCTATTAATGCTACTGCCGCTGTTGTTGTTGTTGTTGTTGCTGCTGCTGCTGCTGCTATTAGGGGTACTCAAAATATCCGAAAACCGACCGAAACTGCAAAAAATCGAACCAAACCGAATCGAACCACCACGTTCGGTTCGGTTTTTGGTTATACATCCACAAAACCGAACAATTTCGGTTCAATTCAATTTTTTCCTTGGATAAAACCGAGGAAAATCGAAAACTGAAAACCGCAAATTTGGAGGCACAAACCGAATTGTCTGTTGGGACTTGGGACCATTTTCCTGTTGCACAAATCTGATCAAGTGTTGGACATATTATGATTTCAATGTACTTGGGGAAATGTTTTAAAACCCGGACCGGTCATCGAACCGGAAAATCAACCGGGTCAAGGGTCACTGGTTCAACCGTTGGTCGAACCGTGGTCGAACCGGTGACGTCATAATTATATAATAAATAATAATTAATATATAAAATATGTTAAAATAAAAAAAATAAGTCCACATAATGAAAATCTTCAAGTAAAATATGAATTAAAATATTTTCAAATAAAAATATATGCACTTAATTTTCTAAATTAAATTTGAAGAGAAAGAAAACATAATTAATAAAATATATGTGAAAGAGGAAGTCATGTGTAATTTTCACTATCAATAAAATTTGAAGTACAAACTACTCATTTTTAAGAAAACATATCATTTTCTTTTATTTATTGCAAATCAATATGTAACTCTTCAATAAAGAGTAAAAAAAAAAAATTAAGAATTTAAGGTTTCAATTAATTTAATTTATACACACATAATAATTAAATTATCACTTGAGTGTTGTTTTAGTGGCATATTTTTTCCTTTTTCATGTGAGAGGTCATAGATTCAATCCTAATTTTTTAAAATTTATTTGTATTTTCAAAAAATTTAAGAACCGGCCGGTTTGCATGACCCGGTACCGGGTCAACCGATTCACCGGTTCAACCGGCGGTTTTCACCGGTTTAGCAAAAGTAGAGCGGTTTTTGCACTCTACCGGTTTTGTGGGTTGAACCGAGCCGTTTTAAGGGCCGGGTAACGGTTCAACCGGTTCGACCGGCCGGTCCGGGTTGAGTTTGAAAACATTGCTTGGGGTCACCACTCGGATTTTAAAGGCCAAAATGATTATTTATGACTAAGGCAAAGATTTAAACGTCCATCACATTCAATCATGGTACACGACTCTTACACACTTCAAATAAATACAAGGGCCTGATATGTTTTCTTGTGTCAATAAATAAGAAAAAGGAGCATTTCAATTGTATCCACTAATCTGTATATAAATCAAAAATAAAGTGCATCAACAGTTTTTTTTTTAAATTTGAAGTCGGCTTTTGATTAAAACCGAAAACCAAACCGAACCGAGCCGTGGGACATTCGGCTCGGTTCGGTTCAACAACCGAAAAACAGAACAATTCGGTTAACCTAACCGAACCGAATGCACGGTTCGGTACAATTAAAACTGAACGAACACCCCTAATAGTTATTGTTGCTACTGCTGCTGCTGCTGCTACTACCACCCCTACTACTAATCATTATTATTGTCATATTTATCTCCCATTTAATTATTGCTAATATATAGTTATCATATTACTATCATTATTCATTATGTGTCTATATATATATATATATATATATATTATAATATTATTGAGATCAATAATTGAATTTCATATTTCCTATATTTTTCGGGGATATACATTTGAACATATTACTCCATCTTTATCTATATTTGTTAAAATCACATATTCATTCTTCCCAGTTATTATTATTATTGTTGTTGTTATTGTTGTTGTTGTTGTGTTTCATAGTTTATCTCCATTAATAATCAAAACACATTTTTATTACCAACTAGTGCTTGTTGCAGTCCTCTCTATGTATTTTATATATACAAACACTTCTAAAAATACATTATTTAATATCAATGCAGATCAATTATTTGGGAGTAATCTACAGATAATATGAATAGTTTACTAAATAATGATATCCATATTTTACAAATTTTTTTTCTTTTTAAATACAAATGTTCATATTCTAAAAATATTTTAAAAATAATTCGTGGCGAATTTTATACATTATTTAAAATAGGTTAAAATTTTAAATTTTTATCAACTATTAACAAATGTTCAAATTTTGAATTATAAATACTATTTATGTTGGTATCAATTTAATATTTTAATTTTTGTATCATGCTTTTCAATTAGTTATTTTTATTAATGCACATATTCTTAAATTAAAAAAATAAAAAATTATAATGAGTACCGTGGTATTTATAATTAAAAGATAATAAATAATGGTACCATGGTATTAAAACATAAAAAAATTAACAGATTATAATGACACCATGGTATTAAAAAATAAAAATTATAATGAGTACAATGGTGATTTTTTAAATAAAAATAACATTGTACTTTTTCAACAAATTAAAAAGAATGAGTAATAATGATCTAATTGACCCAATCACATTAAATTTTTGGCTTTTCTTTTTTATGTTAAAAATAAAAATTTAATTGGTTAGCATTTAATGGGTCCATTCATGGTCTACTATAACAAGTGCTGTATAAAAATCATTGATAACCTATATAGTAGATAACCTTTCCGATTCACATGCCTGATTTATACACATTCTAATGATTATATATATCGATCGGATGGGACTAGGACTTGTAGAAGTTGGAAGCAACCAACAATTAGTAATAGGGTCATTTGTAACAACACACAATGGACCAAACAAGCAAACAAGCAAACTTAATGTGAGGTCCAAGACTAAAGGCATACATGTGGCTGCATCTAAACCAAAGTCTGTTACCATTTGAAAACTACAAGAGCAGGGGCATGTCTGTCACTGCACTTAGACCAATATCACAATTCAAACCACCTTCATGACAAGTGCACGAGGAAAAAGCGAAGTTGATATAATTTAGGCTATGTTAATGGTTATATTTTGTTAAAACAATTAGAAAATTTAGAGATCTTTTGGGGTTGTATAAACCATTACATAATTTGGTTCCTTTGAAGTGTGTGACCTTTTGTTAAGTACAAACCATTACATATTTTGGTTCCTTCTACTTTATGTCCAATGTCTTAAACAACTATGAATGTTATCCCTTTTGATTAAAGGCAAGCAGTATAGTTTCTTCCAATCATTCGTATCTTTCCCTTTTAGGGGCGGAGCCAGGAATTCAATTGAGGGGGACAAAATTTTTCTGAGATAATTTTTAAAACGTATAAATATAAGGTTATATATAATATTGACTTATAAAATAACAAAGTTATCATATTTATACGTATATGATCAATATAAAAGTGCTACAAACAAAACAATATGTAAAAAAATGAGACTAAAAATATAGCAATCTACTCAACAAAAGACATAAGCCCACATAAATATGTATATAATCAAAAACTCAAAAAATATTAAAATAGATTTTTTTTTCTCTCTCTCTTTATGTTCTCACAATTAAAAAATATAGTCAAAGCTTAAAAAAATATCTTTTCTTTATATCTTTTCCTCCACTATCACATTCCCCAAATCACCCTCAATTAAATATTAGGTCTCAAATTAGTATGATTCATTCAATTCAATAACCCAGTAAATAAACATCAAGATTCATTAAATTTAATATTGAACAAGATTCATTTCAACAACTCTAAGATTCAAATCTTTACATAAAAATAATTACAAAAAAGAAATAAATAAATATATAAATTGAAAAATTAATACGCAATACCTTCTTGTACGTTGCTTTTGAAGAAAATGTTTAATATTGTCGGGTTTGTTTGTTGTTATGTTCTTATTTCAAGAGAAATAGAGAAGAAAATTTCTAATAGGATTTTTGGTGTTTTAATTTAAATAGACGAGAGAAACAAAATCTAATGGAGTTTTTAGTATTTTAATTTGAAGAGAGTGGGGGGGGGGGGGGGAGGGAGGGGGAGAGAGAGAATTTAATTAATTATGATAAATAAGTTTGAGTAAAAATAAATCACAAAAAATAAAATAGAGAAGACAAAGTTAAAATTTTTATTATATAACTTATATTAATTAAAAGTCAAACTTTTATATTCGTAGGTGGGGTTGGGGTTGGGGTTGTCCCCTTTATCTTTTCCATTCAATATGCACGTAATTAGTTGTTTTTTCCTTATTGATATTTAGCACATATCCTTTGTGTTCCGTACATAATCAAAATCACTAACTCAATGTCCAAGACATCAAGATTAGAACAACATAAAGATCAGAATTGAAAATTATAACAACATTGTATTTAACTAGAAGTTCTAACACATCCGATTCCTAACAAGTTCAACTTTGTCACTACACTTGAAAATTAGACAAATCGAACTAACAACTTCCCAAACAAACAAACTACCCCATTCCCTATTTTTGGCGGTGTCCATCAACCAACCAACTTCAAGACTAAGTTCACTTAATTTCCTATCTTTCATCCAATCCTTAGATTTAATCGTCTAAGCCATATAGAGTGCAAAATCATATGAAACGCATCAAATCTCTGCACCGGCTGATTCAAAACAAAATGCCTCCTTATAGCTCTCAAGCCCTCTTTCATCCCTACATACTCATCTTCTGTTACTCTAGTCAATATCTCCTTCAATCGTGGGATTTCAGAAACATCAACGTGCATTGAGAATGCCTCCCACCTTAAAACATCACTAAATGGCAGCACCTGGTGATTAGATATTATCACAGGGATGCATTCACTATAAATGGCTTCAACAATTCTTGGGCTGGCCACTTCATATCCACTGGGGCATAAGCAAAACTTCGACTGGAGCATGATATCATAATAATCTGTAAACTTAGGGAGGTATTCATAAACTTGGAGGTCAGAGTCTCTACCCCTCCAATGTTCAATGAGAAATTGCCTAATATCGCCATGCATGCCACCGGCAAAAAAAGCGAGGTATGGTCGAGGAGTTTTTGGGGGTGGTGGAGAAGCTATCTTGCGATTTACATCGCCATCATAAAGATAGATTTCAGGCGTGCTCACATCTTTTTGTGGATTGAATCCTTCAGAGGAATTTGCATTGCACAAGGCTCGAATCGATGTGTTGTAGAGAAATTCATTTCCTTGCGAGGCGCCAGGCCCCTATAAAAAATTCAAATGAAAACATTTTAAACTAGGATAACATAATGGATATATTTGATATTGTATTAGAAGTATAAATTTCTAAATTTCTCAAATTGGTGGACCCCACAATTTATGCTTTTGATAAGTGTATTTATTTTGGAATAAAATTTCTTTTCATTGAAATTCGTGAGATTCACCTTACATGTGAAATTGTTATATATAAACCATATTATGAAGTTTGAATTTAAGCCGAATATTAAGCCATGGGCTCATAAGAAATCTAACACCAAATCAAACATGCTTATAAAATTATTTCGTGGGGTGTAAATGCCATATAAGATATAATCACACATATCCAATACATATAATGGCATAATGGTAATGTGAATATGAAGATAGAGCAATATCGTTCAATTGATGTCCGAAATAACTAATTCGAAGAACAAATTAAATTGTTTGGCAATCAAAATGGTATATATGCTCACCCAGTCATGGCAAGCAATCATGAAGTGGTCAGCTCCTTGAGTTCTATTCCAGAAGGGGTGTGTAGTGGAGATGAGTTTCACATAATCAAACACAAATCGTTGGAGTGGCATAAGATCAGTTGTAAAATTAATGTACTTTTGCATCATTGCTACGCTAAACGGCATGAAGTAAACATGAGCTGCTTTTGGGTTGCTTGTCCTAAACCTATTGTTCCCATATTCCATCTCAAGTATGAACCTTCCTTCGGTAGTGTATAAGTCTTTACACGGCCCAGCATGTACTATTGGTTGCTCCCCTTCTTCATATACATAAACCTTGAATCGTCTTTCCATTTCCCTGTAACTCCTGCATTCATATATATATATATATATATATATATATATAAAGTTTCCATGTGCTGCTATCAACAGAGTTTTGAGACAGTGCATGAATGGTCCTATACTGATTACTAGAAATTACTTACTGTAAAAATGCACTGGGGTTTCGATAGATTTTCGGGGAGAAATTAATGCCGCTGTCCGTGATGATTACTGACTGGTTTTTGATAGCAGCTGCTTTCTTGATTGCTGCTCTAGCTCTAGATAATCCTTGCTCCAATTTATTATAATGACTCACACTCCTCTGCATTTATCACATACGACATGAATCAAATAAAACCCGGACTATCATAAATTGATTGTGAAAACTTACGCTGACAGTTGGCTTGGATTTGGATGAGAATTCTGAAGAAAGCAGAGCTCTGGATTCATGGCGACGTGTATGCGCAGCAGCAACAGTGACCAAGTCAACAGTCGGAGAATCTGTCAAGTTGTTGAAGTGATGGTTCGGTATTTCGAGTTCTGCTTCAGAGAAGGAAACAACGGAGGTTGCGTTCATTGATATTAAAACTGCTGAGAATACAACGATCGACAGAGCCACTCCACTTCCCTTCTCCATCGTTACCTTTTCTCAGCTCTGATTCATCAACGCCGTTCCAGTCCGATTTCGGGGCCTCGGAAAGGAGCGGCAATGATGAAACGTTTGTGCAACAATGGAGAAACAGCTAGCAATTGGTTTAGGTGGTATGGTGGATCGAGATTTTAAAGGAAGAAGAATTGAGAGGAAGACGAACGTGGAGAAGAAAACGCGGAGAAAGAAAAGGAAAAACATTGATCAATTTGCTTATTTGGCTCCGAGACATTCGATGCCACCTTTGTGGGATGGCCACCCAACTCAATCAAATAGTAAGTGTCCTATTTTTATTTTACCATTGTCCCTAATTCACTGGCTTTTAGGTTTGCAACATAATTGGATTCTAAGATAAATAGTTTTTTCTACTACTCCAATTGTTTTCGCACTTAGTGTTCGAACTGACGAATTGAGTATTCGGTTCTTAGTTTTAAATGACTTAATTTTTTTTTTTGTTTTTCTGATTTGTGTGATATCTTTTACTAGATCACTCACTTATATTTTAAACATAATATTATAGAAAATGAGTAGAGATTGATTTTCACTCGATAAGTGAACCCTTGCAACTATTTTCATATAGCCTTTTGGGAAAACTTAATGAATACCCTAATTAAAGATTGTATAAATAAATTTTTATCAATGTATTTGTTATTTAATAATTCTAAGTAGATATATAAATATGGGGTTGATACGGCAAACCCCTAACATTTGGGGGTGTTTGCACTTTGCTCCCCAACCGTTGCTATTGCTCAATTCGACTATGTATCACTTTTAAAATACTCGCTATCACTTTAATTTTTGAATCTCAATGGAATATAGCGGACTATTCCATTCTCCAACTTAGCATGTGATTTGGGCATGCAACTTCTAAGGGTAATTTCGTCCAACCCATCGTATATTAGGGGTAAAAGGGTATTTAAACTTAATTCCCGCCGAAATGAACACCAATCCCTCCATTGTCATTATAAGTTGGCCCCATATACCCCCAAACCCTAAATTCGTGATTTGGGGCTGAAGAGAGTGATGAGAAATTGAGTAATCACGGACAGAAATTGCCATTGGGGAAGACCTAAGGTTGAGAAGACTTCATGGACTGATCTCAATCCCTGGCATAGGTACAACACTTGCGCACTCTATAGGGTATGTCTTGTATACTTTTCCTTTTTTCTTTTTTCTTTTGATTTTGGTGTTTTTGTGCAGTAGGCAAGAAAGATTCCCACGCACATTATAAAAACCCAACTACACAACTATCAATGTGCTCAAAATAAACCAAACTTGGAGGCTCAAACACTCACCATAGTCAGGCGCATTCTTCCCTAGTGGTATTTCGTCTTGGTTCATCCTTCTTCTCCACACCATTGACAAAATTTTCAGAGCAAGAATAAAGGGGGAAACCGATAGGGGGTAATGTGCTTTGAAATCCTAGTAAATTCAGACAAAGGTAAGAGATTTTTTCTTTCCCTTAACGATAAAAGAGTTTAGTTTGTGGATTGGGTTGGATGAAATTACCCTTTGAAGTCGCAGGCTCTTACATGTGCTAAGTTGGAGAACATAATATTCTGCTATATTCCACAGTGATTCAAAAATTGGAGTGATGGCGAGCATTTTAAAAATTATAGGTAGTCGAATTGAGTAAGAGCAACGGTTGGGGGCAAAGTGCAAAACTCCCAAACATTGGGGGGTTTTCCGCATTTACCCCTATATATCTAAGAAAAACATGCTAGCTTTTATTTAAGGTTACTCATGTCGCTTGTTTTTGGTGTATAAATTATACATTGAAAAAAAAATTGTGAGAAGAATTGATAAATTTAGTCAAGTGCGATGAATTATCAATAATGAAATTCAAGTGTAGAATTTAATAAATTATTTTACTTATGTGCTTTACATTCAATATATATAATTTAGTATTATATATAAAATATTTTTTATTAAATGCTTTAAGATGTTTCTACACTTAACTTTTTTAAATTTTTACACTCTAGCGCCCTCACACCCGTTTATATGACCTCAGTTGTACTTCATTTTCAGTTTTGCCATTTTTTCCTCCCGTGAGACGTTTTCTTAAATATTTTTGACACCTCATTTTAGACTTCGCTCCTACCCATCTTCTTATATGACACAGCACACCACTTAGGATATTAATAGAAGGAAAAGGACACTTAACACCTAAATAATTAAAAAAATCTCAAAATAAATGTTAATTTTTAATGTACAATATATCATTATTTTTTTTCAAAAAAAAATCTTTAACATTTATTAAAATTTTCGTACTTAATATTGTTTTTATACGCTTCTTCTCCCCCACACCCCACCCACCCACCCACCCACCCACTCACCTTCTTCCTTCTTCAAATCTGCCTTCATATCCCTCCTTTCCCCAACCCTTCCATCAAACTACTAGCTGAACCACCACAATTGCTGACATTGGAAAACCGTCACTAGCCTGGCACCTCCACCGCCGCCCCTTTGGCCTGTAGGGGAGGAGAAACGTAATGGGGTTGGGGAGGCTATGGGAATTAGGGATTTGAAGCGGTGGTGGTCTAGATATGACTGTGGTGGTAGTCAATGGGTGGCAGTCATGGAAAGAAACTTCCTATATCGTAAAGAACACAATAACTAATTGAAAATAAATATCAATCCCGATTCCAAATCTAACTTTTGTTACTCCTTTTTTCTTTTTCTTTTCCCTTAAAGATATTGGCTCTCCACATTACAACTTTAGTTTATTTTAGCTTTAGTTCATTTTTATTAATGTATCCATTAAACTAAATAGAGAAAATTGGATTTTTAGTCCCATAAGTTGTCCCACTTTTAATTTTGGTCCCAATCTTTCAACATTCTGACATTGCATCCCATAAGTTACTTTTTTTTTTAATTTTAGTCCCAAAAGGGGGTTTGCGTTAATTCTTAACAGAAAATGGCAAAATTGACATTAAGATAATTGCAATTTACCCCTTATGTTCATCAAAATGTACAAAAACACCCCAAAAATTTACTTTTTTTTTATTTTATCCTAACTTTTGTTTAAAATTAATACACACACACACATATATATATATGAATTATGAATATAATTATATATAAAATAACAAACATACATACAAATATAATTATTTATAAATAATATTTATTTACTATGATTATACATTTATATACATAAATAAGTGCAAGAATATTAAATTTTTAAACAAAAATTAAGAAAATATTTATATTATATTTTGAATTTATTTTTAATGAACACAACTATGTATCTATATTTATACACAAAAATGTTGGTGAAAATGAGGAAAATGAAAGAAAAAAGATTCGAGTATTTGTTGGTGAAAAATATAGATATAACGAACAGTGATGGCGGTATTGACAACATGGTATAAAATTTATTCTATTTGTTTTTATTCTTTTAAAATTGGATATAAACAAACTATTAAATTTATTAATATATAAAATGAAATATAGAGAAAGTACAAAATATATGTATAATACATCTTGTTATATTATTATATTTAAATTGTTGTATATATAAATGAAATTTTGTAAATATATTTGTTTTTTGTATTTTTATTTATTATTATACTTATATTATCTAGCTATTTATATATGTTTCTATATATTTTAAGTAAAAGTTAATATAAAATAAGAAAAGTAAAGTTTTGGGGGAGTTCTGCACATTTTGATAATCATGGGGGGTGTTTTTGTACATTTTGATGAATACAGGGGGTAAATAGCAATTAACCTAACGGCTTCCATTAAGAATTAACGGAAACCCCCTTTTGGGACTAAAATTAAAAAAAAAGTGACTTATGGGATGTAATGTCAGAATGTTGAAAGATTGGGACCAAAATTAAAAGTGGGACAACTTATGGGACTAAAAATTCAATTTTCTCAACTAAATAATTCCATATTCCCGAATTGGAATTCTAGACTTAAAAGAATGAAATTATTTGTAACGTTTCTCACAAAATATCATGTCATTAATCATTATAGTTCTTCTTAGCGATATAAGTCAACTTAAAAATTATTATTATCCTTTTCTAATGGAAATGGTTCTAGAGAATCAATGTAATGTCTTCAATTGTATTGTAAACAAGGCTAAACATTAAATTAGTAGGTATATAAAGATGACAAAAATAAACCTAAAAACTGTTAATATTACAATCAAAGATATTTTTTCAACTTCTCATCAATATTTCAAAGTAAGCGTGAATAACACAATTAGTTTCTAAAGTCTACAATTAGATTACTTTAATTCCTTATGTTTAAATAAGCATGTTCTAATCCTTCAAATTTTAATTGACTTTCTCTTATGTTTTTCATGAAGTTTTTCCAAAAGTTTAAATTGCACTTTATCCTTCAAATTTTGTATTTTAGCACTATAGTCCTTCAAATTTATTTTTTAATATTATTTGTTCAAAATTTGCAGGTATAGCAATACATCTTTGCTAGTATTGTAGTCACTATACACAAGAAACTCAAAATTAAATTTTCTAAACTTGCAAAATCAAGAAAAAAATGTTGGGGATAGCACTCAGGACAAGGCATAGTTATGACATGTAGAACATGTGGTACATAAGCCCACCACACAAGAGGTTGTCCAAAGAATCGCCGATGAGGCCTAGCTCAACTGGCAAAGCTGAGGCCCTAAGATTCTAAAGGTCTTGGGTTCGATTCCCACCGATAAATGTGTGGACTTTATTTCTACCTTTATGGTAGTTTATTATCCTACTTTAATAGTAGTTTATTGTAATAGTTTATCTATAGTTTGTGAATGATATTGTTTGAAATATGATGTAATAGTTTGATTTGTACTCGAAGAGTTATTGATGTAATCCGATGATATGTATTCAAAAAAAAAAAAAAAGAGGTTGTCCAAAGAATCCTAAAAATGCTAACAAAGATGAGCATATATGGAAGTCCCACCAAAAATGTAAGAGCATGGATTCACATTAAATAAAATAATTTAAAAAAAATCAGTTGTCATTTTATAAATTGCCTAAGTGCTTAAGTTAATTGGGAGATGTACATTTGATAGGGAACTAAAAGAAAGGAACAAGAACAACTCAAGCAACCAACTATGAATCAAAGTAGGAGGCTTACAGGAAATGCAACTATAAGTGTTTTTTATATATTTTTTCATACACATTTTATATGTATACTAGGTCTATTAATGGGTAGGGTACCCTATTCGTACCCAAGCCCAACATATACCCTTAAAAGCATCTCTCTACCCTGCCCTACCCGAACTTGATTTGGGACTAGATGGTCTGGAGTTCAGGTCCAGTTAGCCAAACCCATATTTTCGGTCGGACTTGTGTACGGCCCTTCTTTTAATTTTTGCATTTATATTTCATAAGTTTTATCCAATTTTTTTTTTCTTTTTTGGACAAAGAAAGATTTATTTCTTGGTTTCCCCTGATTACACTCTTTTGGACTCCTACCCACGACCAACTTATTTACAAGTAAAGCAACTTATCACCATACTATATACTTGTTGATTTCTTTATTATGTTTCAATTATAAATAATAAATGTCAAAATTATTTTTCTTACTTTAAAAAAATTAAAATAATATTGAGATACATCCCACCCCACTAATTTTTCATGTTAAATAACTAAAAATTTAGTTTTTAAACTAATTACACTATCTTTCAACTTTACTTCAAAAAAAGAAATATATATCTTTCAATTTATAAGATTAGGAAAATCCTGACAGACTAAATTTTAATATTTGATTTTATCTTACTAGAATTTTGTTACAAAATTATTGTAAATGCTCATATTTATAAAAGGAGTATATGGATTTTAACGTCAAAATTGAATGGTCTAGATCTAGATCACATGTAGCGTGTGCGAGTGTGAATGCGTGTGCGAGTGAGAATGTGAATGCACGAGAGCGTCAAAATTAAAAAAAAAATTGAATGCGGAGCGCCTTAAATCATTTATTAAAAAAATTAAAATAATTTTATATAATGTACAAAATAATTAATATCCAATAGAAAAAATAAAATTATGACCAATATATATACTATATTTTAATAAGCAACATTAAAAAGATAATTACATAACTGAATACTGATAAACAATACATCCATTCTCCTCTCTAAGAAAAGTTCCATGGTCAGTATTCTTTGATCTACATGTACATTCATAGGCAAAAAATTAGTATTTCACTATACATTTACTTATTAGGATAGTCTCAAGGGGACTTCAATTCAAAGAAAAGGTAGCTTTGTACTACCCAATATTAGGTATGGTCTTAATTAATTGTCACATATACTTCAATTTAACTTTAACAAGTTTATATATTTTATTTTGATCAATAACATGCTATGTAAGTTACAGTTATTTATTTTGAATTATTAAAAATATGGTACATATCTTTTCAAGCCTCCTCAATTTAAGGGATCAATGAGGAGAGAATCCTAATAAGTAGGAAAGTTAATCAATGCTAATTCATTCTCTCCTTACCCCTAAACAAATCTCCTCTTTCTCTCTCTCTCTCTCTCCCCCCCCCCCCCCTCGTTTTGCCATCTTGTCTAACACATGATAAAGAGTAATTATATAATGGAAAATGAGTGATAAATATGTACATATATCGATTATATTAAGATGAATTTATAAGTAAGTAGCGTATCAAATTAAATAATATTAAATATCGTATATTAATAATTTTATTTTTTAAATTAAAAATCAAAAGATTTTTTTATTAGTATAAATTCATAGGTATCATTATAAAATATTTATTTACTCACTTAAATAAATTAAGTAATTATTATAAAAATTATTGATTTATGGGAGTTATGGAGTTTTAATTATAATTTGAGCGAATTGACATAAATTAACAAATGATGAATAGTGATATGCAACATTGATCAAAAATAAAATTAACTAAGAAGATCCATAAATATCGTTAAAGTTATAATTAAAAGATGGATATATCATTTTAAGTATCAATTTAATTTTGAATATAAAATACATTTTAAGTGCCAATTTAATATTTTAAGAAGCAATCAAATTTTTGTTGTTATACTCAATGAAAAATATATTTCAAAAAAATTAATAACACATTACAATAATAAATTTGTTGAAATTAATATAAATTATAATATTTTTTAATAAAATTTGTATGACAAAATGCTCTGCATGTTATTATGTTTGGTGATAGATCAAATGTTAAAATATATCTAATAAAAATTAATAAAAAAGTTAAATGATAAATAGATAAGATAGATTTAATATAATGGACCTCATACATATAATAAAATTTAAATTTATAAATAAACAACAAGTAGTAGGTCATGGGAACCTGCATGTTGATTTTTCTAACGTCGGACGCCTAAGCAATAAGGTGGCTCACTCTCTTGCTAAAAATGCGAACACCTCTCTTGAAGGGTATTGTTGATATTCCTCAAGCAAATATTATTAACTCAAACTAGAAGCATCGGTCCAATAAAAAAGAAAGCATAAGAAGTTATTCTATGGGTCATATTACGTTATAAATGTTCACAATCCAAAATAAGTAGATCAAATATGGAATCAAGCAGTTCGATTCGTTAACAATTCAATTGAGAATTTTAATAATATATTTTGTTATATTAATATTATTATGTATATAGTATTAGTAAAAACACTTAAATATAATGTAATATATATTTTTATAATTAATAATAAAATTTGAAATTGACAACAATTAATATAAATTCTATATAATTTGAGTCGAATTCGAATATTAAAAAAACTAGCTGAATTTAAATTCGAATTTTCCAAGTTTTGTTCAGATCCGAGCCATTGACAGGCCGTACTCAAAACTTCTAATTGTTATTTGGAGATAATGAAAGGTCAAGATGACATAAATGCCCGTTGTGGGATGGATGAAAATTTGTGCGCCTTAAGAACCATGCAGCAACAAATTAGTACCTTTTTGGTCCAATTTTTCGAAATATTTGAATCATGTTTTCCTTTCCATGACAAACGCATGCGTGTCCATCTACGTGAGCGTAGTGGCGGAGACAGAACCTCAGAATCGAGGGGTGTAAATATCAATTTTCGGCTACCGATAACACAAACAAAGAAATTATGAAAGAAATTAGGGGTACACTTGGAAGATGATCAAGAGTGCACTAAAAGACGATTAAGGTAGTCATTTAAATTTAACAATATGGTGCAACATCTCCTTATATACGCCATGTTTATTGGTGAACGGTTGAGATAATAAAAAAAAATCTTTAAATACTTTCTTATATTATAAGTTTTTTCTTTTTTCTTATCTAAATCATATATTGATGAATGAATGAAAAGATGTAGCACTTTTGTATAGCAAATGATTTAAACTGGACTACCTCAACGAGCAAAACAAACATTCAGGTACCTAAATAACTAAATAAAAATTAGTGTCCAAAATATATAAATGATTACTATAAATATTTAGTGCGACCATGATTGCATTAGCGGTTGCCAAAAATATAAGTGAATAATTTAAATATTTAAATCGTATTACCACTCATGATTGAAAGATTATTAGGTTAATTGTGCCAGTGTCTTTTATATGACGCAGTTATTAGTTAAATTTATGGGTAGTCTCTCGTCTTCTGTTCTCTCCTTTCCTGTCCCTCTATTCAATATTTCTTTTTTCATTTCTCCTTTTCTTTTTTTAACTATATAATTTCACTTTTTTTAAATTATTTCTCCTTTTACCTTTTATAAATTTAATAAATATATTGAAAATAAATAATATATTCATAAAGACATAGAAAACTTAACAAGTATTTACAAGTTGTCTATATTAAAATTTTAAAGTGTAATTAAATTATGTATGATATCAATTTTATGATACAAGCATTGAGTGTACCTCACATTGATAATTAATTAATTCTGAATCAGAAAAAAAAATTATGAGTGACAATTATCAAAAAAAAAATTAAATATATTACATAAAAATTTTATGATAACAATATTAGAAAGGAAAAAAAAAGAATTAATATTGTTGATAAGTCAATCTAAGTAGGTACTAGTTGTAACATTGGTATAATCTCATAGGATTTTTGGTAATTTTTGAAACCACATGGGATTTCTCTTAAATTAGCCTAACCTCAGGGGTGGTAAGTGTAAATCACCCAAAAAAAGGGAAGGGTATTTTCAAAATTGAAATAAGTTTTTAATCTGGGTATAACCTCAATGAGTTTTTGGTAATTTTTGAAATAATATGGGAGTTTTCGTAAATTAGCCTAACCTTAACTACAAGAAAAAACGGTATTTTTCGTAGAATTTTCGATGGAATTTCGGCAGGAAATAATTAATTTCAGTGGAATTTCGACGGAACGAATCCGTTGGATAAACCTTGGTCGCTTTTCAAATTTCGACGGAATTTCGGTGGAATTTTTTTTAATTAAATAAATTTTCGGCGGATTTTCAGCAGATTATTCCGCTGAAATTATTATTTATTTATTATTATTTTTTAATTAAATATATTTTCGACGGATTTATTCTGCTGAAAATGCAACTATCCATAAATTAGGGGGTTAAAAATGCATTTTTCCCAAAATCAATTAATTGCATCAATACCTCATCTATATTATTATATAAAAAAATTCATTTTTGTCTCACAAATAAAGGTTTTTATGTGATTTTATAAAATTCGCCTTTCAATTTTATCTATACTATTATAAAAAGAAAGCCACTTTTGTGTTTAAAATGACAATTTTTTTTTTGAAATTATACAAAAGGTGCCTTTCAACTCCATGTGAAATAAGTAAAGTTATGTAAAATTAAGGCTAATATTAGAAATTTTCATGAAATCAATTCAATTCGGATACCAAATTTTGGTGTGCGAATTATACCATTTTAATTAGTAAACACATGAAACAAATAAGCAAATAGAGATAAAAAATATTGTAATATCACAATCCAACTTGAAATCCATTTTCTCGACTCACAAACCACTTTCTCAATTACTTTGGATTTTGAAAATTGAATCCCATTTTTAATAAAAAGTTCATGTAAATCAATAATAATTAATATTTTTAGTTCTCTCTCTCTCTCTCTCTCTCACACACACACAAATCTCTAACTACAATTATCCGACATTTTTTTTCCTTCTTTTTATGTTTATTTCTCTATCACGTAATTTTATTTTATATAATTATTTTATTTTTAACTTATTATTATTTAATAAATTATGTCAAATAGTTCTTTAAAAAGTATTCTTATAAAAGAAATTTAATAATATATTTATATTGTGATTGTGAAATAATTTAAGCACTAAATTGAGGTATATATTTTTTATATCTTGCATACACATAGAGTGTGCGGCAAGAAATTTAATAATATATTTATATATTGATTCTAAAATAATTTAAGCACTAAATTAAGGTATATATTTTTTATATCTTGCATACACATAGAGTATGTGGCACTGCTAGTGTGGAATAAATAGAGATATGTAAAATTATGGTTAAAATTGAAAATTCACATGAAATTGATTCAATTCGGATATCAAATTTTGATGTGCCAATTTTACGCTTTTAATTAGTAAACATATGCAATAGATAAACAAATAAAAAGGTTAATATTGTAATATTACATCCAATTTAAAAAATCTATATTCTCAACCCACTAACCACTTTCTCTAATTACAATTACTTGATTTTTTTTTCTTTTTGTGTTTATTCTTTATCATGTAATTTTATTTTATATAATTATTTTATTGTTAAATTATTATAATTTAATAAATTATGTCAATTAATTCTTAAAAAAGTATTCTTATAAATGAAATTTAATAATATATTTATATTTTCATCTAAAAAAAAATTAAGTACTAAATTAAAATATATACCTTTTATATTTTATACACACATAGAGTCGTAGAGTATATGGTGTTGCTAATTATAAAAAAATAAATTATTACGACTAATTATTACTAAATAATAATGAAATGTAAATTACTTAAAAGCCAATTTCAAGCTAAAACAAAAGCTGTGTTTACGAAAAATCGAACCCACAAATCTCACAAACTGAAACTGACATGATTGGATAACTGGACGGATAGAAGCTAGCATCTCGTTGTTTTGGGGAAATTGACATATTGTACACAAGCCCCACGAAATTACCTAGAAATTCCGTGCTTATCTCTAGCACATTTCGTTTTGGACTTTATCAACTTTTCTAGGGTTGTCTTGCAGCTTTTATGGCGCACGAGCTAGGGGACCATTCATTCATAATAAATAAATAAAGATTAAATTTAAAATTCACAAAATACAAATAAAAATAAAAATAAAAATAAAAATAAAAAATTTTATAAGTTGGCGGACTCATCCACAAGAATTCTTATATGACTTAGGTATATGTACTTAAGTGTTTACATTAATCACGTATTATAAATTATTTTTTATATAAAATATATTTAAAATGTAATGAATTTGGATATTTAGGTGTATGGATGAGATCCAAATACTCGATTAGTGGAAGAATTTATCCCAGAATTTCCCCAAGATTTAGAGTTATACACTTATACTTCTTTCCTTTTACAATATTCACATACGTACCTTTCACAATTTTTTTTTCTGTTATTTGTCATCCTATATTTAAGGCCGTTGAAAATGCATTTTTCAAAAGAAAAAAACTTATATTTTGAAAAATAAAAACACTTTAATGAAAAAAATTAGCGTTTGGTTGAATTTTTTAAAGAAGTATATACCCAAAAACAAAAGAAATAAAAACTAAAAGTAACTTGTTGTAAAAGTTATTCAAAATAACTTCAAAATTAAAGAAAAATATATTTTAAAATACTTTTAAATTATTGTATTTAAACATAAAATGATTTATTTAAAAAATTAATTTTTAAAAAAATTTACCATAAAAAGCATTGTTGGACGATCACTTTTTTTTTTTCAACAATCCTAATGGGCCTAAGTTTTGGTCTCTGCACCATGATATTATAATTGTGTGATTAAAATAAGTTTACGTCTTTTAATCATAAATCAACACGTAATCATCACACTTACCAAAAAGCCTTCGAACGGACGAACAATTATCTTACTGTGACGATTTAAATGATTTTTCATATGTGTCTTTTTCCTATAAAATTGGTACTATTCGTACATCGCGACCATAGCAGGAGGCTCAAACCTTGCGCCTGATGTAACAGCGTTTTGTCGTCTAATATAAGTATATAACCGACACGAAGAGAGAGAGAGAGAGAGAGAGAGAGAGAGAGAGCTTTAGCTTAAAATCCATCACACAATAATGGAATCAGAGATTTAGCCCACGAATCCCTGTCGTTTGAAGTCTGTGGCCCTGAATCTACAGTAATTCGTGACTTAAATAATGGAGACGTGGTCACGACACCTCTTATACATATATATATATATATCACCATTTGTTCACCAATATGAATTACATGACTAAATAATTAGGAGCCTAATTAAAATAAACTGACTATTGACTCGTGACAATGATAGGACTTATAAATCGCTGTTGGTCGACCTCACTGCTCACGTCACTTTTCTTGAATGTAAAGTGATGCCATTATGGTAACAAAATCGGGAAAAAACTTTTCAAACTGGAATATTATAATTATAACACTAATAATTAATCACACTCAACGAAATTAAAAACAAAATATAATATAATTGTGTGATTGAATTTTAATTATATAAAATTACAAATATTTATTAACTTCTTATAGAATTTTTGAAAATTTTTAATATATATATCTATTAAATTTTGCGTGAGTGGAAAGATAATTTTTAAATAAAATAAATTACATAATAATGATGGTGGTTAGTCCAAAAGTTTAGGGTATTACTATAAATTGGATTGATTTACGGATTGATTTCTTTTTTTTTTTGTCAGGGACTGACGAAACGTGTTTGATTCCACACGAATTCATAAGAGACTCTCTCTCGAATGGGTATTAAAGTAAATCCAAAAATAATTGACTTCCAATTAGGACTTAGGAACTAATCCAAAAATAATTGGACTTCATTTTGTATCTTTTTTGTTGTACAGAATCCCATCCGACATTTTGTTTTTATATTTATCAATACATATTACGTAAGCAGTTGAAATTTAAAAAAAAAATGATAAAATTATAATAAAGAAAAAACTATAAATTTTTTTTACAAAATATTCAGACTGAAAAAAATTAAACATGTATTTGAAATTGCAAAAAGAAATAATGGAATATACATGATAGAAGAAAACAAATTGGATATCAAGACGATAGCATTAAAAAGACCATACATTTTAAAATTTGATATTTCGTGAAAAAATTTGTTTTAGTTTCTTGGTTCCCATGATTATATTTCCGTTTCTTTTTTTTTTGGAATGTAGTGACACAATGAGAAAAAAATAATATTAATCAAAAAAATTAAAGTTGTAATGTGAAAGTTGTGATTACTAATAGCAATATGTATTAATTAAATGACGACGCATTTTATTTTATCATTAGTTAATAGTAATACATATTATTTTTTTTATAATATAGCTTAATGGTGATAAAAATTAGTATATTAATTGTTATCATTAATAATTAGTGACTTGCTATAATGATAATTTTTTTATCGCCACTAAGTTGTTATCATAAATGGGTTACTCATTATCAATTGCGACAAGTTAAATGAAATTATTTTTATTAGTTAATTATATTGTGAAGACTATTTTTGTGAAATGCATATATATATAATTATATATATTTGATAGTTTTGCATAGGCCCCAAGATACTAACGCAGCGAAAATAAATTTTTTTTTTGGTTAAGGAAAATATTAAAAAAAATTAATACATAATTATTATGTAAAAACGCATCTTATTGCTATTACAACGTGGATCATATGCAAACAATAAACACATTTATTAAAGTTCAAATGAAATTTTATCTTATAAAGTTTACAAATGATAATTTTTTATATTGATGTAATGTCATTTAATATATTATTGTTAAGTTTATATATATATATATATATATACACCATTGAATCAAATTGGAGTCATAAAATAAAGTTCTGAATAAAATTTATCCAACGAGATTCAAATCCCGATCTATATTATTATATTACACATAATAAATTAAAGTAATAAACATAGTTTGACACGACGTGGCCATTACTTTTCCACGAAGAATCATCGCCCTGCTGTTTGTTTTTTTTACTCATCAATAATATTATGTCCCTTCTATAATTAATTGGGAACTTGTGTTAGTGTTCCTTTGGGGTCCTGTCGGACTGGAGTTTTGTTTGGTTCGTCTAAAATAATAGAACAGAATGGAAAAAATCTCTCCACTCTATATATTATAATATATATATATATATAAAAATATTATTACTCAAGTACTACGGCAAGTTTTTTTTCAAATCATTGACAATGATATTTGGATCAAAGTAAGATTAGGAAGAGAAAAGATGACTATAACCATTATTGAAGACAAGTTCAATTTCCCATCTCTTGCCATTTGCCAAAACGTTTGAAGGTCAAAATTAGCCACCTTCCTCGCTTCAAAGCCTAAAAAATTATATAGATAAATAAGTGAAATAAAATAAAATCTTTTATGGATGAGCCCTAGCCAAGTTAGCGAAACTAAAGTTTCAATAGATACTAGATTCAATTTCACACCGAAGTATGCGGAGTTTTTTTTGTATTTTACTATAATATTATTAGTTAGGTTTCTTTTTATTTTAAGAGTGTGTTTGATAGGAATATGGAATTGCACACAATATATATTCAATATGATGTCTTTTTCCAATTAATTTTAACAATACCATCTAACTTGTTGTTTGGTAATAATGGCGTTAAATTTATAAAAAAAAAAAACCGTGTTAATTCGGATTAGTATAAAAAATTATGTATTAAAAAAATTATTTTAAAGCCCATCATGCTTGTAAAAATAAACAAACCACCCTTTGGGTTCCCTTTTTGAAAATTTAAGTACAAACTTTCAATTTTACCCCTTTTTAGAAAATTAGAGAACTACAATATATTTTGTCTTTTTGGAAAAAAGAAAAGCCTGGTCAAAAAAATAAAAGAGGAAAAAAATTCCAAACTCTAACCATCAAAATTTCACACTCATTTACAGTTGACTTGCAAGATACGAGATTTGTAATATATGCAGGATGGTGTGCTAATTTTTAAAAATATTAGGGTTTTAGACTATTTTTTTAATATAAGATTTTTTGTGCTAATTGAAATTAACATAGGGGGTTTGCAAATTTAACTCAAGGTTGAAAAGGTAAACTTGCAAGCCTAAAACACTACTATACATACAGAAATAGCACGTATAAAGTACACTATTGATCGAGGGTATTTGTCATCGGTGGTTTTCACATTTCATAGGGCCTTTTGTAAATTTTTTTTATTTCACGAGATTTTTCGATTAAATTATACTTAACACAAGGGTTCAACATGACAAAAACTTGTAATATTGAATTATTTGCTGGATATCCTATCTTAGCAAATTGTTTGGTAGAGTTGTATACATTAAAGTGGATTGATGGAAATGAACCAAAACCGCCATTATTCACCTTTATGCTTGCATCTTGTAAATTAATTAAAGGGTAGAAATGTAATAGCGAATTTTAATACATCCATTTGTTTATCTCATTATTAGTATCCCATCCCTATTGTAGGATACATGTCCCGAGAATATAGTTGATTATATAATGGGTTGAGCGTGAATACCTAGGCCTTTAATGTTTCTATCAAATAAGTTAATGTGTAGAATAAGTATTATATCCAATGTTCTAACCCTTACCAAACACAGCTTAAAAGTAGTTGCCTTGAGTATTTATGATAAAATAGTTTGATTGTAGTTTCGTTGCATTTTCATGATAAAAGTGGTTTAATTTGTAATATATGAGTTATTGGTGTAATTAATGAAAAATACTAAAATTAATAAATAAATAAAATCTCAAATGTGATTGTCAATGATTGAGGCGAAACTACCATGGGCTCAAATAAATTTGAATATGTGTGTTTTAGAAGTAATAGTTCGACTATATACATATTTCTTGTTTCTTGTACACAGTGGGTTGTGAAAATCTAGTGCATACAAAAATTAATGATAATATTGCTATTGTTTATTTATTGATTTAATTTGTTGAGGATCAAAAGAAATTCTCAATCTGGACAAAAGTAAATTTCAATAAAAGTTACCGACACCATTAAGAATCTGAATAGTTCGAACCCTCGTAACATATTATGATAAAATATATTTAGTTTCATTGACCATGAAATCTAATAAACAGCACAAGAAAAATAACAATTGGCATAGCCGTCACAACTCTAACGTGTGGGGAAGCAAATATTAATTCAAACAATTGATCATAATGTTTGGCAAATAATGCATCAAATTCTTTTGCATCACGTCTTTGATTTTAAATATATATATATATATATATATATATATATATATATATATATATAACACAAAATCAACAAGTTTGGTGGGGATTTTAACCTAAAAATCACATTGACATTTTTTATTCTAGTTTAACCTTTGAGTGGTCCTACTGAAAATTGCATAAGTAATGTGGATTTTAAAATATTATTTGAAATCTCATGTCCTCCCACAACAGTACGGTTAGCTCGATGTTCCCCTGCGCAGAGGACTAGCCTTAAGTGGCTGTAATTTTTTCAATAATGGATTCATTTGTTTATTTTTGATAAAGATATTATTTATTTTTATTCTAATAATAAAAATAAATATTAACTTAAATAATAGTATCCATTCCGATAATATATAATTAATTTATTACATAATTTAGTAATATGATGGACATATTAATAATGCCAAATTTAATTATTATTCAAAGTATCAATTGTATTGCTTGTTACGAATATCGCATTTAAGTAAATAATTTAATATTTCATTTTAATATACAGTACAAACGCCAATTGAGGCCCTAAAAAGGCCAAAAACCCGCACCGACCAAACCAATCCATACAATCTTTATTAAATTGTCTATTTTTATTTTTTATTTTCTATTATTTGATTGTGCGACACTTGTGTAAGATAAAATACCAAGAAATATATATTATGTACTCAGTTTAGGCTTGTTTGGATATGTTGGCTTATTGAGTCTTACTTTTCATAATATTTTTTTTTTAAGTTTGATTGTTTTACATTTGAACAGGATAATTAAAAAATACTTTAAAATATATTTTTCTTTGAAAGACTTCTAAATAGATTTAAAAAGAATTATCCACATTTGGGGTCGTTTCATCATTTGGATTAGACTTAGTAAAAAGTGTTTATCGATCCCCATATTTTGTAGTATTTTTTAAGTCAAATTGTTTTGTGTATACATGCAATAACATAAAAGTACTTTTATTTGAAAGTTAGAGAATATTTACAAACACTTCTACTTCTTGAAAAGAATAAGTTATAGAGAAAGTTGAAAAAAAAAATAGTAAAAGTGGGTAAAGTTGGAAAATAAATAATGAAAAAGAGTGGTTGACTTTTGAAAAATAATTAGAAGTTGAAAAAAATAATGTGAAAACTACTGTCAACTTCTAGTATATTTTAACTTTTCTTTAATAGCAGTAGAAATATAAAACACTCATTGTTTGATATTTTTCAACAAAAATTGGAAAAACACTCCTTTTTTTTTATGGAATGCAAACACCCCCTTAGTTTAGATAGTTTTAGAAAACAGTCACTTTTACTTTTTTTTAAATTACTTTTTTTTTTAAAATGTCAATGTGATTTTTAGATTTACAAAAAAACAAATCTCAATTGGATACTAATTTTTTCACCGAAGTATTTCTTTTAAAGAAACAAGCAACATCGCACACTCTATGTGTGTGCAAAATATAAAAAATATATATTTTAATTTAGTAGTTAAATTTTTTTAGGATGAAAATATAAATACATTGTTAAATTTCTTTGATAAGAATGCTTTTTTTAAGAATTATTTGAAATAATTTATTAAATTATAATAATTTAAAAATAAAATAATTATATAAAATAAAATTACTTGATAAAGAATAAACACAAAAAGAAAAAAAAATTCAAATAATTATAATTAGAGAAAGTGGCTTGTTGGTTGAGAGCATGTGTTTTTTAAATTGAATATAATTTTATAATATTGACTTTTTTATTTGTTTATTTATTGCATGTTTTTACTAAATAAAAGGATAAAATTGACACATCAAAATTTTGTATACAAATTGAATGATTTCATGTAAATTTTCAATTTTAGCCACAATTTTACATATCCTTATTTATTTCACATAAAATTGAAAGACAAATTTTATAAAATCACATAAATAACCGTCATTCATAAGATAAAAATAATTTTTTTTTTATAATAATATAGATAAGTGTATTTCTTCTTAAATAAATCCATTCAAATGGACCCTTGATCCTGTTCTTTTACTTATAATGCTTTTTAAATAGAAAACATATAATTAAATTTTATTTGTTTTA
Organism: Petrea volubilis; assembly: GCA_026212405.1. Classification (NCBI taxonomy): domain Eukaryota; kingdom Viridiplantae; phylum Streptophyta; class Magnoliopsida; order Lamiales; family Verbenaceae; genus Petrea; species Petrea volubilis. The sequence goes on from CM047870.1 coordinate 34,451,709, forward strand.
CTAGAATACTTTTATTTTTAAAAAAAATACTTTTCTCCTTTTGAAAAAGTCGATTCAGACGAGCCCTTAAAAGTATAGGCAAAATAAATTTAAAGAAAAGTAACGGGTGATTTAAATCTCAAAATAACCACAGCCCATACTCTCTCATATGACGTCTACTTACAGTCACACACGCCAATCATCGCCCATCAGAATCAACCGACAGCCACATTCGCTTCACCCTCTTATCAAAATCTCCTCCTCTATTCTATATATACACTCACCTGACCACCCACCAACCATCACCATAACCACTCAAGAAAATCTGAGCAATTCAACAACTATCCTTTCTCAAATCGCCTCTCCATCTTCTTCTCCGGGAACCCAAATCGCCACCAGAGCTCTGGATTTCAAGTACGGCCTACAGTGTCTGAATTTTTGTCAAAAAAAAATTCTTGAGAGGGGGTAAAACCCGGGGAAATAAAGTTGTCGACAATCACGGCTATATCAGGAGTAAAACGGGCCCTTATACATGTCCGGGCAGTACGACGCAAGGGTTGTGTGAGCGCTAGCAACCCTTCGCCGCACGGCGGACGTGGCGCTTTGCCCTCTGAAGGCGGCAGCCCCTCCGACCTCCTCTTCCTCGCCGGCGGCGGTCACCTCTTCTTCTACTAGCTCCCCCCTGTGTCTGTATATTTGTGTTTACTTATATAATAGAATTGTATTATTCTGTCATCGTATATTCAGAAATCAAGAATCTGTCTGCTTTTCACTATAAGAGATTCGAGGATCTGTGTGCTGAATAAGAAAAGAAACGAGGAATATTCTGTTTTATAATAAATTATTGCAAAGATGATGCTAAGGATTAAGAGGGTTCCTACTGTTCTTTCGAACTACCAAAAGGAGGAGGCGGAGGAGGGATCTCGCCATGCAGCCGGCTGCGGCCGCAATTGCCTCAGAAGCTGTTGCCTACCAGGTGTTCGTTGTTTTGTTTCTGTGGTTGTTTTAGCCTTTTTTTTTTTGAATTTTCTTGTTTGATTTTGTGTTGTTAAATTTACTTGGGTTCTTGATTGGACTAGGGGCAAAGCTGCCTTTGTATGCATTCAAGAAAGTGAAAAAAGTTGGCTCTGAGACCAACGAGCCGCCAGTTGAATTCTTGGATGCCCTTCTTCTTGGCGAGGTAAAAATAATATATATATATATATATATATGTGTGTGTGTGTGTGTGTATCTTGGATTCACTGGGGATTAATTTTTCAACTTTTTACTGAAATTGATGGTTTTTGGTGGTAGTGGGAGGAACGTATGCAGAGAGGACTCTTCCGCTATGACGTCACTGCTTGCGAAACCAAGGTTTGTATTTTCTTCTTAGTTCATGTTATCTATTTAATCCGCACTTCAAAATTTGTTTTTTTGGTAAAAAGTTTGCATTTTATTTCCCCTTCTTCGCGCAAGGTTGATAATGTTGTCATTGTGCATTATGAATCTAGTAAATTTAGCTTGTATTGGTAAAAACTTGCGAGTCAATTCTCATACAAATAATTGAAAACTACCTAATATTTTTTAGTGCAGCTTATACTTGGTCCATATTAATAAATTAAAATTTGTTACTATTTTAATTGAAATCTAAAGCTTATTAACATTGTGTTCAAGTATTAACGGAATCTTATGCAATTAAAAAATGTTCAAAGATTAATAATTTTAAAAATTATAATGATTATTGGATAATTATTTTTATAACGTGTCATACTCTTGCAAAATAATTTTTGTAGCACTTTCTGATGATATAATTTTATCCTGCGATAGATTTATTTATTTGCAATATATGAGCACGTTTGTACTTGGAATGATACTAGGACCATATATTAATTTTACGTATGCATATCAACATATACACGCACATAACAAATGCCCACGCACACGCACACACACATATGTTGATATATATATATATATATATATATGTAATGTGCTTATAACAAAAATAAAATAAATGTAGAAGAGTAAAGAAGAAACAAAGAAATCTGAATAAAAAGGAAATAAATAGCAATAGAAATGAAAAATAGGAACAAAGGAAAAACAGAAGATAAAATGTGCATCATATTTTAAGACTATCTTTTATGTTCATAAAGGACAGGAGTGTATATGCAGACCCCCCTATTGAATGGGACGAAAGTACCAGTTTTCATTTGCCTTTTGTTTCGTTTACAATTTGCGCTTAATTTCTGCTGTTGTTCATGAATGAATGGGTAAAGCCAAACATGAATAGGTTATTTATGTTGCTTCTAACTGTTTGCGAATGACTATGGTATACAGGTGATTCCTGGGGAATATGGATTTATTGCGCAGCTGAATGAGGGCAGGCACCTCAAGAAGAGGCCAACTGAGTTTCGTGTTGACAAGGTCCTGCAGCCCTTTGATGAGAACAAGTTCAACTTTACCAAGGTTGGGCAGGAAGAGGTGCTCTTTCAATTTGAGGCTAGTGAGGATAATGAAGTCCAGTTCTTTCCAAACGCACCCATTGATGTTGAGAATTCGCCAAGCGTTGTTGCCATCAATGTATGCTCCTATTTCACTTTGTCCCTCCAAAATTTTGGTCGAAGCCAACTAGTTTGATTGCAATGACGTTTGCATGATTTAACTAACAGGTTAGTCCGATTGAGTACGGACACGTGCTGCTCATCCCTCGAATTCTTGAGTGCTTACCTCAAAGGATTGATCGCGAGAGCTTCTTACTTGCTCTCTACATGGCTGTAGAAGCAGGCAATCCCTACTTCCGCCTGGGTTACAATAGCTTGGGTGCATTTGCAACCATCAATCACCTTCACTTTCAAGCCTATTACTTAGCAGTACCTTTCCCCATAGAAAGGGCTCCTTCCAAGAAGATAACCACCACAGGTGGTGGAGTGAAAATCTCTGATATTCTGAATTATCCTGTCAGAGGTCTAGTTTTTGAGGGCGGTAATACTCTCGAAGATTTATCCAATGTCGTCTCTGACTCCTGCATTTGCTTGCAAGAGAACAACATCCCTTACAACGTACTCATTGCTGATTCTGGAAAGCGCATTTTCCTCTTCCCACAGGTTAAGAGAACTTACCTTTTCCTGATAGCTACACCTACACCCCTTTAGGTTTGTATGAGCTGTTTTATGTTGTAATGTTGTTTCTAACTGCGAGATGTTTTTATGTGAACAAAACAGTGCTACTCAGAGAAGCAGGCTCTCGGTGAAGTGAGTAGTGAGCTCCTTGACACTCAAGTTAATCCAGCAGTTTGGGAGATTAGCGGACATATGGTACTGAAAAGAAAGGAGGACTACGAGGAAGCATCCGAGGAAAATGCATGGAGGCTCCTGGCTGAGGTTTCCCTCTCTGAAGAGAGGCTCCAGGAAGTGAAGGAGCTTATATTTGAAGCAATTCGCTGTAATGTTGAGGAAAACAAATCTGTCACAGAGACCGCATGTGAGGAGTCGCCTGTGACGCCTCATCAATCTCACGAAGATGTGGATGCTCGCAAAGGCACCCACCCTGCAATGGTGCCCGTGTAGCAGACTTGCCTGGCTCTGAGATCGATCAGAGCAGCTCACACTTGCCTGGCTCTGAGATCAATCAGAGCAGCTCCTCTCGTATTATTATAAACAGTTGTGGAAGTGTAACATGGAAGTTTCTCCATGCGTTTCTCCTTTAGGTTTGTTGCCTGAATAATGCAAACTATGTTTGCTGTGTCGTGTGATTATGCATGTAAGTTTGCGTCTAGTGTGTGCTTTGCTCGTCCATTGTGGTGTGCTGTATGGGTCATGTAAAATATCATGTCTTATGGATATGTGTGGTTCTGTCCAGACTTTGTTTTAATTAAATGTATTTTGTATCAAGAGTGTTCCTCTCTCTCTCTCTCTTTTCTCTCTCTCTCTCTCTCTCTCTCTCTCTGTGCGCATCTGTGTGTGGGGGGAGGTCGGTTGTCCCTGATAGAATCAGTCGAAGTAATGGGCACATGGGGCAAAAGGCCTTGCAAAAACGGGGACTTACAAATTGAGAGCAACAAGACTAGTTTTGGTACGCGAGTACATCGGTGGTCTAATTGCTTCACATGTTACCAGCTTTACTTGTACGAGAGATGCTGCTTTGTTTCTAGTTAAGTATACCAGGTAATCCTACCAAAAATGTGTGATTCTGTGTTCTGCCTTTTCACTTTTCCAGAGAGCTAATGCATCAGACCCTCAGTGTAATTATTAGAATAGAAAATTCTATATTATTTTCATTAAAACCAAATATCTTGTGAAAATATGAAGAGTAGATCGTTCCATTAATATGTTTGTTTCAAATAAGTTTTGAAATTGATTAATTAATCCTTATCCCATATGCACTGGGAACTATCTGCCAAACACTAGTCGTACCAAGAAATATACGATAACCAAACCAAATATACAATTTTGATGCAGTTTGAATGTGGAAGTGAAGTTTCGAGGGCTCTAAAACTGAGAAGAATGGGCACCTCCTGCTGAGAACAAATGTGAGTTAGTTGAGATTTGTCCTAACTAATGTTTTCTAACATTTGAGTTAGTAAACAGGTTTTAGGACTAATATGTAAATTCGAGGAGAAAATATTAGAGCTTTGAGAAGATAAATGCACTTACCAACTCCAACAAATGCAGGGGTATTTATAAGTGAGAACCTTGATAACCTATAAAATTTGATTGACAGAACTCATGCTATAGCCCATGCGGGCCAAATGACATCTTGTGGGACACGAGTCCAAGGAATCTACTAAGGTCATCAGATGCCATACTTTGCTTTCAATGAATAGTATTTGACATTAAATTCATTAGAGATGTTATATTACTTTTAATGTACTCGCAATATTAGATTATAACATTAATGACTAGTAGATGTGGATGTGACTTTCATTAATGAGAGTTTGACTATTGGACGTGTCCTTTGAACTGCCCTCTTGAGGAAGTCTTACTAGATGAAGAGTTAACAGATGGCCTCGGAAACCGTTTCTCAAGGGGGATGCCTCCTTGAGGATATTTCTCTAGGGGAGTCGTTTAACGGGGAGCCTAAAGTTGGTTCTTGTCTAAAAGACTCCTCAATGTTCGTGGTTTCAACTTTCAAGAGTCCCTTATTGAGTTCAAGTCAAATAGAATGTTTAGTGAATAGAGTAATAGCTAAAGAATTTGTCGTACCCGTGAATGACACATGACATGGTATTTATAGGTAATGGTTGGTGAGAGCTCTGAGCTTTACGGCTAACATTAGCCTCTGCTAGGCCTGAGCTGTCTTTCCTTTTTTTTTTTAACCATCCGATTCTAACCCACTAGTCTACTAATTTGGGTTCAAGTACTGCGAATGCCTAAGTTGTCCGTTTGTGCTTTAATTCTATTCAAATTTGTTACGTGTCAATTTCAATGTGTGCTTGGGTATGGAGGTATGGGGTCTAGTGGTAGGAGAACGGATATTCCAGATAGTGGAGATATCAGTCTAGCCGAACCTTTGCTCGAGGTTTAGGTATCCTCAATCTGATAACTTGAGGACAAGGTCACTGGAGTTGGTCAACACGGAAGTATGCTCTATATGAGCTCATGTTGAGGAGAAGTGGTGGTTGAGCAAACTACTAAGTTAAGGACATGGAGAGATTTGTTCGGACAAGTGACATCGAGTTGTTGGTACATGTGGCCTCGATTAGGGTTGGCCATATCTCATGGCACAGGGCAAGCATTAGTTTTTCTATTTTTTTATATCACACTAGTTTTACTGCTTATTTTTACATAAATTTAGATTAATTGGGATTAAAACAGTTATGTAGTGCACAAAAAGGAACATGTATTCATTGTACGTTATGTGAATGTCACTTGCCGCATAGAAGATATACTGTACTAGTTTTTATAACTGTATGGAGTTGATGTTAATTAAAATATGATAAAGTATTTTCAGACAATTTTGGATTTCTTATAAATCAATTTTGTAGCTGTTTTTTGAGTGGTGGGGGGGGGGGGGGGGGACATCACAATTCAAATTGTTCCTTCAATAATCAAAATCAAATACAACTATTATATCTGACAATCAATTACCGATTCAAAAAACAACTAATGATACATAGAAACAAGCAACATGCTACTATACAATAAAATAACAAACAATTATACAATAGAAAAAAACTCACATTGATGATATCACATTTTTGTTTCACATAGAAAGAAGTTCATAATTTTGGTAAGCTTATAAGTTACAAACCTTCCATCACTTTATGAGGTGTTTTTTTATCAAAGGATAAAACACCACCTTCTCAAGATGTGGAACAATAACTCACAGGATCGGGCCTGCATGCTCGTCGACGATTTTGGTAACAAACTATTATAAAATAAAATAAAAAGAACCCACATAATATAAAGAAACAAGGAACAAGTTATTATACAATAAAATTACAAATGAAAAAATTATTATACAACAAAAGAAAATTCATAAATGTTGAAATTAATTTTGTAATTATTTTGATAACAGAGCCTCCTCTTTACGTAGAGATCAAGGAATATTTTCTGAAAATTAAACACATAATATCATAATACGATTAAAATAAATTAAAAAAAGAAGAACCCGTTTTTCATGTGGATCCATTCCCGACAACATTTTTATTGGCTCACTGGCATTGGATCAATCCCTCTTGTGAGATATTTTTACACGTCAGATAATCCATAATCTTTAAACTATAATTGGATATTCCCACTTTATATATATATATATATATATATATCCCTTTTTATTTTTTTTTATTTTTTCTTCTTGTTAGTGAATGAGCACATTCTGCGACCATTGATGTATCCAAAAATTCTCCCCTGCATATTCTTCCTCCAATACAATTTCTTGCGATGAATTCTAGGAAACCAAAAAAATAATAAAAATGACGAAACAAAAATATGAGAGAAAGAAGAAAAATATTTGTAGTAAAATATGATGAAAACCATTAGTTTTTTTTTTCCGAGAAATATTGATATATTACAAGTTCATTATTGAGAATGGTATAGAGTCTGTCTGGATGAATTTTTTAACAAAGAAAGCACTTTTGTTTTTATTTTTTTGGTTTTTTTTTAATGAAAAAATTAATGTTTTCATTGGATTTTTTAAGGAAAAAAAGTAAGAAAAAATGTGAAAAGTGTTCTTTTTCTTTTTTTTAATAAATTATCCTTGGTAACTTCGTAAAAAAAGTACATTTGAAAGCGCATTCAAATTATTTATTCCAAACACAAAATAACTTAGATTTAAAAATAAAAGTTCTACTAAGGAAAATAGAGTTTAACAAACACTTGTTTTTAAACATATTCAAACTAGTACATAGAGCTATGGAACAAGTTAAAGTTTCATGTGTTCAGCCTCAAGGGATACATATTCAATAGGGAAAAATATTAAGAAATACTCAAAATAAATTTTTATGTGATGAATTATTTTTCTAATATTCTTTTTGAAAAAGAATTCTTTAAAATGATTTGTAACCATGATGACTTTGATGATGTAATTTTGTAAAAGTTTTTAATCATTATATATGTAAATTATGAAAAGCATTTTTCTCAATTTAAAGATCTATATTATAATTCAGACAAAAATTATGTTTAAAAAAATATTTTTTAAAAAAAATTAATATAATAAACAACAACACTACAATCTTTAAAAATTAATTTTAATAAATAGATTTTTCTACATGTGGATAGCAAAGGTAAAGTAAATTAATTTATAAATAAATATAAAAAAATCATGTAAAAATGCATATTTAAGTTTTTCTCGAGAGCCATTAGGTTTAATAATATCTTATGTTATTAATTATTATCATATTACTCATATAATTAAATTAAATATATTTACGTTCCGATTAATATATTATTACATTTTCTTTTCTCTTTCTTTTTTGTTGGGTAGGAACGAAAAGCATGTAAAATATAACTGAGGTTTTTTCCATCTCTGATTAAACTCCAAAGAAACCCAGGCATTGATCGCTCAACAAGACAATAATCTATCGGACAAAGATCAGTTTTGGGGGTGGGTTTTCCCTGAAATTCATCTCTTGTATCATTATATACCTTTTTGATCGTGTTTCAATTGTGTGATGTGGTTGATGGCAGCTGGGAAAATTTGCTTATTTTGAATTGCAGTAATGTGTTCGATGAAATGCATCACAAGGCTTTGCAATTCCTCTGTTATATTTAGTTGGTTTTGTCTTGCCCGTCCCTCTGAACAAGAGCTTCTCTGTTTATCAGGTGGTTGTTTTTGTTGTCAATGGCATCCTGTTCCACATTTTCTACGTGGGGCGTGAATGATAGCACGCTAGCTTCCAAGGCATCAAAGAAAAATGGCGAATTTTTCAGCAGTTATCTGAGTGGTTGTGTTAAACAAAGACTGCATCCCATGAGAAATTTGTCTCTCAGGAAAGGGATGGAGTGCAGATCACTGAAAGTTGAGAGTCTTGAAACCAAACAGTCATTTTCAGTGTGGAACAAGTTTCAGCTTGAAGATGTGATCGAAGCCCAACAGTTTGACAGACACACCCTCAGTGCCATATTTGACGTTGCGCTTGAAATGGAGAGGATTGAGAAGAACACCTCTGGAAGCCAAATTCTTAAGGGCTATTTAATGTCTGCGCTTTTTTACGAGCCCTCGACTAGGACCAGGCTTTCTTTTGAGTCAGCTATGAAACGTTTGGGTGGGGAAGTTTTGACTACAGAAAATGCGCGTGAGTTCTCCTCGGCAGCAAAAGGAGAGACTCTTGAAGGTAGTAACCTTAGTTTATTTAATTTTGAGTGAATGATCAACTGTTGGTACTGATTTATGTGGATCTTCAGATACTATAAGGACAGTTGAAGGATACTCTGATATTATCGTGATTAGACATTTTGAAAGTGGTGCTGCCAGAAGGGCTGCAATGACAGCCAGTATTCCAATTATCAATGCTGGAGATGGCCCTGGACAGCATCCAACTCAGGTTGGCAAACTTGTGCCGGTTATAAGATTAATTCAAATTTCAAATTGAAAAATCAAGTCTCTTCGAAAATTAATGACACGTCCATCTGTAAGCACATGAAAGTTGACACAAGATGGTATTTGAGTGTTGGTACGTCTTTCACTAAACAAGAAGAATGAAGAAACAAAAGGATACCCTTACCCCTTTGCAAGAATGTTTGTGGAAATCATGTCTATAAGGTGATGGATTGTAGGTATTGCATCTTCATAGCTGAGTGAGTTTTGAAGACTGAACTTGTTTATTTTGTAATTTTCTTCTTAAGATGAGACATCAAACTTGTTTTAGATTCTTAAGATGAGACATCAAACTTGTTTTAGACTTTTAATTCACAAGCACTTAGTATTTACTAGTTAAAACATTGTATTAAGTAAATTAGTGAGACACAATAATTTTGACGAACACTGAAGCTTATCTTAGTCTTGATGCTGTCATTGTTATTATATATCTTAACCAATGACACAAAGGCACCTACAACTCAAGCTTGGTTTGTGTTTGAACTTATGATTACCAGCCTGTCAATCTTTAAGTACTCATGAAAGAAATCTAGTTTGAGGGTTGTCTTCTTGTCAAGTAGGACTTCTTGCTGCCATACAAAGAAAAGAAAGAGAACTTTATTTAAGTGTCTTAATCTAACAACACGAGAAAAGCTTTAAGCTGGTTTCATTTTCTTTTTGAACAACCTTTGTCTATTGCTTTGGTTTTTTCCATCTTACTTTCTTTCTGTAAATTTGCTGTGCCCACTTTTCTTTCACGTCTACCCTGGCTGTGTGTGGTCTGATTTTGTTTTTCTATCTATCTGCCTGGTTTTTTTGTTGGGGCATTGAGGTGGGGGAAATTGGACTGGGCAATTCTTTAGGGTGGTAAAGCTATATTGTGTTGTTCTTTATTATATAATTCTCAAGCCGAGATAAGACAGCATTGCTATTGCTGTTAATGAGAACCCTTGGCAAAAATTTGCACAAGTGCAAGTATCTCATTAGAATAACTCCATTCCATTGATAAAGGAACAGTATAACTTGGTTGGCCATTTTGATTTCTCTGTGTATAGCTGCTTGGATTGAACAAGTTAGTAAATCAGCCTGTCTCATATGAGTGAAGCATTATCTAGATTTTAATAGCTGGACTATCTTAGATTCAGGATATGATGGATAATCCCTTTGTGTTCGTGGCATATATGTCATATTCATTTATTTTAATTTCTTTTTACACTTGCCTCTGGAAACAAACAGGCCCTCCTGGATGTGTACACTATTCAAAGAGAGATAGGAAAACTTGATGACATCAAAGTTGGACTTGTTGGAGATCTCGCTTATGGAAGGACAGTCCGCTCACTCGCCTATCTGCTTGCTAAATACAAGAATGTTAAAATCTACTTTGTGTCGCCTGAAGTAGTGAAAATGAAGGTAAATAAAAGGGTCCGTAGTTGTCTACAGAGGAGATAGTTCTCAAGTTTCTGATAAAAAAAATTTGTTTCCCAAAATTAATCACTATGATAAAAAGTTAAATTTGCCAAAATATTTGATATGTTAGATCAGCACCAAGTAGCAATGACAAAACTGTTTATTAGACCTTTGAGGCATTACTTTCCAATTTTGAATTTCAGAACGACATAAAAGATTATCTGACATCTCAAGGAGTAGAGTGGGAAGAAAGTGCTGATTTAATGGACGTGGTGTCTAAATGTGATGTGGTGTATCAAACCCGTATTCAGCGAGAAAGGTTTGGTGAAAGAATTGATCTATATGAAGAAGCTCGAGGCAAGTACATTGTCGATCGGAATGTGTTGGATGTGATGCAAAAACATGCAGTTGTAATGCACCCTCTACCCAGGCTTGATGAGGTAGGCCTCGAGTTTCTGTTTTCACTAGTTTTTTTCGCAATTTTGTTGGTTTCTAGACTTGCGAATATTATTTAACCTGATTGCGCCAACCCCCCCCCCCGCCCCCAACATATTTCAGATAACTGTTGATGTGGATGTTGATCCAAGGGCTGCTTATTTTAGGCAAGCGAAGAATGGTCTCTACATACGCATGGCTCTTTTGAAGCTCTTACTTCTTGGTTGGTGAAGCGGTAGCGTTCCCTTTTTGTCGGAGTAGAAGTAGTTGAAATTCCAAGTTATAATAGTAACTTGGATGATGGCTTCGTAATAAGGGCTGAACAGGGCTTGCATGCTTTATTCCTTGTGGTTCCCATTTATTTATGTTTGACATCCTTAGTCATCTTGAGCAATCTCGTTTCATGTTCTGTGTTGCCCATGGATTTTGATCAATCCTCAAAAATTTGGGGAAAGTTGGCTGATGTTGAAACAATAAGGTCCCTGTTGTCCATTGGGTTTGTGTTTGATATTGTTGGATCCTTTACTGCCAGAATCACATTAGCAAAGTTCTCAAGCGAAATAAGTAGGGTTGTAACGAGTTGAGTTTCGAGCAGGTCTTAAAGATTCAAACTCGAATTCGATTATATAATCCAACAATCAAACTTGACTTGAAATCCTATAAGAACTAAGTTCATTCGTAACGAACTCGAATCTAGTAAAATTTTCAAAACTTAATTAAAAAAATCCCGACCCTAGCAATTGAAATTAACCAAAAATATAAAATTAAATCAATAGGTACCTATAAATATAGATAAAAGTGAGCATGAATACAACGATTGCCAAACAAATAATGTTATTTGATGGATTACTCATTACATTTGTCCTTATTTACATTCAAAGGATGAGTATTTAAAATTTAAAAGAAAATATATTTGTATAAAAAATGACCTAAATATTTTAAAATAATAAATTCGTTATTAAATGTAATACCACATATATTACATTCTATTTAAAAGATGTTAACGATATTTTTATATTTTTAGAAATACATTGAAATTTAAATTTGAGTTTTTATTGCATATTATCTGATTTCATACCCAGTTCACTTTATTTTCGAATTATGCATATTTATTATTAGGGTCAGATATTTGAAGTGGCAAAAATGTCTAAATAGATTTTAGTAGACTCGTAGTAGTAGTATTAAACTTTTTTTTTTGCCCTTTTTTGTCCTCTTTCTCATTCTGTTTTTTTTTTTTTTTTAACAGGTGGTCAGACAAACGACGTCGTTTGAGATCATCACCATTCACCGCCATCGTAAAACCCTTGGGCTAATTCCTCTGCCCATCTTCTCCGCAGGTCGTGCTCTCTCTCTCTCTCGCTCGCTCTCAGCTATATTTCCATCTCAAAATCTCTAATTTGAGATAATTTTTTACGATAATTCACTGAGAAAATCATTTTCTAGTGAGAGATAAAAAAAAAACAGTAAAAATAGAAGAAAAATGAGTGGTTTCAACGCATTCAAAGCAAATGTTCCAGTAGCGTGGAGCCCTAATCTGTACATAACACTGGTGAGGGGCATCCCTGGTACTCGGAGGCTCCACCGCCGCACGTTAGAGGCCCTCCGCCTCACCAAGTGCAACCGCACCGTCATGCGCTGGAACAGCCCCACTGTCCGCGGAATGATTCAGCAGGTTCTTCAGTTTTCTTTTTCCGCAAAATACATGTCGTGTTATTGAATGTTCTTAGATTGAAAATTTGTTGAATTTTTTTCTTTATTGAAATTTAGGTGAAAAGGTTGGTTGTGGTTGAGACGGAGGAGATGTACAATGCCCGGAAGCAGAAAGAAGCTAACCACCGAGCTCTGCGCCCGCCTTTGGTTGTCAATCATGGCTCTGCCTCGCCTGCTAATTCTTCATCGTAACTGTGTAAATTCTTTACTTTTTATGTGGATTAATGCACCTTAATTGATAAATATTGTTGTTGTTTGTTTATTTTTTTGTTTTTATTTTTTTGGTTGCTGTACTGAATTTTGTATTGTTTCTTTGAATCTGTGTACTGAAGTAGTATGATGCTCAAGTAAGTGGTCAAGGTTTTTCAGTTTCTAGTTGTGAAAATATAGTATTCAGTTATGGAGGGGTCATTTTCCTTTCTGATAATCTGTTCTATTGTGCTCCTGCTTAGTTATTCTTCAACTGGATTTTAATTCAGTAAGCTGAATCTTTGAAGTCGTTTTAGGTTACATGTATTTAGTATTTGAGGCTTTGTGTGCCAAAATTAGGGGTACAACATGGTTTTGTTGTTTCAAAAAAGTTTATTCCTTACTGCATGCTCAAAGAGATGGCGATTGGGACTTACGTGAAAGGCAGAAGTCAGATTTGGATGGTCATGATCTACGCCTTACTATTCTGAAATAAATGAATACTAATGCTAATGAGTAGTTCCACGACTACTTGAATTCAGTATATTAAATACATGATTGTGGAGCCTAATATCTATATTGGCTTCAAAAGGAAGAAAAGAAGTAAAATTAGTTGAGGAAGAATAATGAGGACGAGGAGAAGAAGGATTAAAGGCTGATTTACGTAACAAATCATTGGATATTGCTGACTGGAATTTTTTGCGTAGGCTTGCCTATCCCAGCAATCATTTTGCTAAACCTGAAAGAGCGAACACTGCAGAGCTTGGCCCAAATTATATATTGTATTATCTTATTGAAGACTGCAAGCACTCTATGGACAGAATAATAAGAATAAATAAAAATTTCCTGGTGAAGCAAGTAGCACTTCTAATGCCTAAGAGACTTCACAATAGCATAAAATCCTTTGTCATGAGTGCCATATCTTTCCTTAGCATCATTAAGTTTATCACTGAGCAAGAAAATGATCTCCCTCTTAATTGTGTGTGATCAAATTCTGTAAAGGATGACTTTCAGTTCTTAATATTGTGCAGTTGATACATGAAACTGAAAGGGGTAGGGGTGAACTTTATAGTTGTTTGTGTGGTTTTGAACCTTTTTTTTCTTTAGATCTTTTTGTCCTTGTTATTTCAACTCTTAAATATTTCTCGAGCCTTTGTATTTTTTGTTTATTTTGTAGTACATGGTGGTACTACCATGCTATCTCATTCCACATTTTATTAACTTTGGTGACCTTATAAAGAACATACTGGAGGTGAACATGTAAAGATTGTCTTGGAGCCACTAGGTCCCATGCCGAGACGTCTGCAACCCAAGCCGCCAGCTGGCTAATTCTTGGTCCGACTTTGACCGTTTTCTAGAACCCCACTTTGGACCCAACCCATTTTGGTCTGACCCAAACCGAACTGAACCAACCCAAACCTCCCATTTTCCACCAGTACTAGCAACCTTAACTTTTTCAGAAATATCAGGGCATGGCAACTTTAATTCCAAAAGCCTTGATACAAGTCTTAAGACAGTTGGGGCAATAGCACTCTCCATCTCTGATGCGAAGTATGCCTTAAAGCAACTAGCCCTACTAAAATGTCCATAAAATGTGACTAGCTCATGGAAATTCCATCGCCTAAACTGATTACGAATTAGTGACGGTACTTTCTTCAAGATCATTCAAGATTCCATCAGAAGGGATCATTTATGACAAGACCTGCAGTCTGTTTCAGCTTATGAATCTCATTCTTTACTTTTAGCCTAGTATCTGCTTACAACCACCTCACAGCCACGTTTTCCCTAATGATTATTCTTGTTGTACTCCTCAAGGGTCAAAGTGTATGTAGTGCTTTTTATTTTATTTTATTTTTATTTAACTTACTAAAAGTCATTTATTTTATTTATTTTTATTTTCTTTGGATGCCAATAGAGTAGGCTTTGTATGAATACTTTTAACTGAAGAGCTGAAATCAGTTTCCTGTCCTTTTTCCCATTATTTTACGCCAATTCGTTCCCATACATTGCCTCATGTCGTTCTGCTTTTCCTGTAGGTTGTCTGCAGAACTGGGTGATCGTGGCATCTCAAACTCAAGATTGCACTGGGTGGGTTTGCATAAAGTTGTGGTCCTTTCAACCTCTGAAATCTGCTTCTTGTTGAAGAACTTGGTTCATATTTGATTACAAAAACAGTATAATTTGAATTTTTGAAATGTTATAAAGTCGTGGCCGTGGGTGTGCTTCCAACTATTCTTTTTTGCTTGGCACCGCCACTTAATTATCTTTTTTCTCTGTAGCTCCAGTAGTGTGCTCTCGTTCTCTCTCTCTCTCTCTCTCTCTCTTCTCTCTCTCTAGAAGCTTTGACAGAGTAGGACAAGAATCTCGATAGATCCTGAATGATTGAATAGTTGAATAATCAAATAAATCCTGCTATCAGTACTAAGTGATTCGCAATGAATGTTGACCCCTCTAGTTGAAGCCAACCACGTGTGGGTGTCTCAAAATTTTATTCATTACTTATTCTAGAGCAATAGTTTTGCTGTGTCGGTGAAACGACCCGTACTAGAGCTTAGTGTTGGCATACGATAAGCATGATAATTGACTGGTAGTTACAGCATGCTATTGTGCTATTGTTATGCAACAAAAAGTGCGGCTTATGAGATGCTAATCAGTTGGGTAGCCAATTGGTGCATTTAATCATTGAATTAAATATAATAATATTATGATTTCATTTTTTAACACTTTTTAATATTATTATATTCAAATTTAAATGATTAAAAACACTAATTGGGTGCTACCCGACTGAGTAGCATGAATTAATCAGATAAATGCTTTGGTTTTGCAAGAAAAGAGGGATAGTTTTGGGAAAAACAAGATATATTGTATTGTTACAGCTTGCCGAATCAAAAGGCCAAGTTTTTGCCTGGTGTTTCCTCGTAAAGGGCTGTTACTTACCGTATCTGAACTCAATAAATGTAGAGGAGAAATCTCATCTTTGGCCCCATGCATTAGGTGTTATTCGATTTTGATCATATTGATTGCAAATATCTCACATTACGTCTTGTGTCGTCTCAATTTTCTCAATATTTTCAATTTTAGTCGTCCAGCTAATATTTGTTAGATATGTAACAGTTATCTTTTATAATCTCAAATTTATTATATTAATCTTGTGCAACTTCTTGCTGAATACTTAGCAGAAGTGACTTGAAGGACTAACATTGTAAAAATTAGGAGTTAGGACTATGTGAGGAAATTTGAGACATTTGTATTGTGAGATAAAAATTGCGAACGACCGAACATAATTTTCCCAAACACCAAAATGGAATTTTCCCAAACACTAAATTTCATTTTGAAACCGTGGCCTACGGGCTACTCTCTCTCTCTCTCTCTCTCTCTCTCTCTCTCTCCCCTTTATTTATTTTCCTGGAGAGTGTGTGTGAGTAAAGAAGTGCCTCTTGTCCCATGTGGTCATGTACATACATCAATTTAATGAATACTAAAAGAGAGAACAAAAAATGACTCGAATTGAATGCGATGCATTGGCATTTCTGAACACTTAGTATATATATTTTTTTTCTGTTTGTAACTCTTCACGATAATATTTCCTGTATTGGAACATAATTCGGCCTTCTGGCTATACCCAAAAATCCCCCCAAATGTCTATACACTTTCAATAATTTCATATAGAAGAAACCATTGATATCCCAGCAGCACCAGCACCAGCACCAGAGCTAGAATTATCCCTTTCCATTGCATTCAATTTGGCAAAAACGCCCACCAGAGGTGCGGTATTATACGTGCAAGCCTCAGTTTGCACAAAGTTCCCCCTCCTATCTGTAAACCCGTCCTCACTATCAGGTCCGCCCACCAGAGCCCCAAGTAGCACATTCGGGTTTGGATCCTGTCGACCATACCAATTATCGTAGCCCTGCGTGCAGCCTACAAAAACCTTGCTATCTCTGTATGGCTCCATAGATGCACCCCTATGGTGCACTCTCTTGGGATAGGCTGATCCATAGCCCACCAAGTAGCTCATACCCATTGGATTGGAGCCTAGAATGTAGGCCACCTGGGATTTGACAAGGGAGAGGATCTCGTGGGGTCCCAGTGATGTGTGGCCGGGGCAGCTGAGGAGTTGATTGGTGGAACGGAGGTGGTCGGAGTAGACCGTGAGCAGGAAAACCGCGGTGGAGACGTACTGCATGTTGTTCCATTGGCGGGTGTAGAGGAGGCCGCCCGGGGTGCGTCGCACGTTGGTGGAGTTGTTCTTGTTTAAGCTCAAGCAGGCGCAGACGTAGTGTTCGGCCTTGGACCGGTACCGGCGGAGGATTTCCTTGTGGTGTTCAGTTTTGCCTTCCCTTGGCAACTGTATAAATAATTTAAATTAATACTTAATTATCACAACATTCGTAGATGAGCTATCCAAGACAAAACCGGATCACCTCATCAAGGACCCGCATCTCTACAATAATTGAAGAAACTATTATTGGTTCATTACAAAAAGGGCCCTAAGGGGTCGCCTCAATTGCAAAACACTCTTTTATTTATTAAAATTACAATTACCTCCTAATACTAATAGATAGAGGGCCTTTTTTGTAATAGAAGGAGTTAATGGATGATGATGTTTGTAAGAAGGAAGTAAATTTCAATAGTAGTAATTGTGATTTTAATAAATAGAGATGCCTTTTTTTTTTCAGCAATTGCGACAAAACTTAAAAGCGATGGATTATATAAGTTTTTCTTTTGGCTCTTGCGAATTGTCATATTTACCTAGTCAATTTTTAGCTATTCCACAACAGTGAAATGGCGGCAAAATTGACAAAAATTAAATGTCCCATGAAAAACAAATCCTGCAAAAGACTATGTAAATTTTTATTGGATCCCATTAGAGGGACAAGGCCTAGTGATTATGCCATGAGGAAAAGGACCTTTTTGCCGCTATTTACGTGATTTAAATTTCCACTAAATTATACTGCAATACTTATAAAAATTGTTTTGATTTGGTATTCATGAGTGGGAAAAGGCCTTGATTCAAGTGCAGATTTATTGAGGGTGGAGGGGGGAGGGTACCCTTTGTCCCATTGAAGTGAATGCTAATAATTATGACCATCATATACATACTCAAAGAGAAGGCCAAGAGGGAGAAAAAAGCATGATTGATATTATTTTAAGGGGAAATTTCACCAATATCTATATATACACACATATTCATCTATATTATAAATTATTAGATGAGAACATGATATTTATAATAAAATAAATTTTTGGTATTTTCTTGATTAATTACCAAAAAAATGAAAAAAAAAAATTATTGAGATTAGGCATGTTGTTTTATCAAACTTCTTATGGTCCGAAACTTAACAAATACTCTCCTAATGTTTGCTTTTGTATTACAAATTCTATTTGCAGTTATAGCGTATATGCAATACAAAACCAAACATTAGGGACTACTCGCAAATGTTCTTGCCACATAAACTTTTATGAGAAGTGGCCTAACTTTATGGAGTTTTTTGTAACTAACTTTATGGCCGATTATATGCATTACCCTCGTACGTGTGATGATATGAGCCTAATTCAAGAAAATATGCACAAGGGGTGGGGGTGGAATTATTTACCATGGAGGCAATGATTTGTAGACCAGCATATTTAACATCCCAGCTGAATTCAGAGATGGCCCAAGTGATCCCACCAAAAGAAATAGCATTCTCAATTGCATAATTCAAGTAATGTATATTGTCGGTGGCCTTATATAGCCATAGAGCTGCCCACAACAACTCATCCATGTACCCACTCACCGACGAGTAATACCCCTTTGCCACTTCTATGCTCTTGTCATATTTACCTCTATACTTGTCCCCAAACTCAAATAACTGCAACAAATTAAAACAAGACTCAATTATCATCGCCTTCTATTTAATGAAATGTGTGGATTATCTTGTGCACATGCACGAATATCTCTAAGTAGTACAGTGGATATTTTTAGTCTATACTATAAGCATCAAGCTATAAAACATACCCAACAATGCGATAGGTTATTTAATTCAAAGTAAAAAATTTAACGGCAAGAATTTTGTTGAAATCGGGTTCGGCCACACTGGTCTTAAATACACATGACAAGTGAATTATGTTAGTCATTCGATTGGCGTATATTGTCTAAGATTTGTGACCAAATATATGATAATTGCAATTTTCATTTATAATATGATTCGTACATTAAATCTATCAAATTCGTGCTTTCACCTTTTTGTATTTCATAATTATATTTACTGATTGGAGTCATGATATATGATTATACAAAGTGAACATATATAATTGGAAAGGGAAAGTACGATCGTGCTAAGTGTTACAAAAATTTTGTTTCATTCATGTGACTTTTTTCTCAATAAAGTTTTTATTTATTTATTACAACATAGTAGCAATAAATATTTGCCAGTGACATTAAAGAATCGTGATTTCTTTAAGATGAAGAAGTAAAGTTAGATGCGCTGTTCGTTTTGACATGGTAAATTAATGATCTCCACACTAAATGTATAAAGAGTAATCCTCATATATAATCCTAGTTTGCAAATCCTCCACGTAATGCCGTTAATAATTTTTTAATCAAAATTTTGTCACAAATAACAAGCAAGATTACGTAATTACGCTAAACCATATTAAATTAAAATAATGAAAGCAAGACCTACCCCTACTACCCTTCTAACAACCTTATTAACTAACATACCTGTTGTGCATGCTCCAATAGAAGGTGAGAGTAATGTGGGTTAGTTCTCCTAAACACAATCGCCGCCGCCGCCATGGCCGCCGCTGTTTCCCCGGCCACCTCCGACCCCGGATTCTGTTCATCCACCTTGTATGCCCGCCGGGACGTGGTCATGTCCTCCGGCCGCTGCCAGCACAGGTGGTCGGTGTCCCCGTCACCCACCTATATATATATATACACACACGCACAACATCATTAATTGTCCAAACTAACTATTGTTACGATACTCGAAAATTTTAGTTCCGCCCAAATTTAACAAATCCGTATAACAAGTTCACTGTATTTAGTATGTGATTGATTATTCTTTCTAAATTATATATTAGTACTCATTTGATCGAGTTTGGGGCTACAATTTTCCATTGTGCCCCTCACTTAATTACCTCACAAAGCACGAGATGATTGCCTACTTTAGTTTAACATAAGACACTGTTTTTTCTTGTCTAAGCGTGGAACCGACACTATTCAGACTTTGCTTTTTAAGTGTGTGTAGTGTGTGTGTGTGTGTGTGACTAGAAAAAAATGACAAGATTTTTGAAAAATTTTGGCCCCACCCAGAAATCAGGGGCGTCCGTTACTACTACCTTTATTCTTGCTTCATCTCGCCGGCGTGATTACGGGATTAAAGCCCACACATTTCTTTTTCTATCTTTTTAATAAATCAAAAAAAATTAAAATTAAAATTAAAATTAAAATCTTCTGAGCCCAAAGAACATGAGGATGAGTGTGTGCTTTCACGGGATTAAAGCCCACGCTTTTCTTTTTCTATCTTTTTTTCCAAAAAAGTAAATAAATAAATAAATCAAAAAAAAATTAAAATTAAAATCACCTGAGCCCAAAGAACATGAGGATGAGTGTGTGCTTTGATGAAATAATCGGTACCCCATTTGATGGCTTCAAGGGCGTGGCGGAGCTCGGCGGCGGCGGCGATCTCGTCCCGGAATTGGATGACGCCCCACGACAGCATTGTGACCGTGAACGCCATCGGCAGCCCGAACTTCACATTATCGCCGGCGTCGTAATAGCCACCTACCAAGTCCACCTAAATTATTCACAACATTAACAACAACAGCATAAATAACACCATACATACTAGCTAGCCTAGCCACCTCAATTTCTCGAAACAAAACAAAGAGAGAAGTTGTAAAAGAGTTAATTACAGACAGACCCCTTGCTCGAGGCCGTCGGTGAGGCCGGAGTGGTGGCGCCACCCCACCCTCTGTCTGTACGGCAGGCGGCCGGAGCGCTGAGCCTCGAAGTAGAGGAGGCTCTTCGACAGCGCATCGGCGTAGTCGAAGGCTTGTTGGGATAAACAAACCGTCGGAGAGAGGGAAAGAATAATTAAAAGCAGTGCAAAAGGGTTCCATTGGCTATAATAATACTGCCTTTGGATCTCCCTCTTCATTTTTGCTTTTATTTATTTTTGTGAACAAATTGTGAGTGTCCCTCCCTATATAGCATGCGGCTCTGAGAGGCACGTGCTACTGGGGAATTAGTTTTGCATGAGGAGAACATTAATGTGATCTGTTGTGGACTAATTATTAATTAAGCTTTTTTGTGAACAAGTTCGGCGAATTCAAATTGAGGGTCCACGGCAGCAAGATCCGTTGATTTGAACTTGGTTTTTTGAGTCGTCGTCCCGTTTGATTGATTGACCTCTACACACACACACACACACACACTTGAGCATGTTTCATGTGCATAAAGTGAAAGTTTAAATAGAGCTATGGTAAAGGGAAATTCGGATTCTTACCGTATGGATTGTGATGTTTCTTTTTGAAATTAAATGTACGGATGCTAAATATCAAATATTTTTATGAATTTAAAAAACTACAGCTATAAAACTCGAAATAATCACATGTAAAATTGCATACATATATATATATATATATTGTGTGTTTATAAAGTGATCAATTTTAGATTTGGTAGGAAAATTGTTAATATTAAAAATTGTGATTAATTAGTTAAAAATTGCTAAAAGGTTCAAAAAATTGAAAGTTGTTAAAAATTGGGTATATTTAGGTGCCACTGCAAAAAAAAAGTAATATTATTGACAAGATTTAAAAATAGCAATATAAAAGGTGTCACCAAATATTGTACAAAGTGATAATACATTTTATTTTGTCACTAATTAAGTTTTTTTGATGACAATAATTTTTATGTTGTCATAATATCACTCAATGGTGACAAAAAATAATGTTTTAGTTGTCACTTTTAATAATTAGTGACATCCCTATAGTGATAATTTGGTGACAATAAAAATTATTATTAGAATTTTGTGACAAGATTCTATGGTCACTAAATTGTCACAATAGATATGTCATTAATTATTACGTTTGCACTGTGTTGCCACCTTTTTACAATAAGTTGTCACCATTGACATTATGCATACTATGTTTGTGACAACATCAATTTATTGTCATCAAATATATATAATTAATGACAACTTTTTGATTATCACTTATTATTTTGTCACAAATTTACTTATTTTTGTAGTATGCTTTTAGCTTCTTTTTTTTTTTTTAGCTTTTTTCAATTAAAGATTGTTACAAGTTTAATCTAAAAGTTGCTAAAACTTAGGTATAGGTGCCATTAGCTTTTCATCATTTTCTATTAGAAAATTTCTGCAAGTTTGAAAAGAGAAAATAAAATCAAAGTTGTTAAAATTTTTATACATGTGCTTTTACATTCTATTTTTATATTTTTCACTTAAAGGAAAACAAAGACATGCACTTCAAATACCCGTTATTTTCTAAAATAAAAACAACAAAATTCTATTTGAATTTTCGTAGACATGATCCTTTGTTACAACTGAGTGAGAAAATAGGAAAATAACTTAATTTCCTAAGTTAATGGCTTGAGTTACCATTTGATGCTTTCACACTCAACGTATATAAGGGAAAATTCTAATTTAAAATCGACTCGATCGAATCAGTGTTAATCACATGACGAGTATTTTTTGTATACAAGAATATCTCGACAGAATAGTGACTCGTGTAACACTATCACTACATAATAGATTGAAGAGTTTGGCATATTATTGAAAATAGTGGTTAAATTCTCTATATTCACAATCGAACTTCATATATGATCAGATTAATAAATTAAACTTATTACACAATTACACACTTTCTAATGACCATATTGATGTAAATAATCTGATTGATGCGTGTAACTCCTTGCTTCTCCCAAAAGGGATAATTGTGAACTGGATTTATGTATGTACCCGAAAAAAATAAATAAATAAATACAAGTAAATGAATGTGTCATTGGATTATCTAACTCGATTGTGATAAAATAAATAATGCTCTAGTTACTAAATCCGTAATAATTTTTTGCTGAAGGTTTTAGGCAGGTACCATTTGGCCTACTATTGCTTTAGGAGACTAACCCCCCTAAAGTTGCTTGGATTTTTTTAAGATGGAAAATAGGTAGACCTTAAAGTTGTTCTTTTTTTTTTTTTAGTTATTATGATGATACACTTTTTTTTTTTTTTTTTGTCCCAAATTTGAGTTTTGTTCTTGCTAACGTCCGGTTCATTAATGAAATAATTCATCATAAATGGATAAATTTAATAAAATTTCATCACAAAATATAATTTTATGATAAATTTCATTTTGTTGTCAATCTGATAGTAAATATATCGTCACTAGTTGTTACGTTAGTCCTATTTTAATATATTTCATCATAACTTACTATAAGAAAGCACACCATTGACTGATAAAAAATTTGTGATGTAAAGATTCTATCACAAACTTAAAGTATTTGTGATCAATGGATTAGCGACATAATTCAATGTCAATAGAATTAAGAAAATAATCAGTGACAACACATTTACTTATAATTTTGTTATATGTGAAATCCGTCGCCATGAAAACTAAATTTATAATGTATTGATTGGTCGTTAAAAATAATATCTTTTTGCAGTAAATCAATTATAAATATTTTATATTTATAATGAAATTTATCCATTATAAATGTTTCCATAAGACACGTTTTTTTTTTTATAGTGTATTTAGTCTAGTGCGCATTGTGATGTAATTTGGTGCATGCTACTTTAATTCCTTGTCGTAATGGTTATTTTGATTAATTATTTCTGGGTTTAATTTATAAAAAAGAAAAGGGCCCCCTACTCCTTTTTCGCAGTCAGACCTTTTTTTTTATTTAATTTCTTTAGTACACAATAATCAAAATATATTTGCTATAAAAGACAAAGACGGTCAATTATCAACTACACAATCATCGGCACAAATGCTAGAAATTATTTACTATTGTCTACAGCATAATCATTAAATTATGCATTTTAAATTCAACAAATTAATAACGAACCTGAGTGCCTCGGGGTTCACATTAAAACTTTTTAAGGCCACAAAATTGGGTCCCTGCTAAAAATACGAATAGATAATGAACCCTACATGAAAGTTGTCAGATAAAATTAATATCCTTTGACTGATCTTATCCAGTCACTATTAATTGATAATTCACAATTTGATAATTTAATCGAATTCAATAAATTATATTATAAATTTATTATATATATATATATATTATATGATAGATTATTTTTTTTAATATATATAAGTTTATAACAAGTGTAGTATTTTTATTGTATAATTAAAATTTAAAAATGATTACATCAAATCGAATTTGAATTAAAAAATTTCGCAATTCACTAACTGAAAAAATTATTGGACACAATTAGAAGAACAAGAACGGCAACTATGAACACTACTAGAAATATGCAAATAAATTAAAAAAGAAAAATGTATTTCTAGAACTATAACCAAAGTCAAATGCAATTCCCCTTTGATTTACCTTCAGTTTGGTTCTAAAATTTTAACAAAAAAATATTATTTACTTCAAATAATAGTATTTTTTACTTTCACTTTTGATTATTTTCATTTTTCTTTTTATCCCCTTCTCACAAAAATCCTTGTTTCAAACATAATAAAAGGTGAAAATACAATGAAAAAAAAGATGCATATCTGTTGAAGAAATGTCTAATCCAAAGCAGAGAAATGGCAATTAATTAGCTAGGCCAGTGGCTATATCTCGTGGGCCTAACACAATCTTAACCTCCAATTCTCAACCGCTGGGTTTGCTTCGTTCCAGCTTGTTTGCCCAGTTGTGTTAGTTACCTAGGCTGGCCTTCTTGCTGAACTTGTAATAATAACATGCGTTAACACTTCAACAGGTCAGGAAATTTGTGTTATCTCAAAAAAGTTAATCATTATATTTTGAAAGACAATCGTTCGTTTCACCGTAAACACAATTGTAGGACATATTTTTCTTAAAGATAAATAGTACAAATCATATATCAACCTACCTCATATTATTTTGAAATCACATCATTTTGGGTTCCTAACAATAAAAGTATTTTATGTCGCGTTTAATCTTTTAAACTATAAACATGTAATGAATGAACCTCTCTGCATAAACCTTGAATAAGAGAGCCTCACCGACACATATCCTGAAACTTGACGGAAGCTTCCCAAACACTCATCATTTTCAGGATTTTTACCGATACAAAATAAGTCCTCTCATGTTTACTCGACATTTGATGGTACTATACTGATATAACCAGTGTTTGCGCTGATCATTTACGTACATGCTAACACAAAAGCTGTTGGCATATCACAGTCAGAGGAAGCAAGGACGCACCTAATCCAGCTTCTTTTTCAACTATCAAATAATAAAAATAAAAATAAAAATAAAAAAACATAAAGAAAATGAAAAGAAAAGGTAAGAAATGCATTTACATGCACCCCCATTTCATCCAACCTCAGATCTGAGAATTCTTTGATTAATGAAAGCCCACTCAAATCACTGAAGTTGTGACACATCATAAATCATATCATCCCCACTCATTTAATAAACTCAAACAGCGTTGAAGTAACGGAAAATGATTGGCACACTGCAAATAGCAAGACAGCAACCATGACATAGCTAATGACAAATTTTACATAAGTTTGATTTTCAGCAGATAAGCATTCATGACATGTTCTTAAAACCCAGTAAAAATAGTCATGGAGAAATCTAAAACTCATATACCAAAACAAGCCTGATTTATATTACAATTCCAAGGCCTTTCCATCATCCTCGTTAAGCTCTTGCCCCACCGGTCTGGTGCAACATAGCATCTATCTCATCACCATCCTCCATTTCGAGCTGTAAAAAATACATACAGAATTAACAATAGTTGCAAATGAGAGAGAGAGAGACAGAGAGACAGAGAGGTGACCTCGTCTGGAGTTTGCTCCCCACGGAGGCGACGTCCATCAAACAGAAAAGCAATAGAAGTTGAAATCAACAGATTGGCGATCACAATAGGCATTCATAAGTTTCTTCAGTTGTGTGCTTCTCTTAATTCTGAAAAACACTTCATTGCCATCCTACAAAAGGCAATCAATATATATAGCAGTTGCTTAAGCAGCTTCCAAACATCAAAAATTAACTCACCAATCACATAACACATGTACTTTTATGAGCTTAAAATACAAGAGACTTTTCCAATAAAATCAATGGGAAAAAGGAGCAACTGTAAAGGAAAAGTATAATCAACAAGAACATTCAAAAACCCACATGATTTGTATCCATCACCTAAATAATCAAGAAGTTCAACTCAGAAGTTGAGACGCAGGAACTAAAAATGGTGCAAAACTTCAAGAGGAAAACTAGAAAGAAAAAAATAAATCTATATCCATCTCCTAAATAATCAAGAAGTTCAACTCAGATTTTCACACTCACACATAAAACAAACACAATATCCCCACATCCGTTCATGACTCTGAAATCCAGGATTTCTGATGGTATAATTCATGCAGAAAACAGAAAATGTGATTTCAAAGGAGCAATTTATTTGCTGGTTGCACATCTGGCCAGGCATTATTCAGTTTCAATTGAACCTTAAAAATATACTTAACAAAACATCATGTTTATCTTCAAAGTATAATAAGATTAACCTATGCATGTTCTGATGATGAATCAAGAGAACATTCAAAAACCTACTACCCAAATATTGATTTTTCTAAGTTTCAAACCAGAAAAGGTTATGGGCAACGAACTTCACTGGCTCTTCAAGTACCAGCCACATGTGAGATGAAATGAGACAAAACCACTATAACATTAAGTGAGACACTAAACGAGACTCCTCTAGTATTTTACCACACACTAAATCCTTCAAAAGCCCATTAACCGCTATAACATTCATTGAGACAATTCAATGATGAATACTTAGTATTAAAGCCAATCAAATATCTGCAAGTAACAAAACCAACAAAAATTCCTTCGCCTATGATATTCAACAGCAACAAGCCCATAATCAGAAACCCAAAACAGATTATCCTCCGAATATAAAATTACTCAGTCCACTTTTAAAATGGAAAAGTTTAACTCTAATTACAGCCTTCCCATACAAAATCACTGCAAAAATCCCTTATCCAGCCATCAATTACCATACAATCTTGCACTTAAGTTCTCCGTATACGAGTGAATAGTTGCGTAAACAAACCAAATAAGAACGAAAATTTAACCAAAAAAAAGAGTTTCAGTGTTAAACAGAAAACAGAAGCGAACTTCACAAAACTTAAGCCAACAAACATTCAAACTTCCAAAACCCTAAAATACCACAAGCACCATACGTACCTGGCCTTTGACTTTGAGATTAATGTGCGCCGCCGCATCGGCGGGCTTCTTGTCTTCCTCTTGGCCCGACATTCTCTCAGCCGCCGAGTAATCGTCTCTGCTCGACCGATTTCTTGCTAAGGAACTCACACAAGTCTTGGTCTGTACTCTCTACTCACTTTTTAATTGGGAATTTGTTTTATAATAAATTTCCCTTCAAATAAAATAAGAATAAATAAGGGTTGACGAGAGAGGGTTGATTTGACGGTTGAGATGCTTTGTATGGTATGATGGACGGACGAGAGTTTGGGGATGCCGTCAGAAAGGGCATTTTGAAACCTAGAAAAGATCGCTGCGTGATTTGTAAGCCACCTTACCAATATGGAATATTTGCGTTCTATGTTGAGGCGCCAATTCTACGCTTTGTTCGGTGCCCCTTTTTGTATTTGAATTTTTATTTATATTATTTTTTGGGTAATAAATGCATTTTGAGGAATTTATTGAGATATCTGATGTGTGGATATTGGAAATGTATTTGAAAAAGTTGTTTGAATAATTAATGCTGACACTAATGTGGTATGCACTTTAAAATTCAAATTCAACAACGTACTGTATATTAATTTTTTTATAAAATACGTAGCTAAATACTGTAGGTGCATGAATAGAACAAATTTTTCGTGGCATGCTTGATACGTATTCAAGGTATAAAAATGATATAATTTAATTAAATATTTAAATTTTATTTGAAAGTATTAAAAAAAATTTTATGGGTATACTCTTAAAAAAATATTTTTAATATTTTCATTTTTCATTAAATTAAAGAAAAAATAACATAATCTTAAAAATATAATGGGAGGGTTAGACTACAGTCGAGAACAGCAGCAACAAGAGGGCTACTACGTAATGATAAGGGTTGATGGACGGATGATGGTGTTTGCCTTGAAACTTGAGCAAGTATCCATCAATGTAACTGAGCTACTGGTGTTGCGAGCTGGATTGAGATTTGAGTTGGAAATATTGGGATAGAAATATTCAAGACTACAGACTGCTGTTGCATAAACCTTGGATGTGCAACATTCGCCATATAAATACCAGCACCTCAGGAATGCACGTGCGATTAGCGAAATTGGGACACTTGCATTGAGGATGTTTCAGTTTGGGAGCACCCAACTGTTCAAGTTGTTCATCTTTTTGAAACTGAGGAACAGCGATCGATCTCATGTAACAGATTTCCTCCTAGGTCCTAACCAAGAAAAAAAAAACCCATAGATTTCACCTCTCTATTTCCATTCCCTTTCCAATACCATTGCTGCATACACCAATCACTTCAGAAAGAAAAGTAAGGCCTTGAGAAGATTGTACAAATGATACAAGAAAGAACTAAACTGCAGTGAGAAACCCCATTAAATTCTCTATCATCTTAAGCTAAATACCAGAAACATACAAAAGTAGTTCCGACTTTCCAACTCGTTTCACTGCAACCTCATACAAGTTTCATTGAATTTTAAGGAAACATTAAACGGAAACAGCATGTGAAAAGTAAACTTTAAGAAGATTGAATATCAGACAGCGAAATGAAGAAACTAGGAAATTCATGCAACAAGTTCGATGGCAAATCGCAAGTCATCGAAAGATTCTAGACCAATTACATTACAATCAAAACACCATATCTCAGACTCTAATCATGCAGGAGCACCACCAGTCTGGTGCAGCATAGCATCTATTTCATCACCATCCTCCATTTCCAGCTGCAAAAAGGGACACAAGGAAAAGGACATTCATTTAAGTTAACACTTTGTGTCTCACACACGCACGGGCGGGAGGGGGGGGGGGCGGGGAGGGTAAGGGGAAGAGAAACAGACAATAGAGTGGGGCAGAGACCTCATCAGGAGTTTGCTCTCCTCGGAGACGACGACCATCAAAAAGAAAAGCAATGGAGTTGAAATCCACTGATTGTCGATCACAGTAAGCATTCATTAGTTTCTTAAGTTGTGTGC
Organism: Petrea volubilis; assembly: GCA_026212405.1. Lineage (NCBI taxonomy): Eukaryota > Viridiplantae > Streptophyta > Magnoliopsida > Lamiales > Verbenaceae > Petrea > Petrea volubilis. Next base: position 34,480,782 of record CM047870.1, read on the forward strand.
TTCTCTTAATCCTGAAAAATACTTCATTTCCATCCTACATAAAGCAGACCAACATAAACAACTGTAATGTCTAAAAATTCAGAGGAAAGGTTTAGAGTGGCCAAAAACATCTGGCATTCTCACAACCACAACGAACAGAACCAAGCAGAATTACCAAGCCAATCAGGAACTCAATCAACACAAGGGCCAAATAATAGTCAATTTTGTATTGGGGGTTAGGGAGGCCAAAACAAAGCAAACACCTATACCATGTAAGACATAAAAATGAATCAACTCAATAAAATCTGATCTTATACTAGCCAGAAACATTGATCCTTTATTTTGCTCCAACAACAGCTAATCACAAATCATATAACCACAAAGTGTTGATCCTTCCTGATCACGGTAGAAGTATAGATACTCAATCTTTCCTAGGGAACAACCTAAGTTCTTCTAGGAAAAAATCTCCTCACTAACACAATATACCAAATAAAAACCACCATATTCAACTTATACAATGAAAAATATCACCATAAAAAAGTCATCAAAGCATGTATAGATACAAACTTACCCAGTAGCAAATCTACAATACACATGCAAAACGAAGAAATAAATCAGCGCCGGAATCTTTCAGAAAACAGAAAACAAAAAAAATAATCTCACAACCCAAAACAACAAAATTATGAAAATAGTATTCTGAAGCTAAAACCCCAGGAAAATCAGACGGAATCAAGCATGAACTTGATCCAAACAAAAAAAAAAATCTAACAATAATGATTACACCAGAAAGAAAAGTGTGAAAATTTTATAAGAGAAGTGAGACCTGGCCTTTGACTTTGAGATTGATGTGCCCCGATTGATCACCGGGCTTCTTGTCTTCCTCTTGACCGGGAGTCGACATTCTCTCTCCGTCGCCGATTTGCTAACTCCGCCGTCAAATCGCCGCTGAAACACAAGTCTTTTGCCCTTTTTTGATGGAGGGTTTGCCGTTTTAATTTTTCTAATTTATTATTCTTTTTCAATTTTATAAGTGAGACCAAAAAGAAGAGGAAGAAGAGGGGAAGCGATAAGTCAGTGGGACTGAGAGGACTTATCTGGGCTACTACTTCAACGGTTGAGATGCGTTGATTCTGATCCAACGGTCCGAATGCATTTGATTAGACGATTTACATTCCACGTGCCTTATGCATACACGAAAATTAACTCATCAAAAAACAAAAACACGAAAATTAGATGCGGAGTTATCTAAATCCGTCCCTGCATTTTAAAGCATCAAATTCGTATGAAACTCAGATGAAATTAGAAAATTTTAAAATTTGTGGACTTGTGTGATTATTCTAAAAAGTGGTGGTGGAAATTTTGTTAAATTGTCATGTTATTATTTCAGGAATAAAACTTTAGTTAATTACATATTAAAAAATATAAAAAAATAAATATAAGTGTACGAAATATTTATTAATGTAATTTGAATATTCGGTGTCTGTGAACTATATTGGATAATTGGATGAATACATGAAAATATTTTTATTTTACACCTTTTTAATTTTTAAAATTTTAAAATAATCCACCTTTTTAAATTTTTTTTAAAATAATCTTAATTACCTTTTCAAACCTCGATTTTACTATTCATGTGGCCCGGCATATTTTCTTAAAAACGCAAACTTTAACTTTTATTTCACTAAAACCCCTCCTAAAGTATTTTTGATCATTTTAATACATTCGAACTATAAAATTTACCTAAAAACATGTTTAAAACATTAATTCCCAACCATCTTTGATATGTTGTCTAAATTAAGTCGTAAAGTTTTAATATTACTCAATAATTTTCTTAAATCCATAAAGTTAAATAAAGTTAAATCCAGCTAGCGCCTATAGACCCTATCCCTAGGTTTAGGGTCACCCACGTCAGTCCTCAACGGCCCACCTGGCCTGGTGGGTCTACAGGAGCGCGGTCTACCTGAACATAGTATAAATACCCTCGCATTTATGGTAAGAGATACGCATTAATTACCTACAGTACCCTTACTCTGTTCGAATCTCTCCAAAACCGATCCACTAACTTAAGTATCGGAGAGTCTTAGCCGAGACCCACCTTGGTTAGCTCACGTTGCCATTTCCCTTGTTGCAGGCCCAACTTCCCGTTCGAATATCATCACCTACTCACTCGACCTGAGGAACCGACCGATGTCGATCAGCTCTGAATTCGACCCGCATCATCTATAGATATATATACGGGTCAAATAAACCTTTTTATGTTTGCACACACACACACACACACACATATATATATATATATATATATATATATATATATCTACATAATCATGATTAGGAAGTTGATAATATAGATTAGATAAATAGTTATATATATAAACATTATACTTACTTATACATATATAGTATGCATATATATATATATATATAATTATGTTGGATTAATCATATATGTATATATATAAACATATTTCTTGTTAGATTTTGTTAAAGAATACATGTATAGATATGTGCTACACTTATACTTTAGTCATATATATAAGCTCTACCTATCACTAGGCCTGTCAATGGGTGGGTATTTACCCACCCAGGCCCAAAAAAATAAAATATTACCCAGGCCCAAACCCAATTAATTTTACCCAGGCCCAAACCCAATAAAAAAATATAATTGGGCTTGGACCCGGATACTTACCCGATTACTACCGAATAACCCGTAACCCAATCCCTACCCGACTCAAACTCTGTTTCTCTCTCTCTCTCTAGACAACACATCGTCACACACAAACTCTCGCTCTCTCTTTCTCTCTCCCTGTCTCCCCCTACCACCGCCTCCGCCCCGCTGCCCAAAGCCGCCGCGCTGTGGCCCAACCCCACCGCGCTGCCTCTCTCTCTCTCTCTCTGTCCCCGCCATGCCTTCGCCGCGCCACTCTGCCGCCCAACCCCGCTGTGCCGCCGCCTTCTCTCTCTCTCTCTCTCTCTCTCTCTCTCCCCGGCCACCGCCTCCACCACGCCACCCCACTGCGCCGCCGCCCAGCCCCGCCGCGCCACCCTGCCGCCCAACCCCCCAATTTTTTTTTATCTGTGGGACTGTGCAGCAAACTCAGATTGAAAAGCATCCTCTGTTGAAGTCAGTGATGGGTTATTATTTATTTTTGGAAAATTTTTCTGCTTTGGTTCTTTGTATAATCTCAGATGTCTACAGAATAGCCTTTCTATGTTTTTCCGCTCTGTTATTCTCTGCATTCTTTTTCTCTATGTATGAAGTGTTAGTTTAATATTTTAACGTTATAAGAATTTTCTCATCAAGAAAGCTAAATGATAATGGTCAAGGATCTGGCAACTTAACGAAGAAGGGAGTTAAGTCTAAAGAATGTTTAAGTGTAGAGTTAGGAATAAATTCTTTTAACTATAATAAAGAATAATTTTGAAAGAAAACAATAAATGATTGATTTTTTTTTTCTAAAATAATTTAAACAGAGTATCCTTTATGAGGGATAAAGAAAATATTCAATTAGTTTTTTACATTTTATAAAAAAATGTATTCAATCAATTCGTTCACCATTACTTAAATCTGTTCACTTTGAAATATGTTGATGAATCCAATAATCAAGGGCTTTGTTATTTTCTTACTTTACAATAGATGATAGTCAAGGGATTTCTATTTCATGACTATGTAGCCAAAAAAAAAAAGGGTCAGGCCCAGACCCGACCCGAAAAAATCGGGTCTGAATTTTACCCAATTCCAGAGGCCCACCGGGTCGGGTCCGGGTCTAATACTTTTTTGGGGGGTATTAATTGGGTTTGGGCCTGGGTGGGTATATACCCACCCATTGACAGGCCTATACCTATGTATGTATTTAGTTATATATATTTACATTTTAATTACTTTGAATTTACATACATAAGTGGATATGTTATACTTAGAAATCTATATATATATATATATATATATATTTATATATTTATGTTTAATTATATTTTAATAAGAAAATATTTATGTATCAAATTTATATTCTAGACAATATATATAGATACGTATATATATATGTGTGTTGCCGTGTACATATATGTACATACTATTATATTTTGATTATATTGTAGTTTAAATTTCATATTTGATATAAGTATATATCTATATTAAATAGTTTATGAGATATTATTTTCTATTACTTTATTTCTTAGTGATGATATTCTTTCTAAGATGTTGGAATCATATGTTGAAACATGGAAGCAAGACTTTCAAGATTATGCTATGTGCATAAATTGTGATTGTGAAACGGACCCAAAATATATCAGAATGATTTGGGTGAGTTCCGCCGAGACATACCAATGGAGTAGCCGGCCGTAAGAGTTCTCACTCCTTCCATCTCCTAATCCCCCCTTCGGTAGACGGAGTGATCTACTCAACAGAGAGGGCCGTAGGAAAATTTGGCGGAACACCCGGGACACGACCATTGAAGGATAAGACAGGCGGGAGAAGTGTGTTGGCTGTAAATTTCGGCTTGGGTAGTTATGAGGGTCACTGTTAGGTGATAAGAAAGGTTGAAAATGAAAAACTATGTGTTCATATGTAAAGTAAAACTATGTGCCTTCGTGCAAATCACACACACGAGCACCTTATGTTATTAGGTAACGTTTCTACTCAACTATATGTTGATTGTGTTCATATGATATGTTTTAGATGAACCCGAGGCTAACTTTAATGAGGTCGAGGAGAAGGAACATTTTAAAACCTTCTATTAGGCCGAGAGCTATTGCTTTCCGCTGCGTACTTGTTTGTTTTGCCAATTTCGACCATATGAAATTTGTAATGCTTGTTTGTATTCGAAATTTTGTACTTGATGTACATCGCGATATTATGTTTTCTAGTACTTTGCTTGCTATTTAAGTTTATTTTCTATTAAGTACTTTATATGTAAGTCATAACAAATATGGAATGCTAGGGTCGTTATAGGTGGTATCAAAGCTTAGGTTTAAGCCTAAGCTATGATTATATGGTGTATATATATATGTTTATATAGTATATATAATACATATTTTTATATAGTATCAATGCAATTTTTTTACTATTATTATTTATACTATCGTTTAATTATTTATAATATATTTATAGGTATACATATGCTTATATATTAATTAAAATAAGAATAATGAAACAAATATATAATAAGTATAAAACAAAACAAAATTTATCAGAACTTTAAGGAATAACTTGGTGGTGGAGTGCTTGTCATTCAACCTCGAGGTCACGAGTTCAAATCCCCGTAGTTGAAAATATTTGAATATTTTGGGATACTATTCCAGCGGTGGCAGTTGGCGGCGGTAGAGCGGTGGCACCGGTCTGGGGGCGGCGGTGGCGGAGCAGCGGCGCTGGTTCAGAGGCGGCGTGGCCAATGGCAGCAGTGGCAACGGTAATGGAGGCTGCTGTTCGGCAGAAATTCGGGGAATATTCCGCAAAATTCCCTTGGATAAGTTTTCGGCGGAATATACGGGGGTAACTACGTAGAATAAATGAACCTTTCAGAGTTCAACTAGCAAAGCTTGGTGGACCGTATGATAAAATTCCTATAAAAATACATAATATAACAATAAAAAGAATAATTCTTGAAAATGTAATAAAACAGATAAAAGAAAATTACAATGATCACTCTCTAGCTTTTTATAAGGATTCAGATCGAAAGGCAAAAATAGAGTTATCTGAAAATATTGTTATAAAGGAAAGACCTATGTTATATACTAAAAAGGATTGAAAAGAATTTGATAAACAAATAAATGGATTATTACATAAAAATCCACCTTTATTTAGAAGGAGTAATAGTCTTTTAGTAGCCTGACCTTCATGGTTGAAAATGAAGCTGAGAAAAGGTATGGAAAACCTAAAATGGTAATAAATTATAAAAGACTAAATCATTTCACTAGGTCAGATAGTTATTATCTCCCTAATAAAAAAGTTTTAATAAACTTGGTTAAAAGAAATAAATATTATTCTAAATTTGACTGTACTTCATGGTTTTGCCAAATAAAAATAGAACCTGAAAGTATACAATATACAACATTTAGTTTTCCTCAAGGAGAATTTGAATGGTTAGTTATGCCATTTGGATTAAAGAATGCACCTTCTATATTGATGCGGTCGCTTTTTGGTTCGACCACGTGTTGCAATATGACTCGCTCCTGATGGTAATGCTAGTGGCCCACCTATCAAAGAGAGAGGAACGTACGTGAGACTAGCCTATTTTGTCCCAGCGTAGGCTCTCTGACGCTCAAGTCAGTTGAAGCAAGTGTTGAGAAGATGATGAACAATGAATATGATATTCTTGTTTTGCAAGTAAGATAAATTCAAAAAGTGAATGATCATGACCCCTTACGTGGAGAGCCATCTGTTATTTATATGAGAGATCCCCTGAAATGACGCGGATGATGTGGGTTGGTCAGCCTCTCTGATATGTGAGGTACAGGTGGACGTGCTTTTTGTCCCATTTTGAACTTAAAAGCCGGCTGACCATACCTTCTCATTAATGAGGGGTCCAATTTGCATTTAATATATATCTTGGGCATTTATGACCAAGGATTGTATTTACAACAGGGCATTTAATTCGCTAGAGACCAATGGGATGGACCCATGTGCCACTTGGGTGTGTTAGGTGGCGGTAGGTATAAGACGCGTCACCAGTCACCAGCTGGACTTTTTCCCGTTGGCCAGTGAGTTTGGCAGAGGCTAAGTATGGGGTTTGCACCCTCGACACAATCGCGTTCAAGGGCCCCTCAAGCCGTTAAACTGCCGATGCCTTAGCACCGTGGGCTCAGCTTATGGCGCCTTGAGGATTCCAGGTGTCCCTCGTGGCTTTTTAGTCCTAAGTCTCGGGTTAAGCCAGCGGGGGAATACCTCCCTCTCGTGCCTTGCGCATCGGGGCCTGGTCTTTAAGGAGATGCATTCTCGAGAACCTTGGGTCATTCCGAGGGCATCGGTTCTCACCCTTGGTGAGATGGCTTAAAACCTTACGAGCGAGGGCAGCCAAGCTTAAAACATCGTTCAAGGGCAGCCCATGTAATCAAGGGCTCAGCGATCCCATACTTGGCATTCGAATCGGCCCATCTCGACTGACATGTCGAGACGAGGTGGCATTTGCCACATCATATATATCAAAGAAGAATGGATAAAATCTTTAATAAATATAAAAACTTTCTAGTTGTTTATGTTGACGACGTTTTAATTGCTTCTAATACATTAGAAAAACGTAAATCTCCCCTACTTCAATTTGCTAAAGTTTGCAAAGATAATGGTATAGTCTTATCCGAAAGGAATGCTATAATTTGTAAACAGAAAATAGATTTTCTAAGGTTAAAGATAAATAAAGAAGGAATAAAACCTCAACCCCATATATCTAAGAAAATCTGTGATTTCCTGATAAATTGGAAAACAAAAATCAAATTTAAAAATTCCTTGGTTGTTTAAATTATACTGTGGAATTCATAATAAATCTTACTAAAAAGAAAGCATAAAATACAAAAATTGGTTCAAAAAAATAATACTAAATGATGGAGCAATCAACATAGAGAAATTGTTAAAAAGCTAAAGGAATAATGTAAAACATTGCCTGAATTAAAACTTCCAAATGAAAAGGATAAATTGATAATTCAGACGAATGTTTCAGATCTCTATTGGGCAGCACTACTTAAAACCGATCTCAATGAGATATGCAGGTATATAAGTGGTACATTCGGTCAAGCTGAGGTCAACTATACCACCTATGAGAAAGAACTTCTAGCCATCATAAAAGGTATTAAGAAATTCTCTCTTCTTATATCAAAAACCTTTCAAAGTCCAAACCGATAATACCCAGATACAGTCTTTGGTTTTCAATAAATTACCAAATGCACCCTAATACAGAAGGCTACTTAGATGACAAGTTTTCATGTATTTTTATAGTTTCAAAACAGAGTATATAAAAGGTTCATAAAATTTCCTAGCTTTTCATTTTCAGAAATATAGAGTTTGGAATAGAGTGAGTTCTCTAACTCTAAAATGGATGAAATGGGTGTGCATTTTCCTCTACATGCAAATAGAGTGGTTATATGCACTATACATACAACTAGTCCACTGTCTAATGGTCAATGGTAAAGATTTCTCAAATCCGTATATAGGTGACAATTTCCCAAAAATTGTGTTGATGAGACAGATCATCTTATAAATTCTTGTTTTTCTACACGAATAAATTCATAAAGAAGATGGATCTTGATAAAAAAGCAAATGAGTTAAACAATGAGATTGCTGATATTGTCTTAGTTTGTCAAGACATTGTTGATGGCCATAAAGCTCTTAAAGTTTTGATCAAATTAAATTTTAAAACAGTGTTAGAGATTTTCGCAATAAGGACTAAATAGAGCCCTTCATATTCAAGATAGATTAAATTTTTTCCTTGAATTAAAAAAATAAAAGAAAAGAAAAAATGAGTGATAATGAAAAAGAAAAAGATAAAGCAGAATCTTCTAGAGTTCAAAACAAACCCTTATCTGATAAATATTTCTTAGACTCCATGAAAAATAAAGGCACGGCTTCAAAATCTCATGATGAATAAGAGGTAATTGAAGTTAAAATTTCTAAAGCAGAAACCTTCAATAGCAGGAGTTCCAATGATGAAGATTTTTTTCCCTCAAATAAATGGGAAAGAGAGTATATAGAAGTGGTAGAAGAAGCTTATAAATGGGAGAATTCCAGGACACTATTTTATTGGATGTCATAACCACAAAGTTAAAGATTGAAACCGATATAAAGAATTTTTGATTTTTTAAGTTTACCAAATATTGGATAATAAAACGCAGAGTCATAGGAATAAAAGCTATACAATCCATTGCTGAGTCACTATGGGAGCGAAGGATAACTGGATTCTGCTAAGGAAATGAGGACAAATAAGATCTTCATTGCTAAAAGAATTTATAAATAAATTTATAGCTCATGAATTCTTTTGCACAGAAGCTACAAGGAAAAAGGCTTGCAAAATGATTGGTTGTTGTCCAACATGATATAAGTGCTTATGATAGCACAAGGAGTGACGGATGCCATGACATCATTACGCACTAAAGCATTATGATAGATAGCTTTTGACGCGTGAAGATAAAATGGATAAAGATGACAACGTGTAAAGGGATAAAGACAACCTGTTTCCAGCATATAGAGATAGGGACATCGGACGCCAAATAAAACTTTGAAGTCCGAATAGTTCTTTTGGTTTTTCTATAAATTGTGTTAAGATTTTTATTTCTAAGGCATCGAGACTTAGAATCGAAAAAAGCCAAGCAAGAAAAAATCAGAAAAACTAGCCTAAGATAAATCTTTGTAAACTTTTTCTAAAGCATGTTGGTATAAATCTCCTTTGAAGGAAATAAAGCCATTTTGTTTTCATAAATTTCGAATCTTTGAAATTTGAATATAAGAATCTTTTATTCCTATATTTCTCCTTATTATCTTAAAATTCCCAAATTTTACGAAGGTCGTCGTGATTGCCACATTTGAGACAGTAGCCATTTGGAGCCGAGTCTTGTGAAGCCAGGAGGGCGTTTGGGCATACACCAGTCAGGCTTGTCAATGTGAAAGAAGACGAGTCCCTATAAAGATTAAAGAATTGATGATCTAAAGAAGGTAATATATTTTAAAAAGATTTAGATATTAAGATTTCTCTGCTTTATATATGAAAATTTATAGTTTTAGAGTACTTCATTATTAAGCATGATTTTTTGAACATATTTTACTATTTTGTGCATAAAAAATGGGTAAGGATTTTGATATCATAAAGAATCAATTTAAAAGAAGAAAAAAAATATCAACATAGAATAACAATTTTAAAAGCACTAGAGAATTTACCTGAAGAACTAAGGATTCTTATTGCAACATATAATGATAAAGAAGACTATGTTTTTGAATATAACAATAAAAGTATTAATAAAGAAACTCTTGATAAATATGTTGAAGAACTAAACCATATAGAAGAACATATCCAAGGACTTTCGGAAATGGAAATGACAATAGAAAATTATATTCTAATAACTGTTACAAATCGAGAAAGAGTAAACTTAAAAAAATTCATATATCATGAAACATGGGATCTATCTTTCTTTTTCTAAATATGAGGTATCAAACCTTAAACAAACCAAAAAGTTTGAGGCAATAAAGCAAATAAATAAATTTTAAATATTGAAATTACTATTCAAATAGTGAAATCACTATTCAAAAGGGGTAAAAAGAAAAGGATTTAATAAAGTAGGGTATTTTGAATATAGTTTTATGAAAATAGGTTAATTTAAAAATTATTTCTAAATACATAGAGAGGGAATAAAACCTAGTCTAGTAGGCCCCTAACTCATACCTAACCAGACCTAACCCATTAATGAAAATAATGTGAATGAAAATGATATAATGTATCAATGACTAGAGAAAAAATTTCTTGCTCCTCCCTTGTATAAAACACTAAACTCTTATGTTAACCACTTTTGATCTTTTTAAGTGATTTGACTAAATTAATCCTCAATTTATTTTTTCTTGCTATCTAATCGACTTGCAATACTATGTCTCCTTCTATTATCTTGTCTCTCCTCTCTCACATCCTTCACTATAATGTTTATTTTATCTTTATTTTGTTAATTATAGAATTTAGAATTTTCAATTGAATCCATTGGGTGCAAAGGCTCTGTATATGCACTGAGCCAGAGCTCTTCATTACACACCAAAAACATATCTCATATAATCAATCTCTCTCTAATTTCTCTAAATATCGAGAAAGAGTAAACTTAAAAAAATTCATATATCATGAAACATGGGATCTACCTTCTTTTTTCTAAATATGAGGTATCAAACCTTAAACAAACCTAAGAGTTTGAGGCAATAAAGCAAATAAATAAATTTTAAATAGTGAAATTACTATTCAAATAGTGAAATCACTATTAAAATTTTTGAGCCATAATTGCCTATTTGTTTCTTAAACGTAGCCCTTGAGTCTCCCTTGAACCTACATTGTGCTTAGTTCTCTTGATAGCCACATTACAAGTCCAAAAGCACAATGTCTACATATCCTAATTCTTTCTATGTACTATACTTGAATGGCGATAATTGTCGGAGTATGTAGTGGATATGTGAATTATGAGGGGATTAAGTCGAGAGTTGTACTGTACTTGAGTTCAGAATATACTAGCTCGTTTTGGAGAGAACAAAAAAATTTTTAGAAAAAATGTGAGAGAGAAAAAAAATGTGAAAAAAGAAGGGGAAAAAATGCAGAAAAAAGAGAGAAAAAAAAGAGGAGGAAATGAAAGAACACATAATGAAAAAAATTACATTGAGAGTGATGGTTTTGAATAAATTTGGGGGAATGGGATGCATGAATAATGCTTTAAAACCTGCAACTTGTCCAATTTAAGTAACTTGGGTACATGAGTCAAATACTCTTCTATATTTTACCATTCACCCAAGCCCTATATTACAAGCTTAATTAAGTCCTATCGATCCTCGGTTTATCGTTGTCTACATTAGTGGAAATAAGAATGAAAAATCAACTTATAGAGTCTACTTTTTGCGCCTATCGCATGAATATAAAATGATCCGGATTGTTGTGATTGTTGCTCTTGATCGTATTACACACGATAGCATGGGGGATACTTGATAATGATAGTTGTTTGTAGAGTGTACATGAAAATTTAATTACTTGCATATTGAATCAATGACATAGTGCTTAATAGTTCTTGAGAAAATAAAATGGAGTTTTGCTTTGGTGCGAGATGTTTCAAGAATGAGCTTTCATTGTGCCCAGTTCCTTGTGTTATTAATTTTAAGTTGCTCGAGGGCGAGCAACATTTAAGTTTGGGGGATTAGATAAGTCCGTAATTCTACTTGATTTTTATGTTTATTTTGTCGGACTTATTATGCATTTTTCTCCATTTGAACCTTATTATGCCTAAATTCGAGTTAAATCGTTGTTTTGTAGGTGAGATGGGAAAAACACCATTAAGGAGACGAAAAGTGGAAGTCAAGAGTTGGGTACTTACACAAGATATTTTGGATATCAACCCAATTTCAGCCATTGAGAGAAGAAACGAATCTGTATGAATGAGTACATACGCAAAATATATCAAGTATGTACCCAGTTTCAGTCATTGGGGAGTTAAATGAATCTGTAAGTTTGGGTACGTTCCCGAAATATTTTGGGTATGTACCCAAAGTCCGCGACAGCAATTAACAGCTTTCCATGTTCGATTAGGACTTTATTTTTGGAAGGCGGCGCTAGGGTTTTCTGCCCTTTTATATATCCAGATACAGTCCCACTTGTGATATTCACGTTTTTAGCTAGGTTTTAGAGTTTAGAACAATTCTCTTCCATAATTTTCATCTTTTGGGGATTTTTGGGGAACGGAAGAAGAAAGAAATCAAGAGACGAAGGAAGAACAACCGAACGAGGGAAGTTTACGTCTAATATTTCCGTCGAATAAGTTTATTTCTTCTCCTTTTATGAATTCTTTTCCAGGTTTTGTTTTTGTTCTTAGATTCATTATGAACTAATTTAATTGCTAAGTGTAAGGATGGTGTAGTTCACTTTTTCGCTATTCTATGAAAATCCCGTGATTTTGAACCTGTTTTCATATGTTTTTTTTGTTGTGTGATTCTCGTTTAATGCTTTAATACTTGGTTAGGGTTTTATCACCCCTAATTAGCGAATTTGAGAATCGTGATGAGGTCGAAAGACGATTCACGATTGCAGCTCTAATTAGACAAGATCAATTGGTATTAAAGTTGCCTGAGAACGAATTTAATATCGATTGAGCCTTAAGGCGGTGGTAAAAATTTATACAAATATTTTCCAAAATTGGGATTAATTGAATGAGAATTGGTTAGTCTTAGAGTTAGAAGGGATTGTATGAATTAATTCCGCAATACTCGAGAGAGATTGTGGATAGATTTGTTTCTGGCTTCACACAACCACGAAACCATTCAACTTAGGGATTGGATTAAAATAGGGAATTAGGTGAATGAAACCACCTTACACTTGCATTTCTCGCCTTGGTTATTTGTTATTGTTGTTATTCGTGAGCTGTTTTTTATTAAAAAGTAGGTTTTATTCAGAAAAACAAAACCACTACTCAATTTGATCAATTTAGCTAAACAAAACGAGTCACTTTGACAGGCCAAATCACAATCTTTGTAGGATTCAACACTCTACTCATTTTGTATTACTTGTACAACTGCGTACACTTGTGCAGCCCCAACATATAGTAGGTCACTAACTCATACCTAACCTAGACCTAACCTATTAATGAAAATACTGTGAATGAAAATGATATAATGTGTCAATGACGAGAAAAAATTTCTTGCTCCACCCTTGTATAAAGCACTAAACTCTGATGTTAACCACCTTTGATCTTTTTAAGTGATTTGACTAAATTAATCCTCAATTTAATTTTTTCTTGTTATCTAATCGACGTGCAATACTATTTCTCCTTCTATTATCTTGTCTCTCCTCTTTCATATCCTCCACTGTAATGTTTATTTTATCTTTATTTTGTTAATTATAGAATTTAGAATTTTCAGTTGAATCCATTGGGCGCAAAGGCTCTATATATGCACGGAGCCAGAGCTCGTCATTACACACCAAAAACATATCTCATATAATCAATCTCTCTCTAATATTTCTTTAATTCCTACACAACAAAAAAAAAAAACTAAAATGGCAACAATGGCAGCTTCCGATCAATCATCATCGCCATTCGAATTCGATACTGAAATTAAAGTTCTCGCCGATTCTTCTAATCTTACTGCTGTCCCTTCTAAATTTAAGTTCGTGCATGAGCCAAACGGTCTGTGTCCCGATTCACTACCCATCATTGATTTCTCTGCTCTTACAGCTACTGATCCTGATCAACGCTCCAAAGCCATCTATGACCTCGGCAAAGCATGTGAAGACTGGGGCTTCTTCATTGTAAGATCATTAGTCAACATTATATTTCCCCTCCTAAATTTTCACGTTAATTCTTTTATAATCTTTTTTATTATGATTAAAATCTGTGATGAAATTATGTGATTTTGAGTACTGCAGCTCGTGAATCATGGGGTACCTGAGAGCTTGATGAGCGCAATGTTTACGGCAACCGTGGAATTTTTCAATTTGCCACACGACGAAAAGAAGAGATATGAAGCAAAGAGTGCGTCGGATCCCATAAAGTGCGGCAACCTCAACCTCTCCACCACTTCCAACCAAACATTCACCTTATGGAGAGATTTCCTTAAGCTCTATGTGCATCCCAAATTTCACTGCCCTGAAAAGCCCCATGTCTTGAAGTAATTATTTAGTGTAGTAGAATTTATTTTTATAAATGTCTATATAAAATTTCATTAACTTTTTAGACGATCATTTTCAATATTAATTGTAGAGAGCTTCTGCTGGAATACACGGAAAGAACTCGTAAGCTGAATAGGAAACTACTTGAAGCAGTAACGGAAAATTTGGAAGTCGAGAAACAGTATGTAGATGAAGTTCTGAAAATGGAGTCGAGTTTTCAAATGTTCGCCACAAATTTCTATCCACCCTGCCCTCAGCCCGACCAGGCAATTGGTATCCCTGCACACACTGATCCAGGTTTTTTCACATTTTTGATACATAACGGAGTCGCCGGATTACAAATTGAGCACAACGGCCAGTGGTTCAACGCCGATTCTCCACACAACTCTATTTTGGTCAACGTTGCTGATCAGCTTGAGGTAATTAATAATTGTTTTCTCTATGCTGTCTATCATTTATACTCAGAAAAACAATAATAACCTTAACATGTTATTTCTTGGCAGATTTTTACCAACGGGAGATGCAAGAGTGTGAAACATAGAGCAGTTGTGAACAGCGAAAACGAAAGAATTTCGATTGTTGTCGCCAATGGTCCGTCCGGGGAGGCGGTGGTTGGTCCAGCTGCACGGCTCGTGGAGAAGGATGGGCGTGCACTGTATCGTTCGATGAAGTATATGGAATACGTTGACTCGCTGCTTCCCAAGGCCCGCGTTGGTGGCAAATCTCTCTTGGAACAACAGATGATCCAGGAGAATTAGATAAATATGCTGGTCAAAGAAAAATAAATAATGTTAATGTTGTTGTTTTGAGGAATAAAACTTTAGTTAATTACATATTAAAAAATATAAATATAAGTGTCAGAAATATTTATTAATGTAACTTGAATATTCGATGTCGGTGAACTATATTGGGTAATTGGATGAATATACAAAGATGGCAATCAAATCTCGTCTAGTAGGTCCCTAACTCAAACCTAACCCATTAATGAAAATAATGTGAATGAAAATGATATCAAGAAAACCCAACGCCATGAACTGGAATGTGCTCAAGGACAAGAAGTACAGGCTCGCCATCGCCAGCCTCCTCGAGCAGTACCCCAACCGGGTCGAGATAGTCCGGGGGGTTGTTTACAAAATGTATTAAAACTTAAAAGATTATTAAATATCTATAGTTGGGTTTGGATGATTAGGATATGGATGAAAAAAATTACAATTAATACCAACAAATCAAATAATTCATTTGAAATAATTAAAATAATTCAAAAATTACGAATTTGTTCAAAATTATGCATTTTAGTCAAAACAACCCCTTCAAATATATATTAACAAGATCATCCCATCATATCATCAGGCCTTCAAAATTTGCTGCAGTTATCGAATCACTCATCCAATCTTCTTGGCGATTGATCCGAATCTATTGAAAAAATTAAAAAACCTAAAACTCAGATATAATCAAATAAATGTAACAAAAACATATAAAGGCAGAGTATAAATTAATCTCTTATCATACTCGCAATATTCCGGGCAATCCCAGCAAGCAATTTTTGGAAGCATTCATCATTATTTTCCTATCCATTTCCTTCTTTCTTTTAATTTCTCAATGTAATAATCCCTGTAGACAAATAAAATTCACAGTCAATTAAATGCCGACATGTGGCAAATAATATATTAAATATCAATATTATATTTTCTATTTTTATTTGTGGAATCTACTCAATTTAATTCCTAAATAAAATAGTTAATTAATTGATATTTTAATATATATTTTCTTGGTCAATCAAATAATGCCACGTATCAAATTACAATATTTGACAACAAATATAATATCTTGCAAACATATATGCTAGGTATTATAAATTTGGCAATAAATATAATATCTTGCAAACATATATGCTAGGTATTATTATTTTGGCAAATAAATATAATATCTTGCAAACATATATGCTAGGTATTATAACTTTGGCAATAAATATAATATCTTGCAAATATATATGCTAGGTATTATTATTTTGGCAAATAAAATAATATCTTGCAAACATATATGCTAGGTATTATTTTGGCAAGTAAAATAATATCTTGCAAATGTATAAGCTAGATATTATCATATTTTGGCAATTTAAATCGTATTTTTTCATTAAAGAAATGAATTGCTAGCAAATTTGAGCCGGCCAATCAAATTGCATCATCTTGTCAAGTAAACATGGCAAGAGACTCTCCCCTACACCTATAAATAGGGGTCTTCTCAACAAGACGCAGACAGAGAAACATACATTGAAGCATAAGAAGTCTTCAGAGCAAGAGAAGCGAAGGAAACCCCGCGATTCTCTCAAGAAGATTCGAAGTGATCGAGTTGAAGTTCCCGGCGTTCTTCACGAAGATCATCAAATTCAGGCGTTTGATCCGCAATCAAGGTGCAAAGCCAGCGAATCAACGTTTTTCCCAAGTCAAATACACAACGATCAAGGCGAAGTTCCCGGCGTTCTTCGTGAAGGTCATCAAATTCAGGCGTTTGATCCGCAATCAAGGTGCGAAGCCAGCGAGTCAACGTTTTCCCCAAGTCAAATACACAACGATCAAGGCGAAGTTCCCGGCGTTCTTCACCAAGATCAACCAAATCAAGGCGTTCGATCTGCAGACAAGGTGCTAAGCCAGCAAATCAACGCTCTTTCCAAATATATATCAAGTCAAGTCAACGGTGTTCGCGGCGTTCCTCGAAAATCTCAGCATTTGATTCGTAATCAAGCTGCAAAGCCTACGAATCGGGTTTTTGGAAGACCAAATCAAGCTCCAAGAAGATCAAACCACCAAATCCGCTCCGGAAGTGTTTGAATTTTCAAATTTCAAATTCGTGAACGAAGAATCAGAGGATCAAGTTTAGAGATTGTACCCACTTTACTTCAAATAAATTCAATAAATTCAATTTGTACGATTTTTCTTGTCTTTTAATTCAATAGACTCGAAATTTGCGTTACAATCCCCTCAAAATATTTTGATTGGTTGTTTGAAGTCCATTCTCTTGACAGGAACAATGTTTATATATATTACAAACTTGCATTGAACCTGCGCTATGCTGGATATTAGTTTAAAAGTATAATATCGTTAAAAAATGACTATGTACTAATATAATAATAAGAACCTCATATTTTTTCAAATATATTTATTCTCAAACTTCAGATTAATATTTGAGTGTAGACTATATATTTCAATTTAATAAAGGTATAATAAAAAAAATTTCTTCTAAAACTTAATTATTAAACTTCTAATATCTCTTAATAGGCACATCATTCAAAATAAATCAAGAGGAAGTAATATATTCAATCTACTATGTTTGTATCACTTGCAAAAAAAAGTAATATTAGTGATAAAATATAAAAATGACGATATAAAAGTTGTCACTAATAATTATATTAAGTGACAACATCTTCTATTTTGTCACTAATTAAGTTTTTTTAGTAACAACAACTTTTATCTTATCATAATATGCATTTAGTGGTGACAAACATTAACAATTAGTGACACACCTATAGTAATAATTTGGTGACAAAAAAAAATTGTCAGTAACGTTTTGTGACAAGATTCCATTGTCACTAAATTACCACCATAGATGTGTCACTAATTATCAATTTTGAGTTATGTTGTCACATTTTTACACTATGTTGTCACCATTGATATTGTGTAAACTATGTTTTATGACAAAATAAATTTATTGTCACTAAATACATATAATTAATGACAACTTTTTCATTATATCTTGTTATATACTCACTAATTTACTCATTTTCTTGTAGTGTGTCTTACTATTATTTAAATTAATGTATTTTATTCCCATTATTATTAATATAGTGATTCATAAAAAAAAATGTAGAACAAATAAAGAAAAATAAAAATACGAGGGAAAAAAAACAACATTAAGATGCAAAATAAAAAAAATAGTATTGTGTCAGTATTCAAACTTAGATTTTCCTTAGGGAAAATGTTCCGAAACATGATCAAAAACAAAAATATAAGAAATCCAATTAACTAATACAATTATTTGATTAAAAAAATTATTAATATCAACAGTTAAGAATAATCCATCAAATTCAATAATTTTATAAATGTTGTAAGAATAATAGACACATTGGCTTGTGGTTATAATAATCCGTAATGTATATATAAAAAATTTATATCTAATGAACCACAAAGTAAAATAATAAAATCCAAAAGCAATTAATAAATAACAATAAATAATTTTTATACAAAAGAATAATAGATTAATTAGCCATAAAATTTAAAACACGTTGTAGCGGAAAGAAAAAGTCAGAGCAATATATAGTTCCTTGAAAAATAATTCTTAAATCTAGATACATGGCTTTCAACATAAAATCCAACATTTGTATCAGCTCCACCTTAGTTTGTATCTTTATTATTATCTTCATCACAAGGATCAATGCAGCTTCAAAAAATAGCCTAAACAAACCTGCCGAGAATACAACAGGGATGAGGAGGATGTTACAAGGGTCAGAGCCGGCAAGTTGCATCGGAATGTGCAATGGCTGCACTCCATGCAATAGGTTCGCCTATGAAGTGGATAAGTACCACCTTGTCATTTGGGCTTGCAAATGGAACGGGAAAATATACTGTAACGTCCCACCATTTTGCTAAAAATATGCATATATATATGAAGTGTATATATATAGATGAACTAAAAGACATGTTCCATAAACATCAGGTAAAATACGTGTATTATGCATATTCTTTCCTTTAATTTTCTCTTTCTTTCTTCTTTTTAAATTATTATTATTATTATTATTTTGGATGTTGACAAAGCCATACAACTAACTGTGGTTTATTTCATTTTTAACATTTAGTTTACTATGCGTATCATAATAATTTAAGATTTGACTATGACCTTTATTTTGAACATTTGTGGGAAAATCTGCAAAAGTCCTATACTAGAGTTATTTACCAAATAATGTATACTGTGTTATATTTTATAATTCAATTGTACAAGAAATATCAGTGTGATGAATGCTATACATTCTAAACTGTGTAATGCATATCTATAACCAAATAATAAATTCATATAAGATTTTCTCAAACACATGAGTATTTAAAGGGCGATTTCATATAAATACCTTACATAGTTATTTTGCACTCCTAAAAAAAAAATAATAGATTGCATCTTAAAAAACTTTTAGATTTGGGAACAATAAACCCTCATCCTTTTTAGACAAAAAAATCTATTAGAGTTGACTTATTGTAAGGGCGAAATGGTTAGCTTAAAAAATAAAATATATTTTTTGCTCTTTAACAACATGTAACATGAAAGGAATAATAGATACTAACTCTTCCCAATATATTAGATATATGACTTTTGCATATTGAAGTTTATTCTTTTATAATAATATGACAATTGTTAAACTAGACAGCAATTTTCAAAAATAAATTTTTGGAGTTAAAATACAAATGGAAAATGTTCTTTATTCAAAAGAAAAAAAAAAGTGAAATTAGTTAAGGAAAAAAAGACAAAAAAAAAAAGGAGCATAATCAGTAGCAAGGAAAAAATATATTTTAACTTCATGTTAATGGTCTCCAAAAAAATCATCATTTGCCATTTTAGTATAGAATAACACAATTATTTTTCATCATGTCTAAATAAAACTTTTCGAAAAATATTTCTAATACAATAAATTGCAAATACAATTTCCTCTTGTCAGAAAAAGGAGTCTACACTCATGCTTATTACATGAAGAACTTTGGGGTACTTCTCTCAATTGTCATACCATTGTTCTTGAATCTTTGAATTTATTTTTGAAAATTTTCCATTTTCACTTAAAAAATGAAGAATTTTAGTTGCAAAAAATCCTAAACTTGCTTTAGCGATTGTTACTTTTTGTTTTTCAGTTTGGTGAAAAGATAAAATACCTCAAATAGATTTTGTAAATCATGTACATGATTTTGGAGAAAAATTAGTATTTTTTATGTTGACAATTTTGCCCCTACAAGAAGTCAACTCTGATAGACTGTTTGGCCTAAAAATAGTGAAGGTGCATTCATACCAAAACTAAAAGTTTTCTAGGATGCAATTTGCTATTTCTATTTTTTGAGGGTGCAAAATGACTATTTAAGATGTTTTTAGAGTGCAAAGTGTAAATCACGTATATTTAAAACTTGTATAAATCTTTTCTTATCGACAAAAATGTGGTGGTGATGAATTGAATTTTTCAATAAAACGATTATATTAATGAATTATTACAAATGAAGAACAAATCATTGCAATCAATTATCGTCAAATAACAAAAAAATATATTATACATTCAAATATAATAAATATCAAATTAAAATAATACTTACATTAATGAAAAATTGAACCCGTTAATTAAAACAATGCCTTATTGGCAATTCAAAACGGAATTGACTTCAACCACCCAAAAAAAAAAAAAAGAAACGGAATTAACTTATGGGAAAAGCCTGGCCCTTGAAATTGGGCAGACATGGCCCGTGTCTAGCCTAGTAGTAGTCGTATAAACGGCAACTAGAATCAAAGTAGTAAATTCTTTAATGCCTACTTATCCAAAAAAGGTAAATTCTTTCATATTCAACAAATTACAGGGACATGAGTGTTACACTATTAAAAGCAATTGGATGAATATGTGGTTTAGGCATGTCCCAGACTACGTCATTTTACCGGCTTTTTTTTTTGTAACTTTTTTGAAAAAAAAAGGGTGACATTATTAATCACTAATTACTAGCTGAATTTGCAGTAAGTTATCGACCCAAACGCTCTAATAATACGTTTGTCCTGATCATGACGGCATAAAAACCTCAGTAGTTTCAATAATTTTTGTCTTGTGATTTAAAATTACGCAACCCCCCCCCCCCCCCGATTTTCTGAAACCTTGCGTGGATTCCTCTTTCCGTCCAAAATCAACGAAGCTTGTAATACACACAATTGGTGTGCCAAAATTAATTATTTTTTGACATTTTTTGCAAGTATACTAACTAAAATACCCATTCACTTATACATATAAATATACTTATCCTATATGACAAGTAAACCCCATTAATTTATTAAATTGATTAGGATGGTCCCTTCTTGTTTTCTTTTTTTAGTTTAAAAAAAGGATCATTACTCCCACTACCCCTGAGTTTTGGCATAATTACAAATAACACCCCCTTGTATCAGAAATTATCGATACCCCCCTAAGTTTTGTGGACTTTTTTGTAAGGTAGACGGAAATAATAAAATATCATTTTTACCCCTTGAATATTTGAAATGTTTTTTATTTAAAAAATAAAAAAATAAGTATAAAATTAAATTGACTAAAATACCCTTCATTGAAAAAAAAAATTACCAATCTTCCAAATAAAACCCTAACCTAACCACCCCCACCCCACCCCACCCCCACCAACCCCAAGCACCGTACACCATCACCACCTCCCACACCCCCTCCTTCTCTCTCCCCGCCCCCATTTCTCTCTCTCTCTCTCTCTCTCTACATGTCTCTCTCGCCCCTCTCGAACTCTTTCTCTCGCCCAGCGGCGGCGGCAACGGATGCGGAGGCAGAGGCGGAGGCGGCGCGGCCCAGTTGAGGCAGAAGGCGGCGGTGGAGGCGGAGACGGTGCCGCCTCTCTCCTCTGCATCTCTCTCTCGCCCCTCTACATCTTTCTCTCGCCCAGCGGCGGCGGCGGACGTGGAGGGTGGCTGCGCGGAGGAGACGGAGGGCGGCGGCGGAGGCGGCCTCTCTTGTCTACATCTCTCTCTCTCCCTCTCGATCTCTTTCTCTCGCCCAGCGGCGGCGGCAGAGGCGGAGGCCTGCTGCGCGGCGGAGACGGAGGGCGGCGGCTGAGGGGAGACGGTGGCGGCCTCTCTCTCGATCTCTCGCCGCTCTCTCTCTGAATTTCTCTCTCCCTCCTCTGAATCTCTCTCTCCCTCCCTCCTCTCAGTCTCTCTTTCGCGGCGGACGGTGGCCGGCGGTGATGACTGCGGCGGCGATGGCGGACGATGGCCGGTGATGAGGATGTTTGTATGTATATATATTTATGTATATATGTATGTGTGTGTGTGTATATATGTGTGTATATATATATATATATATTTAACAAAAATATTACATTAAACCCCCTGAGATTGTACTCAATTACCATAAAACACCTCAAATAATGATATTATTTATCATAAACACCCCTCAAGGGTAAATGAGTCATTTCATATTTGTTCAAATAATATTCCTGCCTTTGAAGTGGTAATTTCGGGAGATCACATTAGTATGCAAACATTGACTGTTAGTCAACTTAACAGAAAGTGGAAATTGTAAGACGGCAACAAAACACAAGGGGATATTGGTAATAATCGATACAATGGGTTGTTATTTGTAATTATGCCAAAACTCAAGTGTAGTGGGAGTAATTATCCCTTTAAAAAATTAAAACAGACACCTTTTTTATTTTTGTTTTAACTATCTTTAAAAACTAATAATTTAATTTATTATTTAAAAAATTGAGAATTGACGTATTAATTCCCAAGATATATATTAATTACATATATGATTTCAAATAAAATTAATTAAAATAAATTTAGTTTCCTTTTAAAATTATGAATATACAATGTATTATTATTTTTTTACAAGCAACTTTTTTTAAATTTCATCTTTATTTATTTTTTTTAATTTTTCTTTCGTCTCCCCGCAATTTCTTTCAACTCTGTCTTCCTCCTCCACCGCCATCCCCAGTCATTGGAAAATTACCCAATCGAGCAACCCGAGCTCTTAGCCCCATCTCCACCTAAAAATTATGGATTCACTGGCACGGTGTTTTTTAAGTTGTTTCTTCTCAATCATATCCAGATATCAGCTCCCCAAATTTTGGTTGTTGAAATTTAAATAAATTCCACATGAATTTCAGCCATCTACGGATCTGTTCTTATCCTTTTGTTTTTGACTTACTTACCAAAACAAATAGCCCTTGCAATTTTTTGTTCCGCCAAATAATGATGATTCTTTGTTGGAAAAGAAGTACTTGAGGAGATAAGTAGTTAGATTAATTTTTTCGTCAACTACTTTGGCCTCTATGAGTGACATTAATAAAATTACTTACATTTCTAGACTTGCATGGCTACTGTCATAAAACAAATTAGGGGTGTACGCGGTTGGGTTAGGGCGGTTTGAAGAACAAAATTAATCTGATCCGACATATGTGGGTTAACAAAATTATAAGCCGTGATTGTATAATTATTTTGCCAAATCAAATAGTTTGGGTTGTGCGGGTTACCGGGTTTTATGTATATTATCCACAATTCAATTTATTTTTACCTACACATCCAATATAAATGGCAAAAAGAAAAAAAAAATAGAGCTTATTAATATTGTTATTCATTGCAACGTCAAAACTAAATAGCAACAATAAAATTCCAATAGATGAAAAAAATATAATGCAAATGAATACTGCGTACTTAATAAATTATATTCGAAAGTTGTTATGTATATAAAAAATATAACTTTGTAAAAGAAATTTAATGTGAAAGTGCATCGTGAATATATTCATAATTTGTATAGGCACACAATATATATATTTTTTATATAAATATATTACACATTTACGTATATGTATGCATGTAGAATATACACATCTTATATATGTATAAAAATAGTAGTCGGGTTGCGGGTTGAGCGGGTTGCAAATATTAAACCCGCCATCCGATCAAAAAGTGACGAGTTTCAATATTACTCAACTACAGTTATAATTTAAAAGTTTACAACCAACGATTTATGAGCAGATTAACTTGATATGAGCTGATTGTACGAATTAGACGGGTTTATGTACACGCCTACAGCAAATGGACCACATTAATTAAGCATTCGAAAAAGTTGTGAACAAATTCTCAACGTTCACGAAGATCATAATGAAACAAAGTCATTATCATATAAGCCAATATATTGTCAATATTAGAGCTACCGAATTGGCATGACGTATAACTTTAGAAGAAAACTAGCTAAAGTTAAAAAAAAAATAATAAAAAAAAAATCTTATTGCACCGATTTTGAGTAGACACCTCTCACACTGCTAATTATATTTCTTCCTTGGTAATGGTAATATTCCTTATTTCCCGAAACCAGCTATACCTAATTAATATTCGTTTGCAATTGAAATTTTTTTACCAGAACTCTACTAACGGCAC
The DNA here is from genome assembly GCA_026212405.1 of Petrea volubilis. Taxonomy (NCBI): domain Eukaryota; kingdom Viridiplantae; phylum Streptophyta; class Magnoliopsida; order Lamiales; family Verbenaceae; genus Petrea; species Petrea volubilis. The sequence goes on from CM047870.1 coordinate 34,505,231, forward strand.
TCAACAAATCACATTTTAAACGTAATACTCCTTCCGTCCCATAATAATTGTCACTTTAAGCTTATGTACAAGAATTAAGAAAATAGATTAAACGTATTAAATAGAAATTATTTTAACCAAAAAACCCTTCTAATAAATTAAGCTATTAATTTTCTCTCATCAACTATTAATCTCTCTCCTAAGGGTATATTAGGAAAAGAATAATAAATTCCTTCTTGATATGTGAGAATGACATATATTATGAGACAAAAAAATATTCCTAAAACGACAATTATTATGGGACAGAGGGAGTAATACAAAAAAATCCCTTGATTATTAAGACTTCTCATGATACATTATTTCTACTACAATTTAAATATTTCGCTTCAATTAAATAAAAGTTGCATCATATTTTATTTCAATGCTTACAGACAATAATATTATTATTCTCTTTTAAGTGTTCTCATGAATGACCTTAACTATTATTATTATTATTATTATTATTATTGTTCGACATTCACTCATATGAGTATATATATCTTCTCTAAGTTGTTAAAAATGTTGACTCGGTAGTACAAAAAATATTATATAACGTCATAGACGTACAAATAAAACACAAATTCTAGAGAGAAAAAAAAATCAAACAAACTATTTACATTTATTTTGTTTATTTTAAATAAGTCAAACAACCTATGTATATATAATATTTCATTATACATATTGACCATAACTATTCAAGTCAATAAATGATTTTTATATTATTATTATTATTATTATTATTGTTATTATTATTGTTGTTGTTATTATTATTATAATTGTGTTTCATAGCTTATCTCCATTAATAATCAAAACATAATTTCTTTTACCAACTAATGCTTGTACTCCTCTCTTTGTATTTTATACATACAGATTGCTTTTGAAAATACATTATTCAATATCACTACAGATCAACCATTTTGGAGTAAATTTACTAATAATATAAATAGTTTACTTGATATGATATCCATATTTTAACAAATTTGTTTGTCTTTTTTAAAAAATAGATGTCCATATTCTTTATATATATTTTTAAAAAAAATCATAATGAATGTTATACATTTTTTGAAATAAGTTAAAAAATTAAATTAACCGTAAAATTTTGTCAAATATTAACATATGTTCAAATATTTGAGTTATAAATATTGTTTATTTTGGTATCAATTTAGTATTTTAATATTTTTTTATCATGTTTTTCAATTAATTATCCTTGTCAATGCACATTTCTTAAATTAAAAGATAAAAAAGTTATAATGAATACCATAGTATTTATAATTAAAAAATAAAAAATAATAGTACCATGATATTAAAACATTAATCATTAACTGATTATAATGGTACCACAATATTATAATGGTACAATGGTATTAAAAAATCAAAAATTATAATGAGTGCCATTGTAAATTTTTAAACAAATAATAATATTTTACTTTTCCAATAAATTAACAGGAATGAGTAATAATGATTTAATGGATCCAACATCATTAAATTTTGAACTTTCCCTTTTTACGTGAAAATAAATTTTTAATTGGTTAATATTTAATGGACCATAAATGGTCTACTACAATAATCGTTGTATAAAAAAGCCCCTTGGTAACCTGTATAGTAGGTGACCCTTCCAATTTACCCGTACACCAGGTTGCAGGTCATATAAAAATTAATGGTTTAGATTAAATATTGCACATCTAACGATTAAATTTAAAGGTGACTAACGTTAGTCGTCTACGACCTGTGACTAATGATAGAATTTCCCTAATATGAGACAAACACTTAATAACTAATTTTTTTTATTATATATACTATCCATATTATTATACTCCTACCACTTAAGGTCTTTGTTTTTTCCCTTATTTTTTCATTCCATCTTCTCTCTCATTTTTCTTTTCTTTCATGTCTACAAGTTAATGTTTTCCAACTCTCTTATTTAATTTTTTTTAATTGTATAATTTTATTTTTATTTTAAATTGTTTTACTTTCCCTTTGTCATAAATTTTTTAAATACTAAAAATATTTGTACTTGTAGAGAAAATTTAATAAATATTTGTAATTTTTATTCTATCAAAATTTAAATACAAAATTAAATTGTATATATAAATATATATTTTGTATACTCATTGATTGTGTCCAACAACTAATATAATTAATTGTTTATTACTAAATATACACAAATCAGATAACAAATATAATTCAGTCCGCTTGTAATAATCTACCTCACATAAAGCGAGTGTGTGAGTGCGTAAAAAATTAAAAAAAGTTAATTACAAAAGCGTCTAATAAAAAATAATTTTATATACAAACTATGTTATTTATATTTAATATAAAACAATTTTGAAGAGGTAGTATAAGCAAAATAATTTTATTGAATGCTACACTTTAACTAAATTGTTGATGATTTAATGACTAAATTTGTCAAATCTTCTCACGACTAAAAAAAAAAGTTTCATGCATTTGTACAATTTATACATAAAAAACTAGTAGCATGAGTGTCTTTAAATAAAAACTAGCTTATACTTTCATCATATATATTTACTTACTATCTAACAATTATAATTATAAGATAATACTAGTACATCGCTAAAAGTTTAATTATACCGTACTTATTCACAATATATATTAATTTTTCTCAATAAGCCAAATCAAAAAAGTAGTCGAAGAGTTTATTTATTGATTGAATATCACTTCTTTAGTTATTTTTTTAATATTATGTGTAAAATACAAGCGTTGCGATCTAGTAAAACATAATGTTCGAATTAAAAATTTAAAATGGTTTTAAAATAAACTCTAAGCAAGTAAGCATTCAATTCAGAAGTTCGATCATCGAAAACTAGAACAACTGGATAATTGGACGACTATATGAGCTAGGTAATATGGGTAAGCACCCTCATCAACACCCCCCCCCCCCACCCACTACCCTCCCTCCCATTTCACTAATCACTCTCAGTCCCTCACTCACCCAATGGATCATGCAAAAATCAAAAATAAAAATCCACCTTGTATATAAACGCAATCTAATTCTCCTATTTCACCACAAAACCTCTCCTTTCTCCATTGTTTCTTTTCCTTTCTCCTTATTAATTCCAGCAAAAATGCAGACAATAATGGAATTACATGCAAAATTATCCCACTACCTCAGCTTCTCTCTTTTGATCATCTCATGCTGTTATATCCAATCCGTTTTCTCCGCCGCCGCCTCCGGAACCGTCGGCATAAACTACGGCCGAGTTGCCGACGATCTGCCAACACCACAGCAAGTGGTACAACTCCTCAAAACTCAGGGCATAACCAAGGCCAAGATCTTTGACGTCGACGCGGCCGTCCTCTCCGCCTTCTCCGGCTCCGGCATCTCCATCACCGTCTGCCTCCCCAACAAGCAGATCCCCGAGGCCGCCGCCAACACCGCCTTCACCGACACGTGGGTCAAGACCCACATCGCCCCCCACCTCCCCAGCACCAAGATAGACGCCATCGCCGTCGGCAACGAGGTCTTCGACGTCAAGGGGAACAACCCGACTCAATTCCTCGTCGCCGCCATGAAAAACATGCACGCCTCGCTCGTCAAGCACAACCTCGCCTCCACCGTGAAAGTCTCGACACCCGTCGCCTACGGCGCGCTGCAAACGTCGTACCCTCCTTCTACCGGCTCGTTCAAGCAGGATCTGATCGAGCCCGTCATCAAGCCCATGCTCGCCTTCCTGAAAGAAACGGGCTCGTACTTTATGATCAACATCTATCCCTTCTTCGCGTACTCCACCAACACGAACACCATCAAGTTGGACCACGCCCTGTTCCGTAACAGCAGCGACGGCTCTAAGGACCCGAACAACGGCCTCCATTACAAGAGCTTGCTCGAAGCCCAACTAGACGCCGTTTACGCAGCCATGGCTACTTTAGGCTACAAGGACCTGAAAGCGGTGGTCACCGAAACGGGTTGGCCGTCGAAGGGCGACGAGAACCAGGTTGGGGCGAGCCTCCAGAACGCCGCCGCCTACAACGGGAACCTCGTCCGCCGAGTTCTCACCGGCGGCGGGACCCCCCTCCGGCCGAATCAGCCTCTCGAGGTCTACATATTCGCCCTTTTCAATGAGAACAAAAAGGATGGGCCCACTTCTGAGAGAAACTACGGGCTTTTCTACCCGAATCAGAAGACAGTGTATGATATTCCGCTGACGGCGGAGGGTCTGAATGGGAAGGCGCCCCTGAGGAAGCTAGCGGCGGTGGAGGAGGAGCAGACGTCTTAATTATATACCCAAGTGATTAGCATTCAATTTTCCGACAACATATATGCACCTAGTTGTAATATTAAAGTTGGTTATCAAAAAATTATTATTATTATTTTGTTACAAAAATCCTCGAACTTAATATAACAAAAACTAATATTTTAGCCCATAAATTAGTGATTAATTTTAAGAGGCTTAAAATTATATGAATCGAATTAAAGAGTAAAAAGAGTCCATCTCAATTTATACGTAGACATTTACTACAGTATAACTTCATAGGAATAAACTTTTAGTAATATGCTAATTAATCAAATAAGTTTTAAGAAATAAATTAATCTTTTATGAAATATAAAGAGCTTGGAAATTCGAAAGACCGTGTAGAAGTATAGAACCCAAATACACAAAACTCATAATGAAAAAAAAAATGAATATATATATGGGCCCAAAAAATAAAATATTAAATATGAATACAGCCTCTTCCCCGCTTTCTTAATCCAAAACATTTTTTAATTATACATGTGAAAAAGGAAAAAAAAATAATATATTAATAAAATGAAAAGTCTACCCATTTTCAAACTAGCTATGTCATCTTTATGAATTTATCATAAAATTAAGGGTGAATTATAAAAACTTCCACTGAAGTTTGGCGAAATTACAAACAAACCCTTCAACTATTGAAAATTATTATTATCCTCCTGAAGTTTGCATAAATCATATAACAGTTAGCGGAGGGCTGAAAATTCCATTTATCTCTAATTAGTGGTGGTCTTTGCGGACAACTTTCCTATCATTTTAGACTTTTACCAAATTTTGGATAACGTAAGATAAACCTTAATAAGAAACTTTAGGTATATTCAATTTTTTGGCATGTTTATCTTCTATTAATTTCTGACGTGTCATTCCAAATTATCACGACCGATCAATAAATATATGTCCTAAAAAGCTAGACACAACGCATGCTCTTGTACAATTGTGAAACCACCTATAGTTCAAGATGCACCATATATGTTCGGTCAAATTTAAATAACCACCCTAACTTTACTTTAATGCAGTGTTTCTAAAATTTAATGATTTATATTGTCAATAGCTCGTTATTGATTAAGTGCACCCCTAACTCTAGTTCCAGCATTGTTCTTATATATCCTCCCTGTTTTTTTTTCTTTTTTGTGTACGCACTATATGCCAATATGTATAAATATTACCTTAAGTACATATTCAGGTGTACATTAATTGGTGACAATTGACAGTTTGACATAGAACCACGGAACAAAAGAAAAGAAAAGTAATTAAATAAAATAAAAGATCTAAATTTTAATATGACCAAAACCCGGTTCTGACAGATGGTCTCCGCCGAATGGGCCATACGAGCTCACAGGCTAATACTTTGTTTCAAGTGTAATTGGACCAGCCCACTCACAATTCATTAGGGCTCTGGCAGTTTATATAATACGCATTGGTTGTTTAATTTTCAAAATTACCATGCATAATAAATACTAGTAAGTGGGACTCACTAAATATATATATATATATATATATGTGTGTGTGTAAAATAAAAAAAAAATTAAAATGTAATTTATTTATATATTTAAATTATAAATATAAAATTAAAATATTTATTAGACTTCATTAATTATTATATATACTACCGCAAGATCTCTAAATGAAAAATTACTAAAGCAAATGTGAAGTAGTTTAAAGAAGGAATGGAAACGAATTGAACTGAGCTTTGGTCCTTTTAAAATAAATCTTTAAAAAAAAACTCACAAATCTATAAATAAAATTTATTTGATTCGAGGTCGACTCAAAATTTATACTACCCAAATTCAATTCGAATTATTCAAATTTATACTCGCGGTGAAACTCACAAAGAGGCTCGACTTACTTTACTCTTAACAAAAGACAAGAGTATTCATGAGCCAATCAATATCTCACAAGCAATCAAACTGAACAACAAATTCGTTGACCAACATAACATAAAACTAATTTTTGTGTTTACAACTTCGATTACTTTACTAATAGGATAATAATATATATTGTATTTATTAATAGGATAAATAACAATATATTGTATTGCGTATAAAATCATAAAATTTGGAGGTGTCATGTGGGAACCGAAATCGGCAGGTTCCTTGATTGAATTGTGGGAGAGTACACGTTACACAGCGTGTGGTCCCACCGACAACGCCTTCATTCCATTATTAATTAATTCGTGTTTCAGCTTTGAGTTATCTCATCATTTTTTTATTTTTTTCAATTGATGTCTTGAGCTAGAACAACTGTTTCTACTATTATTATCATTATGTGTTCAAAGAATAAAGTATAAAAGTAAATTATATAATTTTATAATTGAGATGTGTGAAATTGATTCATTTATTTGTGTTATTTCAGTACTCTTAACTTTACATATATATGAAATTATTTAACTTTTCATGAGTTGCACTTCGAATCGTTGAAATGCAATTTGAAATACATCTTGAATTTCAATTCAGTAAACGTAAAGTATAACAAACTCTCTGTGTTGGTATTGAAAAAATTCAATTACAAAATTTCGAAAAATATTCCAATGTGACATTTCAGGTGGTGATATGTTCTTAAAAGAGTGGTACAATCTCATGCCCCATGAGATGCTCTGATTTTCCAAGTGCGTCACATTGAAACCTATCGTGTACCGCGCGACACAATTTTATTTTGTGTTTTTATCTGTCTTTTTATCTTGTTTAACGGAAAATTTTTATATAAGTCTAGTTTATGGATCCCACTCATTCACCCTGCGATCTAAATTTAACCACGTGTTATATATATTTTATAAAAAATTTAATACATAATATATGATTAAATCTGAACTACAAAATATAAACACTCGATCCATGAAAGAAAAACCCTTGTTTAACCACGCTTTAAAAGCAATTGTATTGTATACCAGTAAGCTGCATCATGGTGCCATTTCATGCGAAATTTTAATCGAAATTATGTTTGGTCCCACATAATGAAGCACACATTTTATTGTAGTTATCATATATTTAATTACTTTTCTTAAAATATATATTAATTATATAATAAAATAAATTAATTGGTCTATAATCAACGCTAATTTCTCGCATTTTTCAATGGAGAATATATTTTTTTTATTTATTAAAAACCAAAGAAAAACACAATATAATCTTGAAAATCATTATCCTCCAAGTCAGTCTTTTTATAATATTAAATCTTTTGATGATAGTTTATTATTTTATTTTAATAGTAGTTTGTTTGTTTATTTATTTATAATAGAATGGTTTGATTTGTAAATTGTATACATTGGATATGACGTAATAATTTGATTAGTACTTTCGGAATTATTGATATAATTGATTCATGTAATTGAGTGATATATATTTGAACAAAAAAAAGGATTTGTCATTAATCAATTAGTTTTAGTAAGATGATTCAAAATATATAAAATTTTAGGGGCAATCAATATTAGATATTGTCAATATACCTATTTAAAATTGTTGAATACATTTCTTCTTAAAAATAATCTTGGGCCAACAAAGTAAGTAAAAAAAAATCTTTATTGTTATATCCACCTCTTGAATTCAATTATTTATCCAATATTTTTGTATTTTTATACAGGGTTACAAGTGGATCATGGGCCTTCATCATCATCATCAATATCATTGTTATTATGAAAAAAGGAATTCGATCATATTCATATATCCTAACATACCATAGAAAGTGGAACTTAACCATTAGATATTGTGGGATAATTTAGTCCAAATCCAATTCAATCAAATCAGTGTTAATTACGTGACTAATATTTTACACTTGTCTTGTAAATGATCGATAATTTAAGAAAAGTGACCAATCATTTGACAAATACAATACACTTATTATATAATTTATTAAGTTCGATCAAATCAAATTTGAATAAAAACTTTCCTAAATATTGTATAAGAGAAATTTGTACCAAAAAAACCAAAAGAAAAAAAAAATTGTATAAGAAAATTGCTTTGTCATACAATTATGTGGACAATATTTCCCAGCGACAGAACTCACCAAATCAAGAAAACTGGTGCAATTCATTTTTTTCAACCCTATAATTAAACTAAAAACTCCACTCTCCACCACTTTGCACAATCCAATTGGTTCCTAAACAAAAAAATAAAATAAAACTCACTCAAATACAACTCATCACACTCAACCACAACCAAGATTTTCAAATTTTCAACGCTATTTATACATAAATTTCCTTCAAAACCAGACTAGAACAAGATTTCAATCAAGACCCACAAATCTCGCCAACACTAGATTTTCATGGTGTTCGCAGATAATGGGGGATGTTGAGAGAGAAGCCTTGCTCAACAGCAAGAACAACAAGGCGTTCGCGCGGTGCGTTTCGCACGCCCGGGACGAGCTCCAGAGCTTCCGCACATGGCTGAAATGGCTCTGCGTCGATCAATCGAACACCTGGACGACGTGCCTCTCCTGGCTCGTCTTCTTCTCCCTGACCATTCTTGTCCCGGCCATCTCCCACTTCGTCCTCGCCTGCGGCGGCGACTGCGACACCCGCCACAGCAGGCCCTACGACACGGTGGCGCAGCTCTCGCTCAGTGGCGTCGCCGCCTTGTCCTTCGTTTGCTTGTCCACTTTTGTTCGGAAGTATGGACTCCGGAGGTTCCTGTTCTTCGATAAGCTTCGCGATGAGAGCGAGACCGTTAGAAAGGGGTATACGCAGCAATTCAATGTATGTTTGTTTTGATTTCTCCTTGTGATCTCTCTTTGTTTCCTTGTATTTTTCATTGAATTTGGTTTCCATTATATGGATTTGGATGCTATAATCTATTTATTTAATGGTTGTTGACATTGTGAGTACTAGAAAGATTTTCATCTAAATGCCTCAGATGATTGTTTTCAGATATCTCAAATGTCTAATGTTAACTTAAAAGAGTGTGTAGAATTATTAGCTATTAAGACAATACAAAGTGTCCGTTATAGATGGATATTGTGACTTTTTTTGTATTTGGAGACGTTAGCTAGTGCCACACATGTAGTAATAACCTCTACAAAATATATATATTTATTTCAAATTCGTATAGTTTGTTAAGATGCTTTCTATGAAATATCACAAATGGTGTATAATTGTAACACTTTTTTACACTATATGTATCAAATGAGGTATTTTTCTAAACCATGAACACTTGTGCTAAAAAAGAAAATTGAACTGAAACAGTGGTCTCCATTTCAGCTTTGGCGACCGTTCCTACGAACCATTCTAGTAGACATGCTCTTGAGCCAAATTTCTCACATATCAATTGCATTATACAAAACTAGCTTATGATATAAAAAGGTGTACATTTCTGATTTCCTTATCCCTGAACTATCATTGTTGCGCATGCAGAGATCATTCAAGATCTTGTTCATCTTTGTGCTGCCCTGTTTTGCTGCCGAGAGTGCCTACAAGATATGGTGGTACAGCTCGGGAGGAACGCGCATTCCCTTCTTGGGAAATGTCATTGTGAGCAACACTGTTGCTTGCATATTGGAGCTATGCTCGTGGTTTTATAGAACGATGGTCTTTTTTCTGGTTTGTATCCTCTTCCGCCTCATCTGCTACCTTCAGATTCTGCGCATGCAAGATTTTGCTCTGGTTTTCCAGGTTGATTCTGATGTCGAATCGGTTTTGAGAGAACATTTAAGGATCAGAAGGCATTTGAGGATTATAAGCCACAGATATAGAGCATTCATTTTGTGTGCTTTGATATTCATCACTGCCAGTCAATTTTCTTCTCTTCTTATGACTACGAGGCCCAATGCAGATGTCAATATATACCATACTGGAGAACTAGCGGTATGCACTGGCACTGTTATTATTGAGTGTTAATTATGAGAAACCCCTGTGGTATGAAAATTACAAATAACCCTCTTTATGTTCGGTTCTATGTTACTATACCCCCTACTCCAGAGGGATTTGTAGTACAAAACCAAATACTAAGGGTGTATTTGTAATTTTTTCACATTTCAAGGTTTTTGTGAAATTGGGGCTAACCTCAATAAGAGTTTTTTTGTAATTTACCCTATTATCAATAACCAGTTTCCTGAGCTTGTTACTTGTAATATGTTGTTTCTAAGTTTTGCATTTTTACGGACAGGTTTGTTCTGTGAGCCTTGTAGCTGGCCTCCTCATTTTATTGCGAAGTGCGACCAGAATTACGCACAAAGCACTAGCTGTGACATGCCTTGCAGCCAAGTGGCATGTGTGCGCTACAGTCGACTCGTTTGATTCAACAGAGACCGAGACTCCAGTTGTTCGGGCACCCCAACAGCAACCTTTCACTTCCGATGGATCATTTGATCTTGATGACTGACGTTGGTGATGAAGAAGATGAACTCGACAATACTAAGTTTGTGCCGTCATATGCCTACAGCACAATCTCATTCAGAAACGCCAAGCATTGGGTAAGTCGGCCTAACTTGGATGTTTTTAGCTATTTTCAAACATCTTATCAGAGTTGTTACATATTTATCCTTGTGTGTGTGAACTGTGCCTGATCGCATTGAACTTCTGTTGTATTGTAGTGACGTATTTTGAGAACAATAGAGCTGGAATCACGGTATACGGGTTTATGCTGGACAGAAGTACTCTCCACACCGTGTTTGGTATAGAGTTATCTCTGGTACTATGGCTTCTCGGGAAGACAGTTGGCATTTCTTGAAAGAGCAATGTGCTCAACTTGAGCCTACTTCGTCTGTGAATGTGTGAATTTGCTATGTGAAATCCGCCGTGGTTGTCGCCGAGTTGCTTGTTTGTGCATAGATTATTGGAGGCAATGTCGAGCATGCATATAGAAGAGCAATTTTTATTCATTCAACTTTCTCTTATCATCATTCATCTCCTTGTACATTTTTTTCTCTATTTTCTTGTATGCCAAGGGGGCTTGTATTGCTGCATTAGAGGATTGTCTGATTACTCATTTGTAGTTTATTGTATCAGATTAATTTCAAACTCAACCTCTCATGGCCAAAAACTGCCAGTTTAGGACAAATGCTTCCCTAGCCAAATGAGTGCAAAACCCCCGTTTTCCGGAACAGAACCTCCAGTATGGTGAAGACTCCCTTATATTTAAGTCAAATTTGAACCAAGTGTATGAAAAAGGTTGTTAAAAAAATCTTTAAATAGTGTTTTTGATGTCTTAAGTGGGAGTATTTATGTAGGGCCACTGCATATTTGAGAAATAGGCTCCCAATGAAGTGCTTCCTCTAAAAATTTAAATAGCAAAAGTATAAAATAACATAATTTTGTATTTTAACTTGATTTATGCTACCTTGTATTTTGAATTTAATTTCAATATTCCTTTATACAAAGTTCTAGTCAAATTTTAAATAAATTACTGTACTTATATTGATTATTTAATTATACTATTGTATGAATAAAATTTGATAAGATCCAATAAAAGTATTTTATGATATTTAAGTTTGATTTAACAAGTTAAAAATGTTGAAATGAAAAAAAATGAACCTATCAACATGAATAATTTAATACAATATTTAAGTAACGAAAATTATTGGTACGAGAACATAGTGATGATTTAATTGAAAATATTGTACCATACTTTCAATTTCGGTCCAGCTCAATTTGACATGCTAAACCAAACTATGAACATGCTCAATGCTATGTGCCTTTATTGATTTCGTTGAATAAAGTTTCTGACTACATCATTGTTAGCGTGATTTGATCACCTTCTCTAGTGAGGTATTAAGGAGGTTGGGGGACCAAATTGTGGCTCAAGTCTTGCTAAGTAAGGCGGGACTAAATCATGCTACATCAATACCTCCTCGCCAACGAGGACATCTACATGCAATAAGGTTTTACATGTACTCAATTTGTTTTTGTATTAATCACACCGCATAATAAATGAAAATAACTTAAAATGACATCTACATACAATAAGGGCTTTTACATATACTTAATATGTTTTTCGTATTAATCATGCTGAATAATAAATGCAAATAAATTAAAACGCAGTTCACTAGGTACTACAAAAAATACCTTATTCGATAATGAAAAATTTATAATGAAGAGATTTTGTAACATATTTACGTTGTTTGTGATAAATTAGCGTCAATATAAATATTTAGTTAAAAAATGATTAGTGATATGATATGCACTAATAAAATTATTACAGATAAAATCTATTAAAACTACTAAATTTATACTGAATTGATTTGTCGCTAATATATGCGTTCTCGTAGTAGTAATAGAGTGAGGGGAATGGTTTGAAATTTGTTCGTATAGTCCATTAGGCAATAGGGGGTAAGGGGAGATCGTGGTTTGTTAAACTTGATTACGCGTAAGGGGTCATTAGTGTCATGTGATTCTAATGTTATATTTGAATAATATTATTACCTTACATAATTATTTTTAAAAATAACATTATTGTTCTGATATTTTAGTCGGAATTTTTTTTTTTCAAAATATTGTTCACGACTTAATAATAATAATAATAATAATAATTTAAATCTATAAAGCCTAGTATTTCAGGTTCATTAATTGATTCGGCATAAAGTCAACCCTATTCTATTTTATTTTATGCGATAATGTCTTCAACTGGATTCTGTCTACTATGAACTGACAGCGCTAGCATGTTCCAGACTAGCTACTATTCTACATTTTATGCAATGTTTCGTATTTGGAATTTTATAAAGAAATAAAAAAGGAAAAATTTTAAATAATGGTACTCTGTACTTATTTTATATTCTTTTTTGTTTTCTTTCAATCCGACCTCCAAGCACAACATTAAAGTTTTGAAACTTATTGAATGGTATAAATAAAATTAATTTTTTCATAACATTCAAAAAGGAAATGTTTTGTTATTTTTACCATTAAAATCAAGATAAGGCTGGCGATAAATCTATAGCGAAATCTATAATGCCAAACAAATATTGTTCAAACATCCTTTTTTAACCTCAATAATTGATGAATTAAATCGTATTAAAATTCTTCACAATACAATGATTAGGATAATTAATACAAATGACAAGGTTTCCTCTATACTATATCTCTACATCTTTACTTGTAGGTCCCTCTATTAAATAAGGTTCTTTAATGTTTGTGTTTTATTATAAAATTAAAAAAAATAATAAAATAATTGGGTGGGATATTGGATATTGAAAACAATAGAAAAAAATATTATCTTGTAATATAATCGCTCTTAAAATCACAAAATTAAATTGAATAATCAAATTTTCCATTGAGTAATGAAACTTTGATTTTTATAGGAATAAATAATCTCCTATAAAATTGAAATCTTAAAAAATATCACAAAAAATGTGAAAAAATTAGATAACATGGAATTAGCCACTACAAAATCCATTCAATTATAAGATTATATTGGGATAATTTACTTCATCATTAATATTAATAATTAAAAAAATTATAATTATGGTAAATAATGTGAACAATTGAAAGATCTATAAAAATATATCCAAACTTATAGCTAAAATATTATCTAATAAAGATCAGAACAAAAATATCTAATAAATCTAGCCAATTATTGTAATATAAAAATAATTAGATGAGTTTGATATGGCCTTGTTTTTTATTAGGTTTCTTATGAAGTAATTATTAATAAAAGTCCGATAACAGTCCTGGACCAAAGCCCAGGGGGGGTACAAGCTCGAGCCCAAGCCCAGGAGAGGATAGATCATTCCTAAAGCCCAGCACCAACTCTGGATCAAAGTCCAGGAAGTATACGCCCCTAAGCCCAAAACCAGGAAGGGAGGCCCAGGTCCTAAGCCCACCTATCACCTAGCTAGCCCTAGACTCCAGCCAAAAGGCACGTGGGATAAGGAGGTGCGGATACAACAACCGAATCGGGAGGGATCGTAACCAACGCGCCCCTAACCGCCCCTATTTTCGCGGAGCACGCCTTGATTCTCGGGACAGGTCAGTTACGCCCCTGGCTCTATATAAAGACCAGGGGCGCACAAAGGAGGGGGACGATTTTAGAAGCACAGAATTACTCTCTTAGTTCTGAAAGAATTCTCAAGAGTTCTCTAAGCCATTATTGATCGTTTTCAAGTATAACCTTGACAATTTTTAGCCTCATTTATGCTTACTTCATCATTTCTTGCATACTTTTTCTCATTCTTAAGCAAATACTGACTTAATTCAGTGGAGTGCTAACCTCTTTTTTGCAGGTTCTTTTCTCATCGAGACGATTAAACTCACAAAAGGCCGAACTCTTTTCCCGCGTTACAAATTCTTGGTGCTCGGAAAACGGAGAAGCATCATTGGCGCCGTCTGTGGGAACACGAGTTAAGGCGTGAGAGAGTTTACTACGAAACGACGAAGCGTACATCGCTATGGCCAGAAATGATACACCCAAGACCTTGGAAGAAGAGTCCACTGATGTTCGAGGGAGCAACACCCCTGTCATGACTGCGCAGGATGGTGACATCCTCCTTGTCACGACTGCGCAGGATGGTAACATCCCTCTTAGAGGGGAAGCTTCAGAGGGCGGGGATGTACAACCCCCATTCATCATCCAAGGAGTGCCCCCCACAGGGACACAATCCTTGGGATTGGTTCCGGAAGAGGTAACAGTCACAGGAGAGCAATTTTTGGGAACGCCGGCTGCGGGAGCGCACCCTCCAGGCCCACAAGCTCCAAAAAGGCACTCCACAGGAACGTTGTCCGCGGGAGTACAACCTCTAGGACCACACGCTCCAGGAGGGCACTCCGCAGGACCCCAGGCTCCAGGGACGTATGCCGCAGGAGTAACATCTGTAGGGGCGCACAATCCAGGACCCTATGCTCCACCAACGTATGCCACAGGAGTGACGCCTATAGGGGCGCACACTTTGGGACCCCATGCTTTAGGAGAGGCACGTGTAGGAGAGCAAGCTGCAGGAGCGCACACTCTAGGATTGCAAGCCGCCGCACAACATGATACAGAAGTGCATGTTACGGGAACACGTGCCCCAGGGACGTATGTCACAGGAGAGATGCCTAGAGGAGCACAGACCACAGGAACAATAACATGGGAAAACCTCACGAAGATGATAATAGGGGCCGTAGTGACTGCCCTCGCAGGGGTTGCACCACAAACGCCACCTACAGGGCATACAACAACATGGAATGAAGTACCCCTCAGTGGCACCTCAGGATGGAATAGGGGCCACAATGGGACTAATCGTCCCACACAAGAAGGAGACCCTACAATAGCAACAAACACACCTCTGGACCACATAGAAGGACAAAACTTAGCAAGGGAATCCGCCTCGCTCCAGATGGATGCCAATATCCAATCCAACAGTAATCCACATGGTATCTGCGGGGGCACACACGATGCGGAAAAGATACATACAAGGGCCCGGGGGAATCTCTCTGTGGGTCATCCTCGAGAGGGTTCTCCTCCAACATGGGTAGTGGAGTTGCAACAAAGAATGCAGCAAATGGAGAGAAAGCTCACAGGAGAGCGAGAACTGGTCCCTATAGGGACTCCATTTTGCAGGAATGTACAAGAGGACGTCCTTCCTCCATTCACCAACACCGCCAACCTCCCGGAGTATGATGGTACCCACGACCCTCAGGAATACCTAGTCAGATTTGATGGTCTGGCTGAGCTCCACGGGTACACCGATGGAGTGAAATGTAAGGTCTTTCGCACCACTTTCAGGAGAGGTGCACAACAGTGGTTTAACCAATTACCTCCGAACTCCATCCGGACTTTTGAGGAATTTCGACAGTTGTTCCTGCACCAGTTTTCTAGTAGTAAGAAACGGCTGCGAACCCCACTGACCCTTTTCAACATAAAGCAAGGGGAAAGGGAGTCCTTGAGACATTACTCAGATAGGTTCAATGCGGCTGTCGTACAAGTCCCAGGGATCAGCAATGAAATGAAGTCCACAGCATTTGCACAAGGGCTACGGAGAGGAAGCATCTACCGCTCTTTAGCTAAAAGGCCCCCCACTAATTTTGATGAACTCTTGGCACGAGTGGAGATGCATATCAATGCAGATGAGGCAATGACCCAACCTTGCGAGGAGTCAAGGGAAATAAGGAGGGATGAAAGAAATGAAAGGAGCACATACTCCCCTAAGACATGAGGGGGACGCTGTGCCTAAAGAAAAGGCTAGACCTTCCCGAAGCAACCCAGAGGAAGGGTTCGCAATATGATGAAAAAATTCAAGACTTTGGCCTAAAAATTCATAGCCTTAGTCTAGAAAACAATAAACGACTCAAAAGGACGAATGTCCTAAAATTAAAGAGGAAATCTTCCCGGAGTAGGAAGAAACTCTCCCAACATCAAAAACAAACTCAAAATTTGCATCCTCAAGCGATGAGTCATGCAAACTACGAGTAAAACCATTAAGCACGCTATGTCCTTGTATCTTGTTAACAAGATCAGTTGTTATTATTCCTTCTTAAAATTTAGATTGTGATCACGCAGGAAAGCAATTAAGGGAAGGTGCTCACAAAAAGGAAAACGCAAAAGAATCAAATGAAGGGAGGCATAAGAACACGATATTATTCACCAGACGGTTTCGAAAGAAGAAAAGCGATCCATAGAGGATCCAAATTTAATGCGTAGATAACGACCTACGAAAGTAGGTGGAGAAAGGTACGTGCGTAAGAGCACTACATTATAAGCAAAAAGAAAAAAGGAAAAGCAAAGTTGGATAAAAGGGGGGAGGGGTGACCCTAGACTAGTGCATCACTCCTTCCTCAATCCTTGTTTAGGAAGGGAGGAGTCATCAGGGGGAGCGGAGCTGTCAGGAGGGGTGGCGCTGTCAGAGGAACCATCCATCCTGGAAGCCGTAATACACTCGGTCCTGTTGGAAGGGACGCCCACCGTCCTTTTGTCAACTCGAGTCTCAGGCAGAAGGATGGTTGATCCATGACCTGAAAGGCAAACAACGAATCACCATCAAATGAAGGAAGTATGGAATATTAGATAAAGCAAAGATAGGGTGAGCAAAGGATACCTCCTCCGAAAGTGTTAGTGGAGACACTAGCAGGAGCGGCGTCTGAAGTGCCCTTCTCAACAGGGAGCACAGGAGCGTTTCCACCCTACGTAGCTAACACAGGAGCGTTTCCACCCTACGCAGCTAACACAGGAGCGTTTCCACCCTACGCAGCTAACACAGGAGCGTTTCCACCCTACGCCGCTAACACAGGAGCGTTCCCTTTGGTTTTCCCTCAGCGAGGCACATCCTGCCTTCCTTCAGGAATGGCGTTGGCTTGGAAGCCTAACTTACGGTCACCCTCTTCAACACAGTCAAGGGAGATTGGGTGAAATCAAGACGAAGGCTCTTTCGACTACTCTCACAGTTGAGTCACCTCAACTACGAGAGTGGGGGGGAGTGATGATATGGCCTTGTTTTTTATTGGGTTTCTTATGAAGTAATTATTAATAAAAGTCCGATAACAGCCCTGGACCAAAGTCCAGGGGGGGTACAAGCTCGAGCCCAAGCCCAGGAGAGGATAGATCATTCCTAAAGCCCAGCACCAACTCTGGATCAAAGTCCAGGAAGTATACGCCCCTAAGCCCAAAACCAGGAAGGGAGGCCCAGGTCCTAAGCCCACCTATCACCTAGCTAGCCCTAGACTCCAGCCAAAAGGCACGTGGGATAAGGAGGTGCGGATACAACAACCGAATCGGGAGGGATCGTAACCAACGCGCCCCTAACCGCCCCTATTTTCGCGGAGCACGCCCTGATTCTCGGGACAGGTCAGTTACGCCCCTGGCTCTATATAAAGACCAGGGGCGCACAAAGGAGGGGGACGATTTTAGAAGCACAGAATTACTCTCTTAGTTCTGAAAGAATTCTCAAGAGTTCTCTAAGCCATTATTGATCGTTTTCAAGTATAACCTTGACAATTTTTAGCCTCATTTATGCTTACTTCATCATTTCTTGCATACTTTTTCTCATTCTTAAGCAAATACTGACTTAATTCAGTGGAGTGCTAACCTCTTTTTTGCAGGTTCTTTTCTCATCGAGACGATTAAACTCACAAAAGGCCGAACTCTTTTCCCGCGTTACAAATTCTTGGTGCTCGGAAAACGGAGAAGCATCAGAGTTATTCTAATCAATCGATCAAAGTGCTTATTAATAAAAAGAAAATATAAATATTTAAAATGACTAATATAAAAATAGATGAAATCAAATCCTCAAATGATGCCAGATAATGGATATTTCAAGAAGAATAAGAAATCAGTAAAGAATTAGGTGAGAGAGAATAAATAATTAAATAAGAAGGAAAAACAGAAGATTCTTTCATTTTTTTTTAGACATTATATGACATTAATTTAATATGAATTAAAAAGAAAATAGTAATTAATTAAAATTTACTCTCATATTATAGATTTTGCTATGTATTTATCATTAATCTTAAGATAAACACTAATTAAAAACCATTGTTGGTGGCTTTTGCCTAATCCAAAAACGCGTGTAAGATTTATGAAAGTTTGCTTCCTATGATAAATTTCTCAAAACCTTTGCTTTCACATTAAAAAGGACCCAATGTGCCCAACTCATCTTCTGTTTTTCAGCCGTATTCAGCTACGCCTCATTTTTTAATCTAACTTTAATATTTGTAAGTATCTATTTGGATATATTTAAAAAAAAATAAATATGTTTGTTGAGTTTCTTATTTTTTAGAGTAGATTTTTTTTTTTTTAAGTCAACTTATTTTTATGTTTGGATATAATAATTCCAAAGTGTTGTACAAGATATTTTTTCTTTTGTGGATGGTTTAAAAAAATAAAATCACTTTCGGACTTTTTCTATAGCTCTGCCTTTTTGCAAAATCCAATTAAAATATTAAATACTAATTTATGTTAACTAAAATGCTCTGTTTTTTTAATAAAAAAAAAATAAAACGAGTGTCTCTTTTTAAATAAAAACCCGGGATGAATCTATACTGGCATGTAAAGCATTCGACCTATCTAATAATTATTCAATGTAACACTATTATTTTGCCTTTTATATTTCTATCTCCTCTCTCTTCTCTTCTTAGCAATTATTTGACTTTATTTTTTATTTATCTTTTTCAACGGATTTAATTTGATATAAATTAATTTTTGTTTATTTTTATAAATCTAATAAATATAATACAACTAAACACATATATTCAAAAAAATTAATAAATTTTTACTTTTATATTTATTCAAAATTTTAAACAAAAAATTAGAGTATATTTTAATTATAATTTTTACACACACATCAAAGTGTGCATTTACTACAAGTAACATTTTATTTTCTTCCTCGGTTAAGGAAGTAAGACGCATTAATTGATACTGATCCCTTAAGAAGAGGGGCGCTCTCCAAGTAAAATAAAGGAATTAGGAAGTGTAGACATGCCAAACTTCAAAACGACATCGTTCGACTGCAATATCTCGGCTGAAGACTGAAAAAAACTTGTTCTTGCCTTGAGTGCTAGATACTATGAAATCATCATAAAAATAGGGATTCGAAAATTTTGAAAGATTACCCCGAATCTAGGTACTCAAGTTTCAGAAAAAGAAAATGGAGATAGATTCGGCCCCGATTAGTCGCTGCTCCAAGGAGCACCAGAAGATCTATCAGGAATGGTTTTCTTTGGCTGATACCGGTTGCTACTGTTATACCTCCTACTTCAAATTTTGATTTCGCAGTTGTTAAACTTCTGGATTTGCTGATTTTGAGTTCAAGAAACTTAATGGTTATTTGTTTGGTGCAAATTAGATGGAGATGGGCGTCTCACGGGAGCCGATGCTACCAAGTTCTTTTCCATGTCTAACTTGTCTCGCCAAGATCTCAAACAGGTGTGTTTTGCGCGCCTCGCGTGTGTTTTTAACTTTGTTTTTAAACCTTTTTTGTTGTTGCGTTTACTGACAACGCAGAAGGGAAATCTGATGTATTTCTTGGATTACTGAGGTTCATCTGCTGGAATTAGTGTTCTGATTTCGTAGCCCATATCATACTTTTCATTTCCAGTGCTCACTAATTCATTTCGCTTGATGGACACACACCACCCAAAACAAAACCAAAATTTCTGGCTCCGTCCCTGATAGTGAAGGGGTCAATTATCTCTCTTTACTTGTTTTCTGTTTATAGGTTCCTAAAATTAGATTGAAGGCCTTCATTTGCTTAAATTTATCGATTCCTTTTCATATTAGGTGATTTGTATCTTTTTGTTCTTTCACTTTCTTCCATTTTCACAAGGTGTGGGCGATTGCTGATTCGAAAAGGCAAGGCTTTCTTGGATTTAAAGAGTTCATTACTGCAATGCAGGTTCTGACATTCTCTTGTTCTTTTCTATGAAGTTGACCAATAATATGATGCTGATCCCTTTAACAATTTGGCTATGTAGTTGATCTCTTTGGCACAAGCTGGAAATGCTGTCACCCCTGATATTTTAAGCTCCATGGGTAAGCAGTGGAGCATGAGAATCGTTTACTTATTTAGCTCTCGTGTTCATGTTCATATCAATTTACTAGTTTACAATGTTGACTTAATGCTGGCATGAGTTTTCTATACTGCTTCTTTAGTTTTTTTTATTCCAGTAAAGTGATGGTTACAAGGTTTTAGTTAATTTAATCATCTGCAGTGGACATTGAGAACTTGCAACCTCCAGCACTGGAAGGTCTGGATGTACTCCTTGCTGTAAGTCTTTTTGTTGTCTGTACTTACATTTGAGTTTAACTAACAATTTCTGTAACATTCTTCTTTTGTATGCAGAGGAAAAAGCGCTTATCAAATGAACCTGAACAGAATGGTAAGATGTATAACTGTGTCTGTACTGCAAGATTGTAGCTAGTTTTCAGGGCTGACCTTTTTTATGATATAGGCAGTCCTCAGGTTCCAGCACAGTCTTCACCTGCAGTCAGTTGGTTTTCTTCTACAAAATCTGCAAAGAAGGTAATTTGGCATGATTCCGATACTATGGAGTGTCTTCTTTTTGCATTATTTGTTCAGCTGATTTTGTTTAATTTCTTCAATGAATATGAGCGGTTTTCTACTGAACACTTCCAGTATTTATACAAACCCCTTTATATTCCAAGTTTTCAACTGTTTCCACTATCATTTCTTTTGGTTTAATGTTGTGTCTTCATAGCACAGTTCGATTAAACCTAATTTTTGTTGCTAAAACACAATAGTTTGTTTTCCTCTACCTCTTGGCTTGCTACATTTAGTAGCATAGTGTCATCATTTGGTCGAATGGCTGGATTGGTTGTTTTCATTTTTTCTTTAGTAGGTATCATTTTGAGATCTCTAAGATCATACAGGCATGTGGAATGAAATGGTTGTTTCCTTATATATATATATATATATATATATATATATTTGTGTATAATCTTCTGTTTGTACATGCCATCGACCATGTCTAGTTTTTGGTGCTTTGGATTTTATTTAAAAATACTTGTTCTGACTATTTAGATTTCACAATATTGGGATTCTAGTTATGAATGTTTCTCCCCTTCCTTTCCCAAACCTCTTTCTTTCTTCACCATGGGCTTTCCACATGTCATTTCTTCTTTATTAAATTCTTTTGGTTCGTTGAAATGCTTCCTCCTTGTTTATTGTATTAGGTACCTTTGAGCTCCGTCACTTCAATTATTGATGGCTTGAAGAAGTTGTATGTTCAGAAGGTGAAGCCCCTGGAATTAACATATCGGTTTAATGATTTTGTTTCTCCCTTACTGGTAAGTATACCATGTCCATCATTCCATCATTTGAAGTAAGTAGGAACATGCAAAGAACATAAATATTGTACATATCCTTTTTATCACTGTTAAGATATAGATAATATTTTGGTCGATTATGTGATGTGGCTTGTGATTGACTCTGGGATATTGCATGGTACATTGGAAGACCAATAGTGATTTTGATGCTAAACCTATGGTGATGCTATTGGGTCAGTACTCCACCGGGAAGACAACATTTATCAAACATTTGCTCAGAACAAGTTACCCAGGTGCCTGACTATTCTGTTTGAGCATTATTTACTTTTTGTACTTGTGTGATTATTATTGATTCAGTTGTCCAACGGTTACCTTCATTCCTTTTGGTCACTTGTAGTATTATTTTTTATCCTATTCTATATCACAGGAGCTCACATTGGACCAGAGCCCACAACAGATAGATTTGTTGTTGTTATGGTATGTCTTTCTTCCGTCTTTAGTTGTTAGGTTGGTGCCATATTGTTTGATGTAATTGACATATATTGCTGATTGGTTTTTCTACTTGTATACCTTAATGTACGCAACAGGTTGTCCTTTCCACTCTTTGCTTTACATTTATTATTGCTGTCTTTTGTTGTGTTTTCTCCTGATGTGTGTTTTTCCACTTCTGACTCCATTTCTTCAGTAAACATTCTTGTTGTCCATCAGTATTTATTCAGAAATCCCTATCGTTTCTTGTTCTTTTTTTTGTGGGTTTTTACAGAATGGACCTGATGAGAGAAGTATTCCAGGGAATACCGTTGCTGTTCAAGCAGATATGCCTTTCAGTGGTCTAACAACTTTCGGAACTGCATTTTTGTCGAAATTTGAGTGTTCACAAATGCCACATCCTGTGAGGACTAACTTTATCTGTCATATTCTATCTTAAGAAGAAGAGTGAAAATTCTGAACTGCTCATCCTGTTAAATTGTTTGTTTAAATTGCTAAAAGTTGCTGGAGCATATTACGTTTGTGGACACTCCTGGAGTTTTATCAGGAGAAAAGCAACGGACACAAAGAAGCTACGACTTTACTGGTGTAACATCTTGGTTTGCCACGAAGTGTGATCTCATCCTGCTTCTGTTTGATCCTCACAAGCTCGATATAAGTGATGAATTTAAACGAGTCATTGGATCTTTACGAGGTCACGATGATAAAATACGCGTGGTCTTGAACAAGGCTGACCAAGTTGATACACAACAAGTACGAGTTGTTGGAGATTTTTCCTAACTCATTTAGTGTCCTTCATTTGCAACAGTAAAAATGATGTACCATCTGCTAACTTGAGTCCACCTGTTGCTCTCTCATTGCAGCTTATGCGTGTGTATGGAGCACTGATGTGGTCACTTGGGAAAGTGCTAAACACTCCTGAAGTCATGCGTGTTTATATTGGGTAAGCTCTCTGCTGTTAGTTTCTATGTTGTGGTTTATGTAAGTTCAAATGTTATCTTTAGATTGTCATTATACCAAACATCTAATTCCATTGTGAGTTATGGCTGCTTTGATTGATTTTTTACGACATTGGGGGATAACTTGTTAAGGCATTTTGCCATTTAATCTTCGATTTTTGGGACATGTTCATTTTTTAGCCTGCTTCATTTCTTCTTTTGTCTTTTCAGTTCATTCAATGACAAGCCTATAAATGAGGCTGCTTCTGGTCCCATTGGAAAAGAGCTTTTTGAGAAAGAACAGGATGACCTTCTTACAGACTTAAAAGACATACCAAAGAAGGCTTGTGATCGTCGCGTGAGTATGAGATCATCTTTTATATGTGTCATTTGCTTTATTGGCATGCGTAACATGGTATCAGTTTTTTCCATTTTTATTTATTTATTTGTTTTTTATGTTGTGCAGATAAATGAATTTGTAAAACGTGCTAGGGCTGCTAAAATACATGCTTATATTATCAGTCATTTGAGAAAGGAGATGCCTGCAATGATGGGCAAGGCCAAGACACAGCAGAGGCTCATTGATAACCTGCCTGATGAATTTGCCAAGGTTCTCTCTCTCTCTCTCTCTCTCTCTCTCTCTCTCACACACACACACACAATCACACACACCACACACTGGTTGACTCCTCTCATCAAATTTTCAGGTCCAGAGGGAACACCATCTACCGGCGGGGGACTTTCCTAATGTCGAACACTTCAGGGAGGTTTTGAGTGGCTACAGTTTTGATAAGTTTGAGAAACTGAAACCGAAAATGATACAGTCCGTTGATGACATGCTTGGGTATGACATCCCTGAACTTCTGAAAAATTTCCGAAATCCTTATGATTAGAAATGCCAATGTTTTAGTATTTTTGGGGTGTAGGATTATAATTCTTTTCGGGTATCTGCAGATAATGCCCCATTTTACTTCTATTATAGTCGAAAGACACATATATAGGATGTCATTTTATATGTATATAACCTTGTGTGTGTGCATGTATCATGATCTTAAATTTTGTTGAGTCCTTTGAGCAAGTTCTAGTTAATAATTGATTGGAAATATCATCTTTGTTGTAATGGGGCACTTACGATGAACTTAGTCGATCAAATTGTTGTGAATTTTATTTTGTCGAGACTGCCGAGTACCAAGGGCCGAAGTTTATGTGATTTTTGTTGTAAATTTGTTGAACTTAGAGCTGTTTGGGTGAAACTTGGTGTAATTATGTAATTACATGTAAAATGTTTTGAGTTTATAAGATTTTTCGGAGCATTTGGTAAAATTTTTAATAGGGAGGCTTGCAAACTCCCACACAGGATGTTAGGATTTTATAAATTACACCAATAGTATAAACGGCTAAAATAAAATGTGGCAGAATAAAAATGATTCAATAATTCCATGTGGTTCGATAAAATTGAATACATCCGTGAGAGTTTTTGTTCTTCTGCTATGAAAGAGATTTTAACGTTGTACAAAATACATCCTTAAGTTTTATACTCAAAACTCAATAAAAGAAAAGAACCCCTTGCACAACCGCTATGTATAGCTATCAAAGAACACTCGCCCAATTACCCCAAAAATAATAAAATTACAAGTGTTTACCGCACGATCCTCCAATTCTGGCTTGCACTCTTTCTATTCTCTACTTTTGGGTTGCACGCGCACTTTGTTTTTGTGCGTCATTGAACTTAGCATGCGGATGAATTTTATAGAGTATGATCATGTCGCGGAGATGTGCGATTCTCGAAGTATGCATATTCTATCCGCTATGTTTAAGTTCTTTGAATTTGTAATAATGTTGAATTTGGAGTCCTCCAAAAATTAAAATGTATAAAATCACAAAATAACAAGCCTGTTCAGCTTAGTTCGAGCCCCACGGTGGGCGTTTCTACTATCTATATATTAGTCGTGGGTATTGCAATACATGTTCTTTTTACTGGTAAGGGTAAAGAGTCACATGCATGACTTAAGACAGATAGAAAAATATAATGTCGTGAATCTAATTGAAAAGTTCTGTTGATCCCACAATAACTTGTATTAATATTTATTATACATAAGACACGTTTCTAACACATGAATACATTTAAAAATTCTTTTATATCTCCGATATATTTTAGATGCATGAAGTCATTTTTACATGTCCTTATTGAAAATCATTCACAAATACATAGCTGTGAAGTCATTATTATACATAAGGCACGTTTCTAACACATGAATACATTTAAAAAATCTTTTATATCTCCGATATATTTTAGATGCATGAAGTCATTTTTACATTTTTACATGAATGTATATATTTAAAAGTCATTTTGAATGTATCAATACAACCGCTATTGTACAGCTATCAATATATTGAAAATTGCATGACGATTAAAAAAAAATGAACTAATGGTCAAATTTTGTGAAAACTAGTTGAAAGAGGTTGTATTGATACATTCAAAATCATGTCCTTATTTTACATGTCTTTTTGAAAGTTAATTATTTTCCTGAAACACATAATATCAAAATTGCATGGACAAAAATTCCGTCACAATTATGGTGACAAACTTATGTTTTCTTTCTATTTGTATCTGTATATATACTAGTGTGTACCACGTGCTATGAATGAAAATTATTTTAAAAAGAAAACAAAAATTAAATATGTGAATCAATATGCTTTTATGTATACATATACATACATATATATATATATATATATATATTAATTTTCCAGAGAAAACTAAAACCCAACATATATCCTCCTGTAATCTATTATAAAAATCTAATTTTGTTTAGATAAAATAACATGTGTGCCAAAATTCCTCGAGTAATCTTTAACAAAATACATATTAAAATAAAATTTAAATAAAATATTGTTAGAATAATGTGGATATATAAGCAAAATATATAATGGATGATACTTTCCAGGAGTCGAAAAAGGATATTACTATTAAATATTTAGTGTAGATTCTTTAAACTATACAACTCCACAAACATGATTGATAATGCAAAACATTTTCAATCATTTCAAAAGTTGTACTGGCTGCATCTCATTATGAAGAAAAAAAATAGCACAGTAAGTTAGAGAAGTAAAGCGAGGCTATCTCATTAGTTTACCTTGACGATTAGTTCGTATCCATTTGTCTTTATTCCCGAATCCAATGAATTGAAAAGCAACAAAGGAAACACATAAAAAGCTGGATTGTAAATGGCAAAAAATATAAATAAGTTTTTGAAATTAATTACACAGTAAAATAATGTGTATTGTTGCATTTTTTCTTTATAAAAATTACAATTCACATTATTAGGTATACAAAACATAAAATCCAACTCCGAATTAATGTGAATCACCCTAACGGCATGGATTCATTGTTGGACGGAAAATAGCTCATGGGTGTAATTATAAGTTTTTAGTAATCGAGGATTGAATTGTAATTACACCAAACTATAGGGATTGTAGTTGTAATTCTCCCTAAAATAAAAATGAAAAACGGACAAAATGGACAAATTAAGAAACCATAATAGGGACTAAATAAAAAAAAAAAGTGTATCAAGTGGAAATGACAAAATACTCTCATAACGAAGGGCAGGGATGGGGGTTGGGTTGGGTTGGGTTTTGACATATCAGAAAGTGAATATTTTTTAATGAGAAATATGATTTGATTTCGTCATATTATCTCCAATTGTTTTTTGTATTCATATGCTTAAATTTGTTTGTTGAATTTTCAAAATTAAATGAGAGTCATTTTTGAGAAGGTAGACTAATCATAAGCGATATTTAATTCCTGAAATTTTAATTAGGCTTTCTTATTTCAATGTAAAATAGTTGGCATTAATCTTTCAAAATTGATGCATTTCAAATTCCAATACTCAACCCTTAAAAAACTTTAGAAGTAACAAAATGATTCAAAATTCTTAAAATTCAAAATTGAGCCACAATTGAAGAATTGTAGCTAATGAACTCCTTTAGCAATTATTATCAAGTTGTTATAGTATAGTGGTGAGTATTCCTGCTTGTCATGCGGGCGACCCCGGTTCGATGCCTAGCAACAGCGTTTGTGGCTCTTTTGGTCCTATGTCAACATAGGAAAAAAAATTGCAACTATTATTAGAATTTGTCAAGAGTTATCTATATTTCTATACTATTATTATTAGTTTATTTTTTATTTTTTACTCTCTCTCTCCCCCTCTCTCTCTCTCTCACACACACACACACATTTCTCCTCTATGTTGTCCCTCCTCCCTCATATGAAACATTTTTGACTCCTTTGTTTATTAATTTTACTCGTTTTAATTTATCTTATAATAATTTACTTTACTTTTCACTTATTTAAAACTTAATAAACATTAAGGAAAATTATTCATATAGAAAATATAATAAATAATACAACTCAATTAATAATTAATTTATATTTTTTAATTTGACACATACGATTCGAGTGTGCCCATCTTACTAGTAAATAATTATTGATTTTCATGAAATGAAAGTATGAGATTATAGGATTTGGGTAACATTTATCTATAATATCATATGTATAAGAGCAGTCAGTGTTGTTTTGACCAAATTGAATTTTTATGCAAATTTGAATTTTTTAATCAAATAGAAAAATATGATTGACTTATTTTTAAAATAACTTATCCCTTAAAAAAATAAATGTATGATAAAAAAAAAAACCACTAGACCACTAGTGCCTCCACGTGTTCCAACTTGGTTTCGGAATTTAGTGCAAAACCTCAACAGTGTAACCATTTAATTTATAGTAAATATTCTGTAACAAAAAATTGTGAATTTGTGAAGTGACGAAAAAGAATCTATTGATGATTGATGTAAACTTTTTTGGCATTTGCCGTATTAGTATGTCAGACTCATTGATAATACTTATGTGGGCATTATGCAGTGATTTGAATCTTTTCTAAATCTTTAAGTTAATTTCAACATTAATTTTATATTAAATAAGTGCCGGTGGCACACTCGATGCATGTGGACAAAAATATATAATTTGATTATGTAAATTTATGTATGAGTAGCTTTTTTAGTACTTTTAAATTTAAAATAAATATAAAATATAATATAAAAAAAAGTTATGGATTAAAAAAATAATTAAATAAAAGAGTTAAAAAATACTTTGCAGTATAACGTGAGACAAGAGACAAAATAGTTATTGCAAAAGTGACAAGAAAAAGGAAAATGTGTGGTGTGAGTAGGGATGGCAATGGGTCCGGGTTGGACCCGAACCCGGACCCGGACCCGCCCCTAATGGGGCGGGTTTGAAGACTTCTAATCGGGCCCGGGCGGGTCCGGGTCTTCATTTTTTGGACCCGGACCCGCCCCGATTAGTTATTTTTAGATATTTTTATATATTTTTATTTATTATTTTATGTAAATTTATATATTATACATCTATATTTCATATATAAAAGTATATATTATATAAATAGTTACTTAAAAAAATAAATATGATACTCTTGTATATAAAATTAATTATATAACATTAATAATTAAGTTATGATTTCAAAATATGTACAAATAAATATATGATAATGATGTTTTAGTAGTACCATTATTTTTTTTCATATTTATAAAGTTGTAATAATATCAATTTTCTTAAAAAATATATATATTTTTTATTTTTAAAACTTAAATCGAGTCCAACCCGGACCCAACAGGTCCACCCGGGTCCAAAATTTCCCCGGCGGGGCGGGTCCCGGGTTTGGCCAAACCCGCCCCATACCCGCCCCGTTGCCATCCCTAGGTGTGAGAAAGAATGGGAGATTGAAAATAGGAGAGAAAATAGAATACAAATTGGCAGATTATTACTTTAAAAACTCGTACTTAATATAATAATATAGATTATATATCGATCCACAAATTTAGTTGAATAATTTGATTCGAATGTTTGATATCATAAAAAAACGAATAAAATAACAAAATCTTGAAGGGATATGACAGAGCTTCGTAAAATCTCTTAAAGTCCTAGTGTGGCTCTATGCTCGTTATTATTTGTGGTTTGTGTTGAATCTTGTGTCCTCCAAAAATGAAAAGGTATAATATTACAAAACAATAAGCTCATCTAGCTCAGTTGGTAGAGCGCAAGGCTCTTAATCTTATGGTCGTGGGTTCGAGTCCCACGGTGGGCGTTTCTATGATTTATATATTAGTTCTTGGTATTGTGTAATAAAGGGTGAAGGGTCACATACACGACTCATAATAGAAAAATGTGATGTAATGTGTACATGAAATAAAACACTGCTAACCAATATGGTTGGCGTGGTGGTTCAGCACCTCGTCTCTTAAGCATGAGGTCGGGGGTTCGATCCCTACCCATGTGAATGGAGCAAACCATTTGGCCAGTCCCCTATCGCTTAGTGCGCTGATAGTAGGGACGATGGATTAGTCCTCTGGCTGTCGGCCGGAGGGATACGCTGGGAAACAAATAAAAAATAAAAATAAAACTACTGCTTAAATGTGTGAATCCAATTAAGGAGTTCTGTTGAGCCCACAAATAATATATATTATATTGCTCGTACATGATAATATGTTATTATATTATATAATAACATATGAATACATTTTAATTTGTTTTTTTATATTTTCGATATATTTTAGAAACACGAAGTCATTTTCCATATATATTGAAAAATATATGATGATTAAAAAATTGAACTAATGCTTAAATTTTGTGAACACTAGTTGAAAAAAGTAGTATTGATACATTCAAATTCGTGTTCTTAGTTTACATATATTTATAAAAGTTAATTATTTTTCTAAAATACATAGTGTTAAAATTGCATGGGCAAAAATTCCATCACAATTATGGCGAAGAACTTATGTTTTCTTTCTATTTATATCAATATATTTTATGAAATTGTTAATAATTATATATATTAGTGCGTGCCATGTGCTATGCACGAAAATTATTTTAAAAAGAAAACAAAAATTAAATATGTGAATCAATATGTCTTTGTATGGGAGTGAGTATAATTTTTTTAAAACCGCCTAGATCGCTCGTACCACACCATTCTTGTCAAAAAAATTTTAAAAATTGTGGTTCAACAAATAAGTTCAAAATCGCATTGCAAATTCGATTTGATTCTAATTTTTTTTTTCATCAAACCACACTGAATCGAACCGAATTACTCTTATGGATTCAATATATATGTTTGAATTTATCCATTTATTTAGCTTAAAATTTTTCAACACATAAGATAAATTCATTGATCACTTTTTAAATTATTTTAAATTCTATTAGTAATTAATTTAATTATTTAATATTTCAACTACATCTAATAATTCAATATTAAATTATGCGTTAGACTAAAAGTTTAGTATGTTATATTATGGTAAAATCTTAAAATCCATGATTGCTAATTCTACATAAAACAATAGGTAGCCTGATAACCATGTTGGTATCTTAGCGGTGTGTGCGTGTGTGTTATTTTTTAATCTTCTTTTTAATCTCTCATCTTTCTAAGTTGTTTATAATTTATTAGATTCTTCGGGTATCACGTACATTTCCTACTATTCAGTATTTATTACTCTTTTGTGTTTATTTTCTCAATTATAAATTTTTTTATTTTTTAAAGAAGTATTTTATTTCTCATTTATCATTAATTTAATAAAAATATTACCGATAAAGTTTTAAAAAATACACTTATTGAAAAAAAATAATACAATATTTATAATTTTATTCTAACATAATTTAAGTATATATATGTGTGTGTGTGTGTGTGTGTGTGTGTGTGTATCAGCCTGCGTCAAGCGTGCTTCGTTACTAGTACATGATAGGTGCAGCCCACCGGGCTCGATTGACTTGGAATATCACAGTTACCCCGGCGAAAAGGAGGCTCAGTTGGGTCAAAAACTCGTCACCCTGTCTCAATTATTCGCCGGTCTTCTGTTTCTGTCCGCCACATTCAAGCTCCTCGTGACAAGGTTCGTCACTCTGTTCTCGTATATATGTTTTCTGAAACGGAAAGTCAAGTTTCAACTCCGCAGTTGAGGTGTTCGATGAAATTACACTGTCAGTTATGGTTTCTGTATTGCCACTTTGGGGCATGGAGATGGCACGAGTGCTTAATAACTCGTTTTCAGTACCTGGGTTCATTTATTTATTCTTCGACTTTGGTTCTTGATGTTTGGATTTTCTGAGAAATATCCGACCTTTTGTGGCAGCTGATATTGCTTGAATGACGGTTTAATTGCATTTTTGGAATGCAGATACTGGGAAGAGAAATTAGTGTCTGGAAAAATGCTGCCACAGCGGTTGAAAAAGGCTGCTACAGACAACCCTAAGAAAGTTGCAGGTTTGATTGACCTTGTAAATCTGCCCACAATACTGAGAGATTTCATGGGTCAGTCTCAGAGTTCCCAACTGAATTGCTTCAGGAGGGTTTGGTCATATATCAAGGAAAACAATCTCCAGGTTAGGTCTGCCCCCCACCCAAACGCATGCGCGCACACTCACACTGTCTACTCTGTGTGATATTTGCTTTTTGTTGAGTTGGGAGTAGCTTTTGCTCCTAAAGTTGTCTACTTTATTGGTCAGCACCAATTTTCTGAGGTTTGAGATATGTTCATGTTCTGATTCTTAAGCAAGAGGTGTATAAATTTGGTCCCTTAAACCGATTGCCTTCGTTTACCAAAGTAGTGTCTATTCATCCTTTAATGTCGTATTAGTTAGTTCCAAAAGTCAAGTGGGGGTGAACTGATTATATCTCATTAGCAACAATTATATGATTAGGCTAACTCATTACCCCTGCCTGATTGCCTTCAAAAGCATTGGAAATTCTTGAAGTAAGGAAATTCAACTTCTTTGCTTGACTATTTCCACAAAGATGTGTGCGAGCATATTTCCTTGCTTCTACAAAGCTTGAGTTTGCTGTGTCCAATTGTAACTTATGTGTGCCTCCATAATTCATTAAACAAATTCACAACTCAATCATAAGTATATAGGATTAAGTTTAAGTAATTTTTCATGAGCCAAAGAAAATGTTGAATCATAGAAGAAAATATATCCAACTGTCAACATGTATTCCGAAAGAGAAGAAACTTTCATCAAAGAGTTGCAACAATTTCTTAGGCGTTTAATTGTCCAATATTGATGATACATTCCTGCCTTTATTTGTGATGAACAAAACAAAGTTATCACGATTTCAGCAATCAACACTTGGAAGCTTTGCTTATGTTGCATGCTGTTGGGTTGTTGTGCCTACTAATCTGATTTTTCTCCACCTCATTAGCAACAATAGCATGATGCGGCTAACTTATTATCTCTACCTGATTGCTTCCAAAAAAATCTGGAAAAATTTTGAGATAAGGAAATCCAACTTCTTTTCTTGACTATTTCCACAAAATTATGCATGCCTTATTTCTATCAAGCTTGAGTTTGCTTTGTCCATCTTTAACTGTTGTGTGCCTCTGTGACTCAGTAGTTGAATTCATAACTCTAGTATCTCAAGTATGCAGGATTAAGTTAATGTGATTTTTCATGAGTCAAAAGAACAATGAATAAAGTGTCGTATTTATAGAAGAAAACACACCCTTTCATTGAGATGTTGCAACTCTTCAACCTATATTCCAGAAGGGAAAAAGACCTTTGATCAAAGAGTTGCAACAATGGTTAATGACATGTTTCTTAGGTGCCTAATTACCTAATACTGATGATATATTGCTACCTTTATTTGTCATGAAAGAGCAATGCTATCATGGTTTCAGAACACTTGGAGCTTTGCTTATGTTTCATGCTATTGCATTGTATCAGTGTTAGTCCTGACTACCTCATATTTTTTTTTCCTTGTTTCATCTATAGGATCCACTCAACAAGAATGTAGTGAATTGTGATGAAAAGCTGAAGAGCATTCTGTTGGGCAAGTCTAAGGTTGATCTTACCGAACTTCCTGTGTTGATTAAGTTGCATTTTCCAAAGCACCCCAAGTGATTGAGGTAAGTTCCTTGATGTTGTATCTATAATTCCTGTTTCATCCATTTCCTTATAATAAATGATGCAGAACAATTGCTTAATTCTTTATGCACCTTTTTGTATTTCTGACTTGCACCTGCTTGCTTGGTTGCGCCACCATCTAATTGGAGAAGGACTTGCATGCTTGGCCACAACTCCTATACAATGTTCGCAGATTATTTTATCATTCCCGGGGAGAGTTTTGGGGTTTCAGTTTCAGTAAGCTACTTCTTTTCTGTTTGAAAATAGATTGCCAGACAGAAAGAGTGGGCACCTTTTTTTTTATGCTCGTAGAGAAGGCATTAGCTCTCAGTTGAAAAAGTATGTTAGCATGTAATGAATGATTATTACAAGAGCTGGAAATTATTGGCATTTGCTTTAATCACAATAGACCTAGCACCTATTTAAGCCTGTTTGCTTGATGCAGTAATTGATGCTATTTAACAATCCGTGCCATTTCTAGGCAAGTTCCCAAACATCAAATAATGTAGTACTGCTTTATGCATGTGGTGGTGAATGATATTAATGCCTGATACAGACTGATAATATTACACTTCAATACGAATCTTGCTATTTTTTTTTTTTTTTCTGGTAATGTGAATCTTGCTATTGGAACACTGCCAGAAATGTTCTGACGGCGTAGTTTGCGACTATCCCATTTGTTTTCTCTGTGGGGTGAAAGGAATCCCAAAACACATATTTGTTTGCATCTGAACACGTTAGGGGACTGTGTTCACCACACAAATAGCTCATCTCAAATCTTCCAGTTCCACAACATGCTCGTGCAGACCGTTCAAAACCTGTAAAGCATACCAAGTAATTCAGTAAATCTGCTTTCTTTTTTCTTATTTAAACGTATATGATTGCGCGTATGTAGGGTGTGTGTGTGTGTGTGTGTAACTTACCAAAAGCATGAGGGTTCTGAATGATATCATAAAGAATGGCATAAGGATTGGAGAGCACCAGTTGAAGCCCAGAAAGCCCCTTGTTCATTGTCTGAACTAGTGCATCCAACTTTTGATTGAAATCCATGGCCACGGTATTGTATCTATCTATACAACCTCCTCCGGATGCTAAATTTGTTGTTCTCTCAAGCGGCAAGCATCCCATCGGAGGAAGTCCTGTTAAAGATATCTTGCGCGCTCCCAGCTCATATATCTTTGTTATGAAATTTCTTGCTATGCCTACCAAGAACTTCTGGTACTGTTCGATTGAGAACTGGGATGGTCTGCGTGGAAGCAGATAATAGTTTTCCAAGAAATCATTTGTTCCGACACTTATTACGTAGAGAGCTTCACTCAGAACCTCCTCCGCCTTCTGGTCGCCCAGATAGTCTCTTAACCGGCCTTGGTATTCCTTGTAGTACTCCACCTCTTTCCATAGAGGTATTACGGACTGCATATGGTATTTTAGTTGAGGTCAAATCTATCATCAATGAAGATTAATCATGTACTCTGGGAATCATTTACGTTTATGGTTAAAATTTAAGTGATTTGATTATTGATGGTTTGACTATAAATTTACTCTTAAATATTCAGTTGAGCAAGCAATAACTAAATCACTCAAATTTTAATCATAAAAGTAAATGAGTTATGTATGAGCACTCGAGATTTTTTATTTCAAATCATTTTTTATCCTATATGTTTTCAATGTATAGATATAGGTCAAGTGTAAAGATTTTAGGTTAAGTGTGTAATTAAGAAAATAATTTTATGACATAAATAATTGTTGTGTAATTGGAGATAAAATACTATTTTGAAACAAAAGACCTTATTCTTAATGTCAAAGCCAGGGCATGGGCCTGGATTTGGGGGTGCCCTTCATCTATTTTGAGTCAAAGGGTGCACCAAGGAAAATTTTTATCAGGAACTGATTTGTCCAACTCAAAAAATCATATAATAAGTGGATTGTACTTATCAAGTGATTGGTGAAATTTCCCGCGCAGCAATGCAAAATTAGAAAAACCTCATATATATAATATATATATATATATATATAAATAGTTTTAAACTTTAAAGTTAGAAGTGCATATGCATCCCTTACTTCAATCTAGCATCCTGATTTTCAATCCTTGTTACGTCTATAGAAAACTATATATGTATTTTTATTTATACTAAAATTCAAAATTTTTTCTCAAAATGATAGAAACATCTTTTATGTTTTCTAAATTTCATCTTGAGTCTTGACCCCATGTATAATTTTGAGATGATAATCTTTTTGTCATCTGAATTATGGCTATTTTTAGATTTTACCGACTTTTATGTATGTATTTTACCTCTTCAATTTTATGATTTTTCACATATTGCCACTTTATGCTTATTTTTGGTAGAAATATTTAGCAAAAATAGATCAGCGCACATTTTATTCTGGTGTAATTAGATAATTCCAAAAATACGTGCAAACTCGTCACGTATGATTTCTTTTATAATTATTTTCACCAAAAGTAAGTCTAGAGGTGGTAATATGCAAACATCATGGAATTGAAGAGGCAAATTGTAAATAAAAATACAATTTTATTAGTAAAGCATAGAAACGATCACAATTCGAAAGGCAACGTTTCTATCCCTAACATTTATTTTGACCCCATCCCAGATGATAATTGGAAATAACTTTAGCCAGGGGGTGGGGAAGGTATTGAACATTAAATTCTTTAATACGCATATGGAGAGGTACTCACAAGAACTCTAGAAGTTGCATTATCATAACCAGTCCCAGCCGATGCAAAGCACACCCCTGTTGCAAAATCTTGAATGGTGAAAGCTGGATCCAAATAAGCAGGAATGGTCCTCTTCAGCCCGAAAGCCTCTGATATGAAATCCGTCGCTACTCGACCGTTGCAAAACCGTCCCGTGGCCCGACCACCCTCAAAATCTCGACCGTAAGGCCTGAAATTGCTCTTCAGCACCGTCGGGATATAGTTATTGTTCCCAGAATCAACTGTCGAGTCTCCGAAAACGATCACCGATGAAACTTTTGCATGGGTTTCGAGGATTTGCATGAGGAATATGAGGATCAAAGAAATGGAAGGCCATCTCATATCTTTGTTCATGGCTTCAAACAGAGGTATCCCTCTCTGCCCTTTGCTTTATTGCAAATGTATTTAGATATTAGTTGGTTGTGGGATGGGGAATTTAATGTGTCCATGGATGCAAAGTTTGTTGCGAGTTCTTAATTTTCCCCTGTTGTTGATAAGGTGGTGTTCAAGTGAAAAAAGTCGGTTGCCATTCATGCACAAGGATGGTGACAAAGTATGATTTGATGTTTTACTTTTCATGGTTGTGTGCTGTTGGGGTTGGAGCCAAAGGTTGCTGGAAGCGACGGTCGCCCTCACTTTTAGATCCTATATATTTGTATTATATATATATATATATATATATTCAAAAATTTCGAATTTTGCTCTTTTAAGATGATCAAAATGCCTTTTATATTAGAAAAATTCTTGCCCAAATTCGTTTAGTCGCATTTAACTAATTATGTAATAAGTGTTAATATACATGACAAGTAATTAGTCACTCTTCTTAAACTGTATACCAATTACATAGTAAGTGCAAAACACTCACCACGTGATTAGTTCCGGTGTGATTAAACCAAATACGGATAAGAATTTTCCATTATATTATAAATAAAAAAAAATTGATCTTTGTTTTCAAAATAAAAATTTCTTGTTCCACCCGCACATAGCGAAGCATTTAAAGCATATTTACATAACCCTTTATTGTCTTCACTTGAGAAATGTAATCATATTTCAGATTTCATTATTTACTTTTGTACTTTTGTAATGTAGAGTAGAAAAGAAGTTAATGGGAGAAATGTAATCATTATTTCAAGATTTACATTACTTGAGCCTAATCTTGGGTGTTTTAATTTAACAGCAATTGAAAAAAATAAATCAATAAAATGGGGGATTTTGCCATGGACAAGAGTCGTAAAGTATTCTATATGTGGAAGCGTAACTGAAAGCTTTCTCCTTTTTAACCAACTAATTAAATTCCACAGAATAGTGAGAGGTTAATTCTGTAGAAGTTCATCAGCTTCCCCTGATTTTGTTCCAACCAAAAAGGCCAAAAAAAAAAAAAAAAAGAAGAGCCTGTTTTTTGTTCTTTTTCAGGTATGTGCACATTGTGAACATCTCTTCACGGGCTTGTTATCCCCCCTGCTTTTATCTTTTTCAAATATTACACACACACAGAGTATTAATAAGGCGCCAATTTCCTAAAATAACTATCTTTGATATACACTGTGTAATACTTATATTGGTTTTGAACCAAGGCTATTGGCAGTTCGGATCCTGTACTACGTGCACGTGCTACATCTCCTACTCCACTCATCAATACACATCATGCGTATTGGTGAGCGGTTGAGATAAAGAAAAAGAAAAACTTATGATATGAAAAAAAAAATTTAAAAGTCTCTTTTCTTATTTCAATCGTCCATCAATACACGTGTCGTGTATTAATGAGTGGTGGAGGAGATGCAACAAAGGATCCGAATTGGGGCTATTGGAACTAATCATGTGGTGAGTGTAATACGCTAACGGCTAACCATGTGATTGGTATATACTTAGGAAAGAGTGACCAATCACAGTGTAAGTATAATTGTATTTGCTATGTAATTTGTTGGGTGCGGCCAAATCGAGTTCGAAATTTTTTTTCCCCTCATATTGACCCTAAGAAAAAGATTAAATTCGAATGTAGTCTTTCCTTCCATTTCTCTATTTTCTTTCATGTTTCTTTCTGTCTCACTTCCTATATATTTTTTTTCAATGAAATTGTTTCTTCCTTCTTTCATTTCTAACTTTACTATTTTTTTTAATATTATTTTATTTAATAAATTCATTCAACTATATATACATATATATATTTAAACATTTGATAAAAATATCTTGTCATATAATGTTAAATTGACACGATACTTCCAATTTTATATGAATTAAAAGTCCAAACACACACAGTGTACTTATATATAGAATTGCGTCTACTTAATAATGGATACCAGTTGCCATACTTTGCAACTAACCATAAAAAATGTGGGGGCGCTGCCATAATAATGCCCATTATTTTCTGGGCCCAACTAATTGTGAGTAGATTGTTGATTTTAAATGTGAATATCCTGTAATCAATCATTTGAGATATGAATATATGGAGCTTACATAGATATTTTTGAGAGTGCTCTGTAACTGTAAGCCTTTGGAAATGCATGTAGAATGTAAATCTCTTTGAATAAGTGGTTGAAAATGAATGATGTGGTGTGTTTTTCTGGTCCTAATTTCACAATTATGCAAACCCAGAATCGGAGGGGTCTGACTATATTATGAAAGTTGTTGACGAACTGGATAATTTTACTGTATTGTTTAATTTGCTTTTGGCTATAGTTTTTTTATTGTAAAACTGTTATTGCATTGTATTTATATTATCGAATAAATCCACCCACGAGGATATTGAATTTTAGATATTCTGTTCCATTGTTTTCCAACAATTTGCTATTAGTTTTTGTTATAATTATGTCACATATTAATAGCAATGTAACGGTCTGGGAAGTATGTGTGGACACTTATTTTCGAAATAATTGCAACATGATATGATTTAAAAAATTAATAAACGTATACCATAACTATGATTGAACAGCCATGTTCAAATTGAATGCTACTTTGTGACATGCATTGAAGAGATTATAAAATAAGTTCCATATGATCAATAACCAGCTGTATCAAGCAACAAACTGAGCAAGGAGGCTGAAAATGCAAATATTATAAATTAGGATGGCATTAAGTAGACAGTTTTTGCTTCAGGATGGCATTAAGTAGATTCTTGATGGGTTCCCATTATATCCACTTAACTCATGATTTTGAAAAATATTTAAAAGATATGCATAAAGAAAATGATGTGACCATATATAATTATGTAAAAATTGAATCAGAATAGTATTATCAAGACATTAATTATTATGAATTTATTGTGTACATTTTAATATTTTGAAATCATAACCTTTTAAAGATAAAAAAAAAAGTTGTAATACAAATTAAGCACTAATTATTTGTGAATTTATATGTGTATATTTTACTTTTTTAAAAGTTAAGTTATATGTTGAACGCATTTTATTTTTATATATGAAAGTACAAAATGTTTATTAGTATGATATAATTATTTTGATATATATGAACATCATATTTATGTATTATATGTAACTATATATATATCGCACATGTTGTTTTTATAGAAATATATATAAATGCAAATATTATAAATAAAAAATATTAATTTTTTTTAATGAGGCGGATGGGGCTGAAAATGAAAGGATCGACCACTTTGTTAGATGACCACATCATTTAAAGTTTTTAATTATTAGGAATTCTTTTTTATAAATGAGTAACAGTGAGATTCGAATATAGAGCCTCTTGTTTGGCATGACTTTAATATCATGTTAGATAACCGCCTCATCTAAAAATTTAACATGTTATAAAAGATAGTTATCAAATATTTATTGTCTCCACTCACTCAATATTGGTTGATATAAGTTCATCAAAATCCAATTCATTTTGCATCGCAAAACTCATTTAGTTTTGAACATATTTCACTATTTGAATGTTATTGAAATATGACTCTTGTTGCCATTGAAATTGCAGCCCAATGACAAATTGTTGGGATGGGGGTGGGATAATAATTTCTCAAATGGCGATTTAGGATAAAGTCCTCATACAAGTGTGTTTAACTCTGTATTCCCCATTTCAAACTTAGTTTTAGAATTCATTCCCTAGTTAAAATAAAAGTATCCAAACACTCGTAAAAACAAAACCAAATTCATCTCATATACCTCTCTTTCCATATGCGAAATACACCCACCATTCTTGAATTTTGCCGAAATTGTGAAAAATCCCCTACCTTTTAAATACTATAATGATCGCCTAACTCTTTACAACGTTAAACAAAAACATCTAACCATTAGTCTTCGTTAAGATTTTCAATGGTTTCTGTCAACCAAAAAAAAAATAAAAATTATCGGTTTCTACAAATGCGCCCAACTTCAATTTCTGACATTTTTTGTTGGATAAATATGCCATTTGGATTAATTTGTACGATTAAGGTAAAACATAGGGGGTCAATCATATGTTCTCAATTTATAGGGGTTTTAGTAATTAAAAAACACTTGCCATTTTTAGCCGTTGAGTTTTTAATCAAATTATGTAGTCCTTACAATTTTAGTCCGTATCACTTTGATGAATTCTTCAAGTAGCTAGCAACTCGTAGAATACGGTCGGTTTTATTGAAATGTAGAAAGGATAAGTACAAATAGGGTCATGAATGAGTCAAGTTCAATATATTTTGATACCTGAAACTCGATGAACTTATTTTTTAAAGCTCTAGTTTGAATAAGATTAATGGAACTCGAGCTCGGCTCACAGGCTCATTCAAAAAATTGAGCTTGAGCTTGAGCTCGAGCAGCTCAAGCTCATTTTTAATATTTTTCTTTCTCATTTTTTTCAATAAAAACCTAATAATAATATAATAGTATTATTTTTATAATAAAATCTTAAACATTTAAATTACAAAAAATATTTAAATTTTTATACAAAGGTATTATCAAATTGATATTTTTATTTATAATTTATATGTTCAGAATATACGTATATATATATATATATATATAAAGATATATTTATAAAAATATATTTTAAAAAAAGACTAATATGGTTCACGGGCCAACCCGTAAGCTGTTGAACAGTCACATTTAGGCTTGAACTCGTGTTTAGTTCATAAATCGACTTTACTCATCTTACACCTCTTAATAACAATCACAACAATATCGTAAAAATATATTACCAACGTCCTGTAAATAAATACCAATCTCACTTTGAGACCGCCGTCTCCCCACCAATCTTACCCCAAAAGTGCCTCAAATCGCCACCCACAATTGCAAACGCATTGACGCCGTCGAACTGCCAAAATCACTTTTATTCGATGTTCCACTCACCATTTTGTTCTCCATTTGAATAGGTTCAAAAAAATTTATTTTTTGAGTCACGTTTTTCATAATAATTTTTTTAATGAACCCATTTTGCTCTATAGTGGAGTAATTAAAAACATTTTAAAATATACTTTCATTTAAATTGCTTTGAATAGCTTCTAAATATTTTAGACCTCCTTTTTCATGACTTCCACTTTTTTTAAAGAAATACAACCAAATACAATTTTTTTGATATGAGTTCTTTTTATTTTTTTTTCAAAAAATAAGTACTTATTTTTTTTAAAATAATCCATCCAAAAATATATTTATTTATAAATTTCTTTGCTATAATGCGATCTTAAAATTTTATGTTCTAAAACAAAAAAAAAAAAAAGAGAAGAAAGAAAGCCAATTCATTCACACCAATTTTATTTTATTAACTTAATAAATAAAACCAGGCAAATTTAGTTTCCACTCCTTTCCTGTGGGCCGTGGGGTTCATATTGCTTTCCGTTTCTCGGCCCTTCACTTGATCCCAAGTCCAAACCCCTAAGGCCTAAACCCTACTGATTCGACTCAGATATACATCATCAAATTGCGATAATACCAACCAGGAGCTCCACAGCCATGTCCATGAGCAGAGTGACGTCTCGCTTCTCAAGGGATCCTGTTCAATCACTACCGCAACTCGCCGCTCTTCCTTGTTCGCCATCACCACAAATACGTGTCCTCTTTCACAAATCAATTGCTACCCCATAATGGGCTCCATGATCAGGTACTCTTTGTCTCTTTTTTCATTTTTTCCAATTAGGGTTGTGCTGGGGTTCAAGCCTTTTTGCTAACATTTTTCTCTTTCCCTACTTGTTGGTTGATTCTGGTTCAAATATATCCCTTTTTCTCCATAATAGGATGTAATTTTGAGTTTATATGCCGTGTTTGTCTTTGTTATGATTGGGTACCTAATATGGGTTTTGTTGATTGTATGTTGCGTTCTTTTGAATTGATATTCATGCTAGCTTAGCCTCGGGGGTTATGCTTGAATAGGCTGTATAGATCCTAGACGGCAATTGCAACCTGCTTTATGTTTTGCATTACACTGTGCTTGGCTTCTCTGCTTTATTGTGACAATCTGCACCCAGAATATGTAGTATTGAGAAGACATTCTCTTCTTCCGTTTTAGGGGGTAATTGCTCAGGTGTCATTGCTTCATCATTCAGCCCAAAGATCATCTGCTTTTCAATGGTTTGGATTCTCGTCATCTGCGGCCCCGCAGCCGAACGAGAAGGGCACTGCTGTATGTGGAACCAAACAAGAAAATAAAGCCAATAACGAAGCTGCCTCAGCTGTTGATGCCCCTGATGATCAAACAGAAGCATCAATCCCGGAAGAGAAAACTGAATCAGGTACTAAAAGGAGAAGAAGAGTTACTAAAAGAGTTGCATTTTCCGACTCTGATTCAGATTTGGAGAGTGATCTTTCTAGAGATGATCTGATTAAACTTGTGGCTGAGAAGGAACAGCAATTGAGTATAAAGCAGGAAGAGCTTGAGAAAATGAAGGATAAAGTTCTGAGGACCCTTGCAGAGATGGAGAATGTCAAGGAGCGTACTAGGCGTGAATCTGAAAATTCAAAGAAGTTTGCCATTCAGGTTTGTGCTGTTCTGTGACAGATTCACGCATTTAAGGGTATCTTTTTTGGTCCAACTTGGGAGTTCTTGCTCAATTGTTTATTTGATTTATGCTGCAGAATTTTGCAAAGAGCCTTTTGGATGTGGCGGATAATTTGGCTCGGGCCTCTTCTGCAGCCAAAGAGAGCTTTTCAAAAATTGATGCATCTAAAGATACATCTGGAGCTGCTCAACAACTGAAAACTCTCCTTGAAGGTGTTGAAATGACTGAAAAACAATTGTCAGAGGTAGGTAGTTTTTGGCTCAAAATTCTTTCCTGTTTCGTTGAATCTATTTTGTGCATCTGCTGCCAGGTTAAATGCTCTATTCAGAGTTAGTTGTGTTTAAAGTTGTGCATATCCAGTTCATAGTCTTGGACCATTTTCTGTTATTGTTTCTGCAAAACATGGCTGCCTTTGCATTTATAATATGAGATATTTAAGATTAAAATAAGTTATTGATGAAGCAATTTGATTTGATACACCATACCAAATCACGTACAATGATGTAGAGGAATTATGCTTTGAATAAGGAAAACTTCTCATGTTGAAACCTAAGAAGATTGCACGAAGATTTGCTTCATAAAGACAATTAAATTGCGTGATAATATTTGGAACGATAAAAGCTTCCTATAATACTTAGAAGCGTAAAATAATTATATGATACAAGGGAAAACTTCTAAACAAAATTCCATAAGAAAAAGAACTTTAAATCCATGACAAGCATACATAATTTAAAGTCCTATTGGTTTGTGAAAAAATTCACCATAAGGTGGATATTATAAACATTCACTATTACCATGATTCAATGGCTAAAACTGTGAGCTCAAATTTTAGTTTTTTTCTCTCTCTAATTTCACTATTTGAAATAGCAATTTCAGAGTGAAGTATTTTTTAGCTGCAGAATTCGTTGAATTGGCTACTTATGATAGCAAATTTAGAAAAAAAAAGTTGATATAATTTGAATTCATTGGTATAAACCATGAATTCCAAAGAACAAAAGGAAAAAAAAAAGTAGAACTCGATGTTCAAGACACCAGATTCTGAGAAGTTGTTTCTCATTTTGGCATTTTAAAAAATGTCAACTTCAAGTTCTTTGAGTTGGCACACTGAATTCCAGGAATTCGATGTCTTGAACACCGGTTTCACTTTTATTTTCTTTTTTTGGTCTTTTTGGAATTGTCAAATTATGGAACCTTTTTTTTTTAAAAAAAAAAAAAGAAGAAAATTCGCTGCTCTAAGCAGCAACTCAATGAGTTCTGTGACCAAAGATATTATTTCGTATTGGGAATTCAGAAAAGAAAAAACTAAAGAAAGAAAGTAAATTTGAATTCTTTGTTTCATCCAGCGATCGACGGTAGATTGTAAATGTTTTTAAAAACCAACCTTATTTTGTGAATTTTTCCACAAACCAATAATATTTTGAAAGATCACCCCAAGCACAGTCTATCAGTTTTGTATCAGCTGGTGTGGTGGGCAACAGCTATGCTGGTCATACTTCATCTTCAAATTAATTTGAATTTAGCTGATGCCAAAATAAATTCATAAAGTTTTATGCCATTTTGTGAGGTTTGAAAGTTTGATGAACCTTGCTATTGAAACCTATATATTCTGGATCTGGGGCACTGACGATGCACTAACTCTTCTCTGTGCAGGTATTCAAAAAA
This sequence comes from Petrea volubilis, assembly GCA_026212405.1. NCBI lineage: Eukaryota > Viridiplantae > Streptophyta > Magnoliopsida > Lamiales > Verbenaceae > Petrea > Petrea volubilis. Next base: position 34,549,790 of record CM047870.1, read on the forward strand.
TTTGGACTAGAAAAATATGACCCTATAAACGAAGAATTTGATCCAAACAGGCACAATGCTGTATTCCAAGTGCCAGATGCTTCAAAACCGGCAAACCATGTTGCAGTTGTTCTAAAGGTATGTGAGTAGGTCTACATTCTGATGCATGTGTTTGCTCTTCCTCTAGGGTTAATTCCACTTTGCGTGCTTGTATTATATTCAAATACGTATGATCTCCAAGGCTTCAGAATTCTTTAAATCACTAATTGTTTCTAAATATTGTACCTATTGTACCAAATACTCCCCTGAAAAACTAAACCAAAGACAAAAGAAACTCGAGTTCTTTTGCTCTCCATTCAACCTCCCATTAACTGAATTGAAAACTTTAATCGTATAGTGATTGGTTGCTACTCTCTATTTGTGTTCAACAGACGAATTTTGATATAAGCAATTAGTTATTTTTGATATAAACAATTAGTATTTCTGATACTTGGAGCAGGAAAGTGCGAACAAACCTTTTGGTTTTACATGCATTTTTTAGAATTTCGGAAAATAACAGATGGGGCAACATAATTTTAGATAAATATTGTGTTGGACACAGACATCCGTTTCTTCTTGTGAGGGTGGTTCAGTTGCTACCCTCTTGGAAGTTGCTTAAGGATTAAGTCTTCGGTTTGTACAGTTTTCAAATGGGTTATATGCAATCGATTGGATATGGTCTTTTTGTTGATATCATGTGATTTTTACGACAGTGCTGGTATAAAATGGTGTTATTGCCATTGACATCAATAGTTGTGATTGTAAACAATCGCACTTTTGAAAATCGCACGGTGATCGAGTCTTGGATATTTGAGCTTTGTTCAGTTTCCATTTGGGTTGTATGTGGTGGGTTGGTTTTGGTGCTTTTTCTGTTGATATTGTGCTTTTCCCCCCTCCCTGTGCTGCTATAAATATACTTTATCCAATTGTACATCAAAAATTGTGATTGTAAACAATGATAATCAATCTTAATGAAGCGCCTCTTTGTTTCCCTCACAGGCGGGGTACATGCTGCATGACCGAGTTATAAGGCCTGCTGAAGTTGGTGCTAACCGTTGCAACGAACAATTAGAAAGTCGAACAAGTTTCTGAGATGTGCGAGAATACCTGTTGCACTAATGCTCCTGGGCAATAACGTGCTAACTGGAAAAATTAACAGGCTCTTTGTACCTCACTTGGATAAGCTTCACTCCTGGTTCAGAGAATAGCTTTGCAGATCTGTCTCTTGATATTTTGGGCTATCCTTTCAGATGAGATTCACTTTAAATCGAAATTTGAGCATTGAAGCAGAAATTTTTTACAGATATCGATTTTACTGCATCACTTAATGCCACCATTTGTCTGGCTGTATTATCAAGTGTTCCATATTTAATGGAGCCAAAACTACTATGGTGTGGCCTCATGTATAGTCACAGATATGCACCTGTTTCTTGAGTGCAATAGATGATTCATTTACTATGACAGTGTTGAATTGGTAATGCCCATAAAAGTTGTGGGAATAAAATAGCAAGTGATTTAGTTGCGAGCTATGGCTCTTCAAGTAGGAAGTTTTGGCCTAAAAGAATTGTTTGCCGTATTGATGTGGTATTTGTGCTGGAAATCAGAGCTGAAACCTGGCAACTCCTTAGCTTTATAAAGGAGTCTGTTACTTTCACAATATTTGATTTTGCATTATAAATTTCATTTAAAGTTAGGAAAGTATTTGTAACTTGAAACCAAATATATGGGGAGGGTTTGTGATTAGTGAAAATGTGCATAACTTCAAGAATTTTTGTACAATTAACCCTAATAATATGTTTCATTATTTAATTAAAGAAAATAAAAAATGAAAAAGGAAATGAACTGGCAAAAGCAACATTATTGATGCGTTAGAAAATGATTTGAGTACAAAATATGTTTTCTCTCCTTTCCTTCACATTTCTGCAAGGAAATTGAATTTCCCCAACATTTTCTATTCCTCAGTATTTTTCTTGATTATCAGAAAACCAAAATTATTTTGCCTTGCATTCTCTTTTCTTTTTCACACGATATTTCATTGTATCAAACATGGTGTGAAAGGAAAACGAGGGGAAAACTAAAATCATGTACTAGTTTTGCACTTGTTCCAAAATCAGGCATCAATTTCGTCACTAGTAAAGATCCATGATCCATTTTCATCCAACTGCATCTGTCCACAAACCAAAACACCCTTGGCTACTGAGAGAGAGGGGGGGAGGGAGAGGGAGAGAGAGAGAGAGACTCCCTCTATTCAGTTTTCATGCTGCAAAATAGAGCTACTTTACAATATTACATTCAACATACTATATCTAACTAGCATTTCCCTTAACCCATTGGATTCAGTCACATCTTGTCTTCCGTATGGAAGCCATGGGCTAGAGTTTTGTTAGAATCTGCTCGATCTTCACTCGGCTCCTGCAACGATATGAAACATTAAGGCAAATAAACTCAATAGAATACACTGATTTCGTTTATGCAACAAAGTTCAGCAAAATAACATTTTCCAAATGAAGTTAAAGAGACATCATTATCTTTTAACAAAAATAAAATCCGATTATTGTCAAGTGAATTTGTAGGTTGCTGAACATCTTACCGTATGTATCCCAATTCATGCATGCATAGACAAGCACACATAAGTACTCAAAAGAGATGACAAATTCTATGATAACCGAACCAATTAAACCTATAGCATCCATCAGGTTAGATATGGAGCAATATCAAGACTTAATGACCTATAGGAACAATACCTCCACAAGATTTTCTATCAAACATTTCTTATGTAGCAACACTATTCTATTAGAAGAAGAAAGGAAATTGTCAAGTACTAACAACTTTTAGCCTCATCAAACTCGAAACAAGCACAATGCAACATAGAATAGAGTAATTACACTTGCACCCCTTTCGTTTGGTGATACACTTCGATCCCTAAGATTTGCATAGTTACAGAAATCATCCTTGTTGCAAAGTTTATAAGGGGTCTAACTATGACCCGGAAATTGACAGCAAGAGCAGCCATATAAATTATACAAATCATAATGGGCCTAATTGTAAGATAAAAGCTGACGACAGGGGTGGTTTCTGTAATCATGCAAACCCCATAAGGTGCTTTGTAACTGTAATTATAACCGAATATAAAGAAATATACAGCGGCCACAAGCATGCTCATGGCAAAAGGATCACCCAATTTTGCAGAAAAGCAAAAGAAAAACAGTTCAAAGATGGATTCAATGGTGAGCATGAGAGGCTTTAGAGCAGTGAAAATAAGTATGAAAACATGACTTTACGAGTTAAGACTAACCCGAGCTTCTCCAATGGAGGTATATCCAGGACTAGGCTTTTCCAACATACTATCATTCTCAATTCTCACATCATTTGATTGGTTCTTTGTGCTTGTTCTAGCTTCCACATTAACCTTCTCCACAGCTTCCGTGTTTCCCTTCTCTATCGGAACAACCTGGAACACAAAGAAATCATTTCAATTCCAACAAAGATAACCACGATCAAAACCCTAAACCCTGAATTCTCGAAAGCAAACATTCTTAGAAATCATAAGCAAAACCCTCAAAATTTACAACACACAAAACGCATGAAAAAGAGGGTTTTGCTTTTTTACGGAAAAAGAAAATTAAAAAAAACATGAATGATTATTTACCGGGGCGTATCGGAAGCGGCGTTTGCGGGGTTCATCGGCGGCGGAGGCGGAGGCGGAGAGAGGGGTCCAGCGGCGGAGGAGTAGCGGAGGGGCGTGGTTCCGGCCGCTGTTGCCATTGCTTTGGTTGCTGGAGTGAGAGGTGACCCACTGCTTCTTCCACTTCCTGACGGGGCCGTTGAACACCGCCGCCGCCGATGGGCCCGACGCGTACCTCGACGCCGCCCGGCTCTGTCTCGACCCCACACCTTCCATCTTTGCTCTGTGTTTCTCTGCTCCCTTTGTCTCTGTTTGTTGATTCTCTTCTTTGTTCACCACCGTTTTTCGCTCTTCTTGACAGCTTTACAACAGCTATAAATGAAGTCGGAGTTGGGGAGTGGTGTCGTGGCAGAAAAAGAGGGGGGAGTTGCAGAGAGTTTCCAGATGATGTCGCTTTCTGGGTTGATGCTTTTGAGGTTCCCCAGCCACTGAGTACGGTTTTTGCTTTTTAGCTTTTTAGTACTATGTAATGTAATTTTCCAGATTAAACATAATCAATGCTGCTGTTGTATAATTATGGAGCTTAGAAAGAAAAGCTACTACAACATATCATAATCACATCTCTCTCTAGTCTCTCCCTCTCTCGTCTCTCTCTCCTTCTAGCATCAAAAAAATCTGCTGAAAAGTTGACCGACAAAACATGTTTAAGCGGAGGGAAGCGTTTGATAATCAGTGTTGTTTACGATCCACTTTTGTCTTTTCTTGAATTCTTGATTTTCGTAAGTGCAAAAACGGCGTCGTTGTGCTCGTCGAAAATATCTTATCCTGTTACTCCAATTTTTGTTTTTTTTAATCCATTTCATTAACAACTCCAAGAATTGTTCTTGCAAACTCCAACAATGGAGGCATGCTGTGCTACAACGTCCCAGACTTTCTTCCATTTCAAGGCCTCTTCAGTCCCGTCTCTACCTTCTTCTCTTTCTGTTCTCAGAGCCCATGTCCTTAAACCCATCGAGAAAACCAAGGGATTCCCGTTTGCTTCATCTTCCCGCCAATTCTTTTCTCATCCGCCGCACCCATCTCGCCGGGCAGTTTGGACCCGCTTTGTAGCGTCTGCGGATCCGGCCACTGCTGATGACGCCGTTGCTGAGAAGCTCCCTGCTGATATTCAAGTTACAGAAACCCCAGAACCTAATTCAAGAGTCAGTATTCTTTTCTTCCAACCCCCCCCCCCCTCCCCCTTTGTCTGAATTTTACAATGTTTTGTTATTTCTTGATTGGATGTGAGTTTTTAGCTCTCTGGGTTTGTGGAACTTTTGCGGTTTCATATCCTTGTTCAACAGTTAAGTTCACATTTGTCTTTGACTTCGTCGGGAGTCTTGAACTCTTTGATGTTTACAGTTTTCTTAAAGTTTCTGCGGCTTACACGTTGTTGAAGTTTCTAAAAATTTCATCCGGTTTGGATTTATTTCCGTCTGCAGGTCAGGTTGAGTGTAGAGGTTCCTGCTGTAGTGTGCGATGATTGTTACAGAAGAGTCATCAAGGAGTTTATGAAAAAGGCAAAGGTACTCGCTGGACCTTGTAATACTGATTGATACTGTACTTCTTTTTGTGGGTGAAGGGGTGAGGGGCGGGAAAGAAAGATTAACTCTATTTCAGTCACAATGGAAATGTGGTATGCTCATTTTGCGGTTGTAAGTGAGCCTCAGTTTTAAAATAACACGGGGTTATTAATCTCTTTCAAGAACACTTAGGGCACAATGGGGAGGATTGTTTCATATATTTCCGGGCATGTGCTAATACCATTTGTTTTCAGAATAATGCAACAATGGAAAATGATTTATTGCAGCATTTATACTGTCTTTGCAGGTCCCTGGGTTTCGTCCTGGGAAGAATGTTCCAGAGAGTATTCTTATTGGTTATGTTGGGAAGGAAAATGTTAAGAAGGCTACAATTGAATCTATCTTGAAGAGGACACTTCCACATGCCATGTCTTCGGTGCGCCTATATTTAGTAGTACTCTATTTATGTTCATCAACAGTCTGATCAATTCCTTACCTGTTGAGTGCATATATTGAATTTGATTTGGGATATCCATTAATCTTTTTTTAACTGGTCTCGTAAACACAAAGCCTGTGCTGAAATTAGATATCTAAATACTGTAATTCTATTTAAGATAATATGATAGAGGCTGAAGCTGCACTTTGATTTATTTGGAAACCACCTTTATAGGTAAGTGGAAGAGCCTTGGAAGATTCAATTCGCATTTCAACTAAATTTCCGGAGATCGAGAACACTTATTCTCCTATGAAATCTTTGAGGTCTGTAAAACATATATCCTTCCTTCTAGCAAACAATGTTATATTTTTTGTTTATATCGTGTATGCATTTATCTTTGATACATCTGAAGATAATTAGTGGTATTACTAGTAGTATCTATCTTATTGCTCATGACTGGAATTTATGCTTCCCAACTTCTACTTAGATATGATGTTATCGTTGATGTTGTACCTGAAGTCAAATGGATTCCTGAAGATGGATACAAGAACTTGAAGATTGTTGTTGAGATTGATAAGGAAATAGATGCTCAAAGAGCAGCTGAACAAGAATTACGGCGTCGTCACAAGGCCCTTGGTTCTTTGAAAATCGTAACTGACAGAGGACTTGAGGTAAATAAAATCATGCTTCATCACTAGGCACTAGTTGATACTTCTCTCAATCCCCAAGTATAGAAACTTCTATTCTTTCTTTTTCTTATTTAAGTTAGTTACTAGCTTAAAACCTGTGCAGATAGGTGATGTTGCAATTCTTGATATATCAGCTGCAACAATCGAGCAAGACGGATCAGCTGCTCAACAGATACCATCTGCAGAGAGTAAAGGTTTGTGTCCAAGTATTCTTTTGCGCTGTGATTTGTGGGTTTCCTGATTTATATCTTCCTGATGAAAATCATACTACTTATATTATATCTTTGGCTCTTCTATAACAGCTGCAAATTAGGCCCATAACACAAGCAATGGCAGATTGAGTGGAAGCGAAAACATATATGCCTTGGGTTATATTGATTTGCATTTTTGTCTGTTGTCTCGGTTGGAAAATGTTTAAACTTCTAGGAAAGGAGAAAATTCTATATGTTTGTGAAAGGTTCCATCATATCTTCTTAAATGTCTAAGCATTTTTTGAACATTTAAAACATAGATTCTGTTGATGATCTAAGTTCCCTGAAATGTGATCTTTTACTCCAAAAGTTTTAACTTAACTAGACAAAAGCATGAACTATGCATGTGTTTAATATTGTCTTACAGATATTAAGGATCATAAGCGGAAATCTTTTAATTTCAAAAAATTTAGAAGAAAAAAATTACCGTTATATTTAATATGTCAAACTTAAGTATCAGTATAATGTAATTTATATTGTCCTTTGCCTTCCTTCTAATCTTAATTTTATCAAGCAGGCCGCTTCGTTACTTATTGCTGAATTGCTTTTATATTGCACTGAAGTAACCTGTTGCAGAGATAGGAACACAGTACATATCTTGCAAACCACATGGACTCCTGTAGACATTTCCCCTATTGTTAATTTGTATGGTGGGCTTGTATTTATGATCTGGGAATACTTTTAGCTTAAATTAGAGTAAGTTATGGAATAAGTATGCTTTTACTCTTATTGTTTGTTCAATGTGTGTATATCAAATGATATGCCAAGTAAAAATTTGTTGTTTGTTTGTTACTTTTTCTTTCCTTTTTATCATTGCATTTTAACTACCTATCAAAAGATATATAACGATGGACATTGAGGGTACACTGAGTAGGGGCAGTAAAGAAGATACGAAGATTGTTGAATGCATTCCTGTTTACACTAAGGCATCATGTAGCTTTTAATTTGTTGTGTTTCAGGGTTCCAGCTTGACACAGAAGATGGAGATAAGGTCCTTCCAGATTTTCTGGACTCAATTATTGGGATAAAACGTAGTGAAACTAAGTCATTTCCGTATGTATTTCCTGATTCATGGAAACAAGAAGATCTTCGAGGAGTTTGTGCTCAGTTCACTGTTAGTTCAGTTGTCCTTGTTTTGTTTTCAGTTCAAGAACTAACATTTTAGAGTTTGTTTTCTCCAACTTAGAACTGAAAGGCACTTCATGACAATCTTAAACCTTGCGTTAAATGTTGTAATTTATTCTTTCCCCATTTTGCTTGCAATTCGAAGTTCTGAGAATCTATTCAGGATGATAAATAGCATATCTCCTATGATGTAAACATTTCATAGTTTGTTGGAGCTAAGCTTACGAACTATTAGAGTAAACATAATCTTTGTGCATAATTTTGTCTTAGGTAGAGTGCAAGGAACTGTTCTACAGAGATCTTCCTGAACTGAATGATTCAATTGCCGATAAGATTCTGTCTGGGTGCACCAAGATTGATGAGGCAAGTTGATAAACCCGGATTTTCACATGACCTGTTATTAATCTGTACTCCTTTGTCACAAACAACTTACGGGGGATTTCTATTGGCAATCTGCAGGTTAAAGAAACATTGTTGCAAAAGTTTCTTGAAGTCGAGCAAACAGCCAAAGAACAAGCAACGGATAATGCTATCTTGGACCAGCTACACAAAGTACTCTTTATTGCATTTCTATAACTTTCTAACTCTTTGCCGAGCTTTTCTATGAAATTGCATCTTTTATCTTTATTGTTGTATGTATGTCGTGGGGAATCACTATTTAGTATAAAAATCGTAATATATCTATGGTTAATCCAAAAAAAAAACCCTAATGTTTGGCCCATTTCATAGAACTCCTTTTGGTATGGCAAATACCGTCTAAATGTTTGGTTAAGTGTTACAGATACCCCCAAGTACAGGTGTGACTTGTAATACAGAGCCAAACATTAAGGGGAGGGCTTTTTTTTTGGATTGGGGGGGGGGGGGGTTGTAATTTTTCATACTAAGTGGGGTTTTGTGAAAATTGACTTCCTTTACTTGGTTTTCCGTAATTAATCCCATATGTATTAATTTGGTCTTATATCATTATGCGCATGTGGACTAGATCCATTTCATGAGCTCAAGTACCAAAACTTTCTCTTCTCTTGTGGTAGTGCTGGAAAAAATAAAAAAAAAAGGCTATGCATTTTGATATGCATCCCAAAGATTGATGTATTGTCTTATACTTATCTTAGAGGGTTGAAGTTGAAATTCCTCAATCCTTGTTCGAGGAACAAGGAAGACAGCTTTATGGAGCACAACTCCTGCAAATTCAGGTTAAGACTTGCACAACCATTAATTTAACAGCTTAAAGTTTCTGATGTTGTACTGCAATTTTAGCATAAAATAGATACTCATTGCTGGATGGCTTTCATTACCAGGCAAATATGAAACTTAATGAAGAGCAGTTGGCATCTCTATCAAGTCCCAAGGCAGTGAGAGAGTACCTGGAAAACCAGAAGGAAAATATAAATAGCATTATAAAGCAGAATCTAGCTGTTGGTGACATATTCAAACGCGAAAACCTGCAGGTACGTATTTCCTGTTTGCATAATCTCTTCTATCCAGTTACCAAAGGACAGCAATTCCTTGACATGCTTTGCCTTGATACAGATATTGACAGACGAGCTCGTCAAGGAGGTGGAGAATTCAATAGCTGAGTTTAAACGCCAGAACCAAGAATATGACGAGGAGCGTGTCAAAACACAGGTGATAAGACATTTATCGGTTCAAATGCTAATCTTTTTAACATATATTTGTTTTGTGGGGTGTCTCTCATGGCCTTTTACGAATGGTTAAAAAGTAGTTAGAATTTCATCGCATGTGAAATGTGTTTTTTATTGTTTCGCAGGTGCAAGAAGTACTTGAGGGAGCAAAAGTGCTAGAATGGCTGAGAGAACGTGCAGAGATCCGCTACATAACAAAGTAAGTGAAGACACATTGGCAGCTTGTCGTGCCTCCCCCGTGAAAACTTTCTTTGCTCCATCCCAATTCAGAATCCAGACTTCCATATGAATAGAGAACTTTGTGCCCCACATGAGGCTATGAGGTATCAACAAATGACGCAAGCTCTTTCTGATGAGTAATTATCGCATTCTATTTGTTGAGTAAAGAGCTAAGTTTTCTCAGATTTTGTATATTTCAATCGGAAGAAGTTGAACATTGGATATGATATTCTTCTAAGTTGAGAGAAATCAATGACAGTCTACAGTATGTATGATGACTAGGGATGCAAACGAATCGAGCCGGCTCGCGAGCCTGACGAGCCGGCTTGACCCATGTTCGAGCTCGAATTCGATAAATTCGAGCTCGAGCCTGTTCGTATCTTTATCGAGCCGAGCTCGAGCCCAATAATTCTTGTTCGTGGGTTCGCGAGCCGGCTCGCGAGCCTTTAGTATTTTAATATTTATTTAATTATATAATATATATTATATATATAATTAAAAAAATTTAAAAAAATCAGTCAAAATTAAAATTGGTCAAAGCCTACCCCCTCCCCTCTTCTTGTTTCTCTTAATTGCCGTCTGCCCGTCTCTCTCTGTTCTCTCTTTCTCTCACCATTCTCTGAATCTCTCTCTGGCCCCTGCTCTCTCTTCCTAGTCTCGTCTCCCCGTCATCTCTCTCGTTTCTCTTGTTTCTCCCGTCTCTCTTCTCCCGGTCGTTTCTCAGTCATCTGTCCTCTCTATGGGCTCGCGAGACTCAAGACCGTCTCCTGCCTCGTCTCCATCGCCTCATCTCCGCCGCCTCGCCTTTGCCACCGCCGCCGTGGGCTTGAGAAAATGCAGGTACTTTTCTGTATTTTTCCTTAAAACTGCGAAATGAGGATCGATTTGTTGTGGGTTTGAGAAATGAGGGTCAATTTGTTGTGGGTTTGTTGTGGATTTGTTGTGGGTTTGAGAAGGGCTCTGTTGAGATGTACATGAACTTTAACAGGATGGGATTGAGCCAAACGAGCCAATCGAACCGAGCCGAACCGAGCCCGAACATGGGTTCGAGCCGAGCTCGAGCCTGAAATTACCTAGCTCGTCGGGCTCGAGCTCGAGTTAATTTGTTCGAGCTCGAGCTCGAGCCTTGAAAAAACACCAAAGCTCGGCTCGGCTCGGCTCGTTTGCATCCCTAATGATGACTATTGACGAGCATAAAGCGCTAGTAATGCATGACCAAATTATCATTTCATCCATTTTTGCTAACTATTTTTGGAAGGGTTATTTATCAAAAAAGATGCATCTTAGGTTTGGCCTATCTTCGTAAAACCCACCCCTGTGGTATGAAAATTACGAATACCCCCCTATGTTTGGTATTGTGCTAAAAATCCCACCCTCAAATACGGTGATATATGTGACAAACCAAAAATAAGAGTACTTGTAACTTTCCATACTGGAGGAGGTTTTGTGAAAGTGGCTCTAAACCTTGAGGGGTTTTTCGTAACTAACCGATTTTGTAATTGAATATGAACTAGGGAATCAACTGCCTGCACAAGGTTGCTTTTGGGTACTGTTTGGGCAAACTCAAAAAATTTGATGTCAGCTGAGGAAATGGTTACAGATCAAGTTAGATATTGTGCTGCATTTCTTCATAACAGCTGGACAATACCAATGAAAAAAAATTACAACCTGAGATCCTATACAAAAATACAACTTGTAGTTGGTCATATGGGAAAAGCTCTTCTATGGTTGGTTAATTAATTCTTGATAACACCTTTGGTTCATTGGTTCAACGGTTCCCAAATTGTTGCTGTTCCCTTGAATATTTGGCCAAGCATCACATACAGCCTTTCTTGCTCTTCAAAGCTCAGGTTTCTTACTATCTGTAAGCGCACAACGATATGGATTTGAGCGAAGGATTTAAAAAGACATCATATTAGGATTTGAAAGAAGTCTGTTGTAATATGAAATTATCCAAACAAGTTTAACGGGCAATACTGACCTGATCCAGGATCATCTCGACTGAGTTAGTTTGAGGGAGGACGAAAGATTGGAAATATATGTAGGCAAATATGGCCATCACCATCTGCGTAAACATGAGACATGAGTGTTTAGCGTGTAGTAAAATATCTTAAATCTTACCGGTAGAAATAAATCTAGGATTTGGAATCTGAAAAGAATAAGGCCATGTTTACTTTTACAGATAACTCACTTTTATATTAATTAACCCTCAAATTTCAATGTTTACTTTGCTTGGTGATGGGCCTGCAATTGGCCTCCTACGCGCTTCAACGCGCTCATATGCGCAGTAAAGTTTGACAATTTTAACTCTCCAAATGGAGAGTTTAATTTGACTGCCTTATAAACAGTCTTACAAAACCAATAGGCTATTAACTTTTGTTGGGTCGACTGAAGAAGTAAACGTGGCCTAAGGGATTAAACAGTTTCTATCAATAAAGTCGAGAAAATTGACACGAGTGATTTACCTGGCAGTCCATCCTGTCTGTAAAGCCACCGTGGCCTGGAATGCTATCACCAAAATCCTGGAAATTTTTCGGAAAGATTGTGGAGTTAGTGAATGATGTGAGTCCTTCAATCTACGAGAGATTATAGGGTTAACTGCAAAACACTCCATGAGGTTTGGCATGTTTTCAAAAGGTTCTCCATGTTATGAAAAATTACAAATACCCCCCTAATTTCTGGGTTTTTTTTTATCACAATTATCACCCTCAGTTATGTGTGTATCCGTAATGCAAAACCAAACATTTACCACAGGGGGTTTTCTGACAATCAGCGTAACCTTTAGGTTTTCCATAACTAACCCAAAGTTAAAACTAATGTGCACCTTGATCTTGAGGGCTCTCTTCAGACCACTAGCAAAAAATCCTCCAAACGGCGCGATAATCGATGCGAATAGACCGAGGCACAAAGCATGCCATTGCACTGGCAACACAGATATTCCCTTCCAAGGGAACTGTAACAATATTCATATCATATGCGCAAATTAGTATATCTACCCTTCACATTAATCCTAAAGAAACTTCGTAAACCAGAAACTCACCCATAAAGTAAGCCATTTAGGAAATGAATAATACTCAAACTTGAAAATTGGACTGGGATCACAATGAAGCCACCCTATTGATAAATCCTGCATTTACTATTAAGAAAATAACTATCCACAAAACACAAGTGCTTCTTCCATATCGCGGTGAAAATACTGACAATGAGAAATATATTTACCCTTCTCGGGCACGTCATCCACTGAAACTGGCTGAAAACATTCGCAAGCTGCAGAAAGAATTAATTAAAAATAGTATAAAATGTCTATAAAACTTACACGACTAGCAAACAATAACGAGTTGACAAGATAATGTTACCAGAAATGCTGACAGTACGGTGGCGACAGATCCTCCAAGAAAGCCCTCCCACGTCTTCTTTGGAGACAGCTTTATTAAAGGCGTTCTACCGAAGAAGAACCCGAACAAATATGCAGCTACATCATTGATTGCTATAAGCGAAGCCGGAAGAATAAACCTGTAAAATTGTACAAGCATGCCGAGAATTAATACAAAATTTTCAGATTACAAGCATGCTAAACCAAAAAAGTTTTGAGTAGCAATATGAGCATCACATCACTTCTCCCCTATCCAAAACGAAGTCTTGTGCTTCAAACTCAGGCTCCTTCCCTCCCGCCGACACACACACTAAGAGAAAAGAGAAGGAAAAAAAAAAGTTGGAATAGCGAAATCAGTATCTATTTACCAGAAAATTCCTTCGAATATGTTGGCAACGGTGAATGAAGACTGTGTGAAGACCACTATAAGAATCATGTGCGTCCATGCGTACTGACCGAATTGATACTTGTACATCTTCTTCTTCAGAGTAAGAATGAACCACATCATACCTGTTAACAGATAAACATTATTACCATCACATTCGCACAATGCAATTAAAGAACGGATAAACGACAATTATGTTGTTATTTTTCCGAAATTTGACAGACCTGCAATATATAGGAAATAACAAATGACCATGTGATACTTGATAAGGCCGTTAACAAGTCTATAGAAGAATTTATCTGAAGTTACAGTATTGACGAGCTGTTGCGTGAGAATGCGGCCGTACACATAAAGCATCGCTGTAAAGAAAAAGTACCTACAAAAGATAGAAAAACTTAGTCTAAAGGAAAAAGAAAACGGAAGAATTTTTTTTGGATAATTACACCTACGCTATGAGGTTTGGTGTTGAACTGTAGATACACTTAGATAATAGAAGTTTGCATAATTAAAGAAACTCAGCCATGCTGTCTACTTTTGTACCGCTTTGAAGTTTGCAAAATTACCAAAGTCAACATTGCCTTCGACTTTAATCATACAGTTAGACCCCCTAAAAAATTGAAAAAAATGGGTGGTTTCTGTAATTATGCAAACCTCAGAAAGTCTAAGAATATTTGCACCAGACTTCAAGAGGTTTAGGTGCAAGTATCCCAATTTTTTATTATATCCTCAAAAACATTAGGAGCGAAATGAATATAAAAACCTTACCAACTGATGAGCCAAAATCCTGGAAGGCGCTTATCTTCGTGAACTCTTCTTCGTAAGTGAAAGAGTTCAGAGGCCATTACTATTTGTATAACGACCACCATTGCACAAATAAAGAGATGTCCCAAGTACGTAAGTAGTATGACACCCCCAACCATCCATAAAGATGAATACGTCCGGACCCACATAGACTTATATTTGTTTTGATCATTAACGAGCAACCGTCCATTTAATTTGCTTACATCCGGTAAAACCTGGAACCAAAAACAAGATCGATTGTGGCATCATTCGAATGAACTTGCACAATGGTAAATATGACATTTTATTAATTACGTACTAGTCACCTCAAGTGACCTGGCACGTCTACGATACCGAACTCGACTTGACGGCGTCGATGCTGAAGGCGGGCTATTTTGCTTCTGCATTTTGTTCAGCTTCACCCTGTTTCACCCCAAAACAACAGTTGATCGTAAAGATATGTATCAAAAGCCCCCGCTGAGTATGCAAGCAAAGTTTATCAAATTAAAAGAGGAAATGCGTAACCTAGAGATTATTGGCTAACTGTAAGGGCACGAGCGTTTTTGCAGGGGATATTAAGTGAGAATATAGTATATACGTAAACCATTGGCTAAGGATATGATAATGTAATAAACGAGAACTATTGGCTTCATCAAGTATGATGAAACTCATAACTCTGGCATATATACACAATGAGGTAGCATGACATGAGCCTTTTAGCAGGATTAACACCATCCGTATTGTAAACTATTGGTCGAGGATATATACAATGATATAATAAAAGTGAAATATTGGCATCATTATGCACGATATATACAATGATCCATAACTCGGTGGGAACGAGCCTTTTAGCAGACTCAACACTTTTGGAATCTTAGCCACATTTAACCCTATCAAAAGGCAAGATTTTGCAATTTCAAATGCAAAACATGAGATATATATTCTGTGTTTCAGCTAATCAATCACATACATCTCAATCTATCAAGAAAGAATACATATGATTCAAACGCATCATAAATTTCCATATTTTTTTTCTTTATTACAACATGCATGCATTGGTTTGGACATATACTAAACCACAAAAAATAGAGTTTTGATTGATAAAAGCGAAAAATAAATTAGGGCATACCGTTTCACAAATACATGCTGGTTGTTCAATATTTGCTTTTTTCAACTTGTGATCTCTCCGACGACTGAGGGAATTGAGATTGGATACAATTATATAATTTCAGATTAAAATCGAAACAAAAACAAATACAAAAAAAGACAAAAAAAATTGTTATTACAATGAGTTATGGATTCTGAAATGATTGAGAAATTCAAGACTAATTGTCAGGATCAAAAAATTGTTATTACAAGGAGTTATGGACTCTGAAATGATTGAGAAATTCAAGACTAATTGTCAGGATCAACAGCACACGAAAAATGCGGGACTGCTTCGTCTACACATGGTAGTGCCTGTGTGACGCGTGGATTTTTTTTTGTTGCCAACAAAAATAAAGTAAAACCTACCATGATTGTAATTATTCTTAACTAGTTGTTTCGGCACACTCGATGCATGCAATAAATACAAATATTATATAATTTATTATATTCTTACATTTAGATAGCATAAATTATAAATAGTTATTTATTTTTTTTATATGAGTATAATTTTCTTTTAACTATCTTTATTAAATTAATTATAATGGAAATGTAGAAAAATTTAAAATTAAATTAAGAAAATAAATGCAACAAGAGTTAAAAATAAATGTTAAATAGTGGGGATAAGAGAGGAGAGAGAGGAATTGAGAAAGTAAAAAAACGTAGAAAAAGTAAAAAGGGGAGAGAAGGTAAACTTGACAGATTAAAGAATCAAAAGATCATTACTGAAGGGGCTTGCACGCGGTTTATATAATAATGTAGAAATAGTATAAATAGTATAGATAGCACGTAGTGATGAACTACATTTCAATTTTATCAAAGTTTCAAACTATAAAAAATAAATGACAAATCAATATAATTTTACAATTAACAAACAAAGTACAAAAAAAAAATTCTATTTAAGTATAGTTGACATTAACTCTTTGAAGGATGTTTGGTTGTTGAATCATTGTTCTCTTGTTAAAAAATGTTTATTTCTCTCTTTCACCTTTTGTATTCACTCTAATTTCATTAATATTTGTATTATAGCATTTATTGAGTAAAGTATGTTTAAAGTTCTAAATGAAAATTATAAGCAGATGATGTAAGATTTAACCCAACCATTATAAATCGTATGTCTCATTGTACTGCTTTGCATTTACTATACTTAATATACTGATTTGTACTTATTGGGTACTTCAGATATGTCTAGCTATTATCAAAGCAAAGCAATGTTGGAAATTTTAATTTCTGGTTGGACTTTTATTAATTAAATCTTATTTTTTTGTGAAAACAAACCGAATAATATGGCATATGAAACATAACACGTAGGGCGTGTTTTGTCATTGACCCAAGATTGTTAATGTCCTTTTGGACAGACTTTGTCAGACAACTCGTGTAGGCTCAATTCTAGAAAGCCATGATAGGAGGGGCCTTAGGATTACACTATATATTTGGTTAAATTTTCTCTCCACTCCCCAAATGTGTAATGTAGATGATTGATACTTTGAGAATTGAGTTTTGAATCTAATCAAGCAATTTTAAGTGTGAGATCAATATGCTGATGTCAAATTAGTGGAGCGCTTTCGCATGTTGTGTTGCAAGTTGGCTCTTTATTGTTGATGCTTAAAAAGATCAAGATTGATTCACACATAAAGTGTATGATTATGATAGATTAGAATTTAGGAAAAATTACAATTAGGCCCTTGAAGTTAGGTCAAATTACAAGTAGACCCCTCAAGTATGGAAAATTACACATTCCACCCTTGTGGTTTGGATTCGGCTAACATCCAAGGAAAAATAAAAAATAAAATAACTTTGTTACACTTGTCGGAATGTTAATAAAAAATAAAAATAAAAAATAAATCCTACAATTTAGATTAAATGTAAAATAACAAGTTTGTTAATTTTTCTTATGACAATTATCAATTCCAATAAAAGTATTATTGTCTACAAAAAAGTTTGAATTTTTGGAAAAATGGTAAAATTGGAGTTTCACTATAATTTTTTGCTTGCAAAAGTAAATCACGGTATATCAACGACTGCAATATGCTACCTGTTAGCCAGATTCAAACCTCAAGGGAGGTATGTGTAATTTTCCATACCTAAGAGGGCCTAGTTGTAATTTGATCGAACCTCAGGGGGTCTAAGTGTAATTTTTCCTAGAATTTAAAGACATCTCTACAGATTGTAGGTACAATTAGGTAACAAATAATTATTTCATGACTATTTATAGTAATTATATATATAACTAATTTATAATTTATTTAGTAAGTATAAAATTGAACAATGTTACCTCATATTAGTTTAGTTTGAATTAGTTACTTTATATTCATTAATTGCAAATAAAATTCTAGAACTTTAATAGTGTCTTATTATATTGAAAGCAATAACATAATTGAAAATTAATTCTGTTTATGAGTTGAGGAAGGTTAAAAAAATGCACATTTTCATAACCTAAGGGGGAAAAATCACACCAAAATATAGTTGTAGGAGGCAACGAGAAATTCAGCGAAAGATAGAAGGGAACCAAGAAAAAGTAATCGCATGCAAGTATGTAATGTAACCAAAGTTTGGCGAGCTACGTCGTCGTATTTGGCCGTAAGAGCGTTCAATCTCAGCTCTCTCTATCTCTCTCTCTCCAAATTGTAATGGCGAGCCGCGTTAATGAACCGGCGAAGCTACTTCTGCCATATCTTCAGCGAGCCGATGAGTTGCAGAAACACGAACCCCTCGTTGCCTACTACTGTAACCTCTATCTCTTCTTTTTCATCAATTCTACTCTAAATTTGA
The DNA here is from genome assembly GCA_026212405.1 of Petrea volubilis. NCBI lineage: Eukaryota > Viridiplantae > Streptophyta > Magnoliopsida > Lamiales > Verbenaceae > Petrea > Petrea volubilis. The sequence continues at coordinate 34,567,811 of CM047870.1, forward strand.
ACTAAACACAAGGATTTTCATATGATTTTTACAGCAAATTTAAGCTAGTTTGATTATTTTTTTCATTGATGAGATTTTTTGATCAGGTCGATTGTATGCGATGGAGCGAGGGTTGAAGATTCCTCAGAGCGATCGTACTAAGACTATCAATGCCCTCCTTGTTTCCCTCATGAATCAGCTTGAAAAGGTTTTTCCCATTTTTCATTTTTTCTTTAACAGTTTTCTGATTTATATACTCTAAGATTGTGGCCAACTTTTTACTTTGGGTTTGAGTGAATTTTAATGTTTTCTGGAGATCAGCCATTGTGTATATGTCATTATGCCTACTGAGAGCCTACCGAGAGTTTGGCATGTACAAATTCTATAAAATTTGGGCCGCATTGTCTTTTTGGCCAGTGTTTCTATGTGTCTTGTCTCGATTTTTCGAATCAGATGTTGCTAATATCTCGGTGCTTGCTAAATTCTAATTATTTCCACATTCTACTTCATGACATTATTCCTATTGTTTTTATTGGAGCATCCCCACATATGGTCGTGATACTAGATAATGATTGCACTTCGTTGTTTGAACTTTGTTTTCATGGGTTACATGATGCAGCGAACCCTTTGTGGCTTCACATTTTCTTGCAGGATAAGAAGTCGCTGAAATTGGGACCCGATGATCATCTACAGGTTGAGGGATTTGCCTTGAATATCTTTGCAAGGGCTGACAAGCAAGATAGAGCAGGACAAACAGATTTGTATGAAATCTTTGTTGCACCTTTTTAGTTAGTCTTAGTTGGTGATAGTTTTCCCGTTCTGTCGTGGCTATTGTACAGTATTCACCTTACCTGGCTGGACAAATTTATCTAATTTTTCACACCCTCCATTTATAAGGTGCGCAATCAAGTTCAGATGTAGTATCTAATTGACAATACAATGATGGAAAAGCATATATGATGCATTGGAGATCTTATATTAGGGATCTATTTAATTTGAATTCTTGTAGAAGCCTTTTTTATGTATCTTACAATCAATCCATTTATCCCAAGAAATTTATTGGTGCTGCAGTAAGAATATTTAGCCAACTGTTTTAAGAAAGCATTTTCTTTTAGTTCTCAAACACTTGAACTGAGGCTATAAGCAAAGAGGCCTACACGTATATGAGCAAGAAGAAATATGGTTTTGAGCTTCAGTTTCCAGTATGTTGGGTTCATGGTGCCCCTCTTACCCCTTTAGTAATCATCTCTATTTTGAAGTGTGGGTAGAAAATATCTATAGGCATAGTAGTTCCTACCTCATATTTCGACAAGTGACTCATTTTAGAGGCATAGATTTTGGAAGTTCTTTGCTCTCACTGATTCTCTGTAGAGCTACATTTCATGAATACTTGATCATTCTAACTCCTGGAATTTGAGTCATACCATATATCAACAGTTTATGATTTATGACTGCAGTTGTGTGTGTGCCTGCCATGCAATATATGGTTATTTGAGTTTATTTTGTGTTAATTGGAGCAAGATTTTGACAGTATCATGGGGCTGTCTTTTGCATTGTCTGTTCTTCTATTGGAGCTCAAGTCTCGGTCAATCAAGTTGATTTACTCTTTTTTTTTATTGGGGGCATGCATGAACAAAATTTCCTCCTGAAACTGGCAAAATTCAAATAATTTTTTAAGTCAAGGCATTAGATTCAGTGAATCTGAGTGAGCTGAATCTTTGTAATTCCATATTCCTTCAATCTAGTACCATGAGCATCATATGTGTGTGCTTGCAAATTCATGTGAGCTCGTATTATTCTGGTCTTGCTCTTCCGAGCTGCTAATTACCGTTTGCTTGTTAACAGGAATACTGCAAAAACTTTCTATGCTGCTAGCATTTTCTTCGAAATTCTGAATCAGTTTGGTGAACTTCAGCCTGATGTGAGCATTATCAGATTCACTTACAATTTACCAATTTTCACTTTTCCTCATTCTTTAATTGCCCGCGTTACAGCTCGAGCAGAAACAGAAGTATGCTGCATGGAAAGCAGCAGATATAAGGAAAGCTCTGAAAGAAGGAAGGAAGCCTCTTCCAGGCCCTCCTGGTGGAGATAAAGATCTATCAGTGCCATCTGGTGGTCAATACGTATGTTATTTGTACCTGTCATTTGAGTTGCTTGATTTTTTATTGCTGCAAGTTGAGGAAGAAGAGCAGATGATGCTTTATTTGGTTGAAAGCTTGAGATGACTTTTGCTGTGTGAATATGTTGTGATGTCTTCCTTTGGCTGTTTGATTGCTTTTGACTGCACTAAAGTTTTTGCCAATCTTTTCCTTTTCTATTGACAAAAAAACCATCCTCTCAAATTTATCAATGACCTAATGCTTTGTGTGTTTACTTGATATCTTCTTCAAAAGGGAATCATTGTTGGTTCGCGACTTATCCCGTCTGGGACTCGAACACACCACTCATCCGTTCATAGGTGTAGAAGCTTACCACCAAGCTATCTGCTTGTCCCTAATATGCTTCTTTGAATATTCCCTAAGATGAAACTTGTCATAAAAGATCAAGCTGGAAAATTTGTTATAAGTAGAGAAATAGCATTATGTTTTTCTCATTTTGAATACTCTTTGCAGGATCTTGAACCAGGCACAGATAATTTTGCTGATTCTGCCACCAGACCCAAGACGACCAGATTTGATCCACCAGATCCAGTTTCCTCTCCTCAGGCACACAATCAAGATAATTTTCAGCATCCTACTATTTTCTCACGACAAACTTCAAATGGTCCATCTTCACCTTCTTCGGGCATTTCTCAGCAACCTAGTTATCTTACTGACAATTATCCATCTGACAACCTTCATCAACCACCTTCACCAAACAACTATGAACAATCTATTTATCATCAACCCTGTCAACACCAACAACCTTACCAGCCAGAACTCCAGCAGCACGTGCCACAACACTACCCCTCGCATGATGTACCATCGCATTCATATCCCAATTTCCAGTCTTACCCCAGTTTTACAGAGAGTAGCCTTCCTACTACACCATCTCATTATCCTTCTTATTATCAGGGCTCGGATCCTTCCTATGGCAATTCGCCACGTTTTAATATGGCAGTGCATCCTTCAACTCCTCAATATAATAACTCTAGCAGATTGAATGGGAGTGTCTCGGAAGTTTCATCACCTACGGTACAAAATTTTGAGCATGATAGTAGTTACCAGCCTCCACCAGAGAAAATTGCTGAAGCACACAAGGCCGCAAGGTTTGCAGTTGGAGCTCTGGCGTTTGATGATGTTTCTGTTGCTGTCGACTATCTTAAGAAATCTCTCGATTTGTTGACGAATCCATCAGCTGGACATTGAATTGTGTTATGTGTTGTGAGGTTTTGATTTGTGAAGATTCATTAGATTGCTGGAGGTTTTCGCACTTTACTCATGAACTGGGGGATTGGGGTCAAATCACAAATGTATATATTGGGAAATTGTGGAGGCACTTGTGAAAAAGCCATGGATGTATCAAGTTGAGGCAACTTTTTTTTCTGATGTCCACTTTGTGCAGTCTAATCCACTGTTCAATATCGAAATTGTGTGCCTCTCCTTCTAAGGCCAGTTTGAATGGTTTTTTTTTTTTTTTTTTTTAAAAAAGGGGGCCTCTTGAGCCATATTTTTTATAGTCGAAGTAAGTGAAAGTGTTCTAAAAAGTGATTTTTTTAAAGCTATTTTAAATAGCTTCTAAATAGAGTCATTTTTTGACCTCTTTTTTTTTTCTGACTTCTACTTTGTTAAAAATCCCATTTAAAAACATTTTTTTTTTGTTCTAAAGTGGTTTTTTTTAAATATATATATATATATATATAACTATTTATATTCAGAAAAAAAAATCCATCCAAACAGGTTTTAAGGTGTTTGTGCCTTTTTAAGTCCAAAAAACTTAAAAATCGAGAGCATTATCAACCCAACTTCTAAGTTTCTCATTAGGAAATATTTGCAATTTTCTTAAATTTTATTTTCAAATACTGTCACTTTTCATTATTAATAATCTTTTTTCTCATTTTGTTTTTCAAATTAATCACTTCAAAAATATAAAAGTTCTTGCAGCCGCACTCGAGTTTTCTCGAGGGGATAATTACATATACATCATTAATAACTTTGATATTGACTGTGAACCCTTGATTTAAGTTTGCCAAGTATGACGTATTGTCGTGTGCAAAGCAGTATACTTCAAACTTGTGTTCTGCCAATATTCTTAAGAAAACTCCAAAAACCTTCTCGTATAGCATATGACAATGCCAAGGTGATGGCTGTCGAATCCACCAAAAATAAATCTTACTCCTCTAATTATAAAATTAACTTGTAGATAGGATAAGAAGGATCGATCCCACAGGGAATAACTATTAATAAATTTCAAGTTAACCAAGAGTGCAAAATAAATTAAAGAGAGGGGGTTTTTGAGTGATAAGTTAACAAAAGCAAGAAAGAAAACACAAATAAATCTATAAGAATGAATACTCAGTCAAGGGTAATTCTTCGCACAACGTTTTTATGGATTGATCATTGACTCAAAAATAACTTTTAATTCATGCAATAGATTGGTTATAGCCTTCAGAGAACTCGTCCAACCTAATCTTTCCTTAATAATAGACTAGACATGCAAACGCTATGAATAATCCCTAATTAACGAATAACCCTAGTCGAACGATAGGATTTAACCCGTTAACAGCATTAAAAACCAGAAAGACCCAAATCCTAGCCAACAAACCTACAAACGTGGATGTTCGAAACTAGATTGTGTATTTTCTATAGTATAACGAATTATACTACTTTTCACTTGTGTTGATTCGATCAAACAATTACGGATTTGATCTTACCAACTGGAACTTTGAAGTTAAATTAATTGAACAACCGGCCGAAATTGAACAACTAACAAAACAACAATAAGAGATGGAGTTTTCTCAAAAAGCACAAGAAAATACGCAAATACTGCATAAAATTAAAAGACAAACAAATCAATTAGATCTCACAATCCTTGAAGAAAACGTTGGCTTGAATTACTCCTTGACTGAATGAAGTAGTTTAGCCACGCATGGCCATAATAACAACTAAGATCAAAATATAAAAGCTGAAAATTCTCAAGAGAAAAACTAAGAACTAGAACAAAGAGTAAAATCTAAGATGTCTTAATAATAAAATAACAACAGGCAGATATAGGGCTCAAACCCTAAATCCAAATCCTAATAGAGCTAGGATAATTATTTGGCAAACCCTAATAGTTGTAGGCAAGTAGAGAATTTGCTTCCAAGTCGAACTCTTGCCATATCAACCTCTTCCTTTTCCAATCCCGCGTAGGATTTTCAACTCCTAAGGCGTGATCACGCCTTGTGCGATAAATATGATTATTTCCAAATTTAACCTTCCAGTTTCCTTGTACGACATTCCTATGCACTTTTTACCACATTTTGGCTCGTTTTTAGCTCCTTTTCATCAATTTTCACCTATGGCAAGTAAGAATTAACTTTTGTAAAATTTTAACCAATTTAAGATCCAAAGTTAATCAAAATGAGCATAATTAAGGCCTAAAATTAGGTAAAAATAACATATTATCACAAGGTTTAGTAATTCTCGGAAGGAACAAGAGGTGCCATACAAAGAAAATCCAAGCCCTCCACCCATCATTAGACGATATTTACTATGTTCAATTTGCGAGGAAGAACATTAGAAGTGCGCAACCGGCCAGAAAATAAAAATGCGAGGAACCTATGAATGTAACGGAGCGTGGGGCTAGTGATAAGATTAGCATGAGTGTGACTAGGGTGAAATGCGGTGCTAGTGGAGGAGAGTGCTTTAAAAGCTAAAATTGGATTAAAATCGGTTGGGAAATTACAATAACTCTCCAAATAAGCACGGGTAGTGGCTTCCTCTTGTGTGATAAATCCCAATGCCAAGTTGAAATCGGTGATAGAAAGATTAAATGCATGCCCTAACAATCGAAATTTAACAACTCCTTCGGTGTGAAGTGTGAAATTAACCGATGGATTAAATTCGAATGTTGTGAAAAACTCTCTAATTAGTTCAATATAACCTGGACAATTAATCTCAACCAATGGGCGCCAACCCACACCATCAATCAATTCAAAAAATTCATCATGCATGTGCAATTTATCAAGCGTAGGAATGTCCACAAAACGACAAGGCACAATAGTAAGTGAAGAAACCGTTTTATACCATTTTTTGAGCTTTGTTGTAGGAAAATTCAAGTTACCACCAAGGTCGGCTTCCGATGGCGTTGGGGTGCCTCGTGTTGTAGGCATACGATTGCGAGAGCGCTTGGGTGGTACCGGTTCCGATGCCGGCTCGGGAGATGGCAAAGATAGTAGCACGGCCGTCGCCGAAATAGGCTCCGGAGCTTCATCTTGAGGTGGTGAGGAAGTAGAGGTTTCGAATACAATGCGAGACCGTTTGCCGAATGATTTGGGCTTGGGCACTTGTGGGTCCTTTTTCCTAGCTCTCGTCATATTCAATCTGCAAAAATAACACAATTAGTGCCTCACTTTAAAGACAAAAATCTGGAATTTGGTCAGGAAAAACTGAAAAATGAAGAAAAAGAATGAAGGAACAGTGGGCTGAGAAGCTTGGCCGTGGAGACGGTGCAACGTCGGCGGTCGGAGCTGGAGAAGTGGCCGGCGGCGGATCTGGGCAGTGACGGGCGTCTGAGAGAGAGACAAACTGGGCTGCGGCGGTGATGTTGGAAGGCGGCGTATCTGGAGTTGCTGGGCGGCTAGAGCAGTGAAGAACAGAGAAGATGCTGAGGGTGGTGGGACTGAGCAGCGGCGGTGATGGCGGAGCGAGAGAGAGAAAACTGGGCAGCAACGGCGGTCTGGAACAGTGGAGAAAACAGAGCACAGCAGCGGTGGTACAGAGCAGCAGCGGATCTGGAGTGCTGGGCGGCTGAGATTTGGACCAGAGAGGGAACAGCTGGCCTTGCGGCTGTGAGATAAACTGAGCAGCGGCGGTGTTGCTGGAGAGAGCGGGGCGTTGGTGCTTGGGAGAGAGAGAGACGAAGAAAAACGGGTGTGAGATTTGAGGTGATGATGAATAGTGATAATTTTGACCAAAATTTTTAAATTTTAATTTTTGTTTTTTTTAAACCTACAAAAACAAGAAAATAACACCAATTAAAACAATAAATACTTAACCAAACCAATAAATAAAAATATAAAAAGCTAATATATATATATATATAGAGAGAGAGAGAGAAGAAATTGGGTTGCCTCCCAAAAGTGCCCTTGTTTAACGTCTTAGGCCCAACTTAATGAGAGCTCAAGGGTCTTAATTGGGTGCTTCCAGGTGTATATCCTCCGTTTTCTGAGCTTGGAACCCTTCAAAGAATGGTTTTAACCTGTGACCGTTAACTTTAAGGATTTTTCCAGTCTCCATGCTTTGAATTTCAACTGCACCATGGGGAAAGATATTAACAACGACAAAAGGGCCCACCCATCGTGACCGTAATTTACCAGGAAAGAGCTTCAAACGAGAGTAGAAAAGTAAAACTTTTTGCCCAATCTCGAAAGTTTTCCGAGTGATCATGTTGTCATGGAAGGCCTTCGTCTTTTCCTTGTAAACTCGTGCGCTCACATATGCCTCATTCCGGAGTTCCTCCAATTCTTGCAATTGTAACTTTCTTTGCTCTCCTGCTTCTTCAAACTTCATATTGCATTGCTTGACAGCCCAAAAAGCTCTATGCTCCAACTCAACCGGTAGATGGCATGGTTTACCATACACTAGTCGGTAAGGAGACATACCTATGGGGGTCTTGTAAGCTGTCCTATAGGCCCAAAGTGCATCCTCCAACTTAATACTCCAATCTTTTCGGCTGGGATTTACTACCTTTTCAAGAATGGACTTGATTTCCCTATTGGATACCTCGGCTTGTCCGCTCGTTTGGGGGTGGTAAGCTGTAGAAATCTTGTGCGTGACACCATACTTCTTAAAGAGAGATTCCACAATGCGGTTGCAAAAGTGTGTACCACGATCACTAATAATTGCGCGAGGTACCCCAAACCTAGAAAATATATGAGACTTCACAAAATTCACCACAACTTTAGAATTGTTAGTACGGGAGGCCTTGGCCTCCACCCATTTAGACACATAATCCACTGCTAGCAAAATATAAGAATGACCAAAAGACGAAGGAAACGGGCCCATAAAATCAATCCCCCAAACATCAAAAATTTCGCAAATAAGAATAGGGTTTAGGGGCATTTGATCCCTACGCCCTAGATTCCCTGTTTTTTGGCAATTCTCGCATGATTTGCAGCACAAATATGCATCACGAAATAGGGTGGGCCAGTAAAAACCACATTCCAAAACTTTATGAGTTGTTCGCTTGGGTCCAAAATGACCGCCGCATGCATGAGAATGACAAAAATTAAGAATCGAATGGATATCACCTTCGGGGATGCAACGTCGAATGATTTGATCGGCGCAATACCTCCATAGATATGGGTCGTCCCATGCGTAGTGTTTTGACTCTTTTTTGATTTTATCTTTCTCATGTCGAGATAAATCCTTTGGGAGAGTCCCTGTGGCCAAAAAATTAACTATATCAGCGTACCATGGAGTTTTGTCCACAATAGAAAAAAGATGCTCATCTGGAAATTCGTCTTTAATGGGATGCGAATCCGGGATTAAGGGGAGGCGACTCAGGTGGTCAGCAACTAGATTTTTCGATCCCTTCTTGTCTCGAATTTCGAGGTCAAACTCTTGTAAGAGTAAGATCCACCGAATTAGCCTGGGTTTTGCCTCCTTCTTTTTGAGTAGGAACTTGAGAGCTGCATGATCAGAAAATACAATCACTTTAGTGCCAAGCAAGTAACAACGAAATTTATCTAAAGCAAAAACAATAGACAAAAGTTCTTTTTCCGTCGTGGAGTAGTTGCACTGGGCACTATCGAGTGTTTTGGAGGCGTAATAAATGACATGAGGATTTTTGTCCAGTCTCTGTCCTAACACCGCGCCCACCGCGAAGTTACTAGCGTCACACATGATCTCGAAAGGGTGGTCCCAATCGGGGGGCTGAATAATAGGTGCTGACACAAGCATCTCCTTGAGTGTGTCGAAGGCATTCTTGCATTCCTCGCCGAACTCAAACGCAACATCTTTTTGCAAGAGTTTACAAAGAGGTTGGGTGATTTTAGCGAAGTCCTTGATGAACCTCCTATAGAAACCTGCATGACCAAGGAAAGAACGAATCTCCCGAACACTCGCGGGGTAAGGCAAGGATTGAATAATATCGATTTTGGCCTTATCTACTTCAATCCCCTTAGATGATACAATATGTCCTAAGATGAGACCTTGATCAACCATAAAGTGACATTTTTCATAATTTAGAACCAGGTTTGTTTCCAAGCATCTTTTAAGCACTTTTTCCAAATTAGTTAAACAAGAATCAAAAGAGTCTCCATAAACAGTAAAATCATCCATAAAGACCTTTATAATGTTTTCCACATATTCAGAAAATATACTTACCATGCACCGTTGAAAAGTGGCGGGGGCATTACAAAGGCCAAAAGGCATCCTCCTAAAAGTGAAAGTACCAAAAGGGCAAGTGAAGGTCAATTTCTCTTGGTCCTCGGGTGCAACTGGTATTTGGTGAAAACCTGAGTATCCATCAAGACAACAATAATGAGTTTTGCCAGCAAGGCGTTAAGCATTTGATCAATGAAAGGAAGAGGGAAGTGGTCCTTTCTAGTAAAAGAATTTAAAATGCGATAATCCATACAAACCCTCCACCCGTTTTGGACGCGGGTGGGCACTAACTCACCTTGGGTGTTTTCTATCACTGTAATACCTGTTTTCTTAGGGACTACTTGGACAGGGCTTACCCAATTACTATCCGAAATTGGATAGATTATACCGGCGTCAAGTAAGATACGATGCATGCATACCACAGGGCTTATCACTGTCGACGAGGTTTGCAATCCTCCTCAAGTAAGATACGATGCATGCATACCACAGGGCTTATCCCCTTGATGTCAGCTATAGTCCAGCCAATGGCCTCCTTGTACTTTCTGAGTACCTTGATCCAATTGTTTCTCCTCTGAGATCCCAAGCTTGGTTGAGATGATAACAGGAAGTGTCTCTTCATCTCCCAAGAAGGCATATTTCAGATGGGAAGGCAAGGGTTTGAGCTCCAATAGAGGGGGCTGCAAAATTGAAGGAATGAGCTTCGTGTGAGACGTGGGTAAATCAATTGTAGAAGTATTGTACCTTATGCTTTGAAGAGATTTCCAATTCGTAAACTGCGTCTTGGAGTTCCTCGCTCACAACAACTTCTGCTTCAAATTTTTGTAGTCCTTTTGGCTCAAGGCTTTGAACCAAAGCAATCTCCAGTCTGTTCTCTTTAGCAAACTCCATGACTTCCTGGGTCAAAGATGTGATCAAATCTAGTTTACAAACAGAAGACACATCGTCAGGATATTTCATAGCATCATAAACATTGAATTTGATCACTTCACCATCAAATTCCATTGTGAGTGTGCCATCGTGAACATCAATTTTAGTTCTAGCAGTGCTTAGAAAAGGTCTTCCTAGAAGAATATCCGATGAGTTAGAAGATTTATCATCTTCCATGTCCAAAACAAAAAAATCGGCAGAAAAAACCAATTCATCCACTTGCACTAAGACATCCTCGAGTACACCTTCCGGGTAGACCATAGACCTATCCGCAAGTTGAATGACTACACTCGTTTCTTTTAAAGGACCCGCATTCAAAGTAGAATAGATGGACATGGGCATTACGTTTATAGATGCGCCCAAATCACACATGGCTCTTTTAATACCAATATTACCTATTTTACAAGAAATAGAAAATATACCTCGATCCTTGCATTTAGGTGGAATTTTCCTTTGAAGCACCGCAGAAATATTCTCATTAACATTTACCTTGTGATAGCCACTGAACTTGGTCTTATTTGTGCACAACTCCTTGAGAAACTTGGCATAGCGAGGTATTTGTTTGATAGCATCAAGTAAGGGAATATTTACCTCAACTTTGCGGAATGTCTCAAGAATCTCTTTTTCCTCCGAGTCCTTCTTGGATTTAGCAAACCTTTCGGGAAAATGTGGTGGAATGACCAAAGGGGTGGGCTTCTCGTCTTGCTCCTTGGCAACTTCCTTTTCATGCTCTTCCTCTTTGCTCCCTCGATAGATTGGTTGGACATCGCTCAATTCCTTTCCACTTCTCAAGGTAATTGCGTTGGCCTCATGTTTTGGATTAATCACAGTTTGAGATGGCAACTTTCCTTGGGACTCAGACTTACTATAAGATGAGGTTAGATGTCTGATTTGTTCCTCCATTTTCTGCATGCTAGCTCTTGTCTCCTGTTGAAATTGTAGCTGGTTAGTGGCTAAAGATTTGACCATATCCTCAAGAGACATACCTGACTTTGTTGGTTGGGGTGGAGCAATTGGAGGTCTTGCTTGGAATTGTTGAGAATTTTGAGGACGTCCGCCATAACTAAAATTAGGGTGATCCCTCCATCCGGGATTGTAGGTATTAGAGTATGGATCATATTTCCTTTGTGGTGCTCCCGGGAATCCTCCTATAGCATTGGCTTGTTCTTGGTTGTCCTCTTGAAGTGTTGGGCACATGTCAGTGGGGTGCCCAATGGTGGCGCAGATTCCACAGGCTTTTGCTTGAGACGCACTTCCTACAAAGTTTTGAACCAACGAGGTCAAATGATTTATTTTATCCTCAATGGAATAAGAACTTACCTCGTTGACTCGTCGGGATGGCTCTTGTCGCATTCCAAATTGTTGAGAATTATCGGCCATAGTAGAAATTATATCTCTAGCTTCCTCGGGGGTTTTATTCACTAGTGCTCCTCCACTTGCTGCGTCAATCATACGTCGCTCCATGGGTATCAAACCTTCATAAAAGTATTGAATGAGTGCTTGTTCCGATATCCCATGTTGAGGGCAACTAGAGCATAACCTCTTGAAACGCTCCCAATATTCATGAAGTGTCTCAGCGTTTCTTTGGCAGATTCCACTAATATCCCTTCGAATGGCTGCAACCCGAGATACGGGAAAAAATTTGTTCAAGAACGCTTGTTGCATGTCACCCCACGAGTCTATAGATCCCGATGGAAGGTAAAATAACCAATCTTTTGCATAGTCGATTAAGGAGAAAGGGAATGCTCTCAACTTAATATGATCCTCGTCTACATCTTGTGGTTTCATGGAAGAGCAAACCACATGGAACTCCTTGAGATGCTTGTGGGGATCTTCGTTTTCCAAACCTCTAAACTTGGGTAGAAGATGAATCAATCCCGATTTTAGTTCAAGTGATGCCTCCAAGTTAGGGTAGGTTATACAAAGGGGTTGTTGATCTGTAGGTGATGCAGCTAATTGGCGTAGGGATTTGTCGTGGTTGTGCCATCTCTTCGATTTCCAAGTCGGACTCGGAAGAAGAATCTGAGTGTGGGGGAGTGGTAGAGGAAGACTCGCCTGAGGTTAGCTTTTTCAACTTGGTTTCCTTCCTCAATCTACGAGCTGTTTTTTCAATTTCTGAATCGTATTGAAGTTCGCTCGTATTAGTATTCCTGGTCATCAAAGAAAATAAATCAAATTAGTAAATTCCCCGGCAACGGCGCCAAAATTTGATGGCTGTCGAATCCACCAAAAATAAATCCTACTCCTCTAACTACAAAATTAACTTGTAGATAGGGTAAGAAGGGTCGATTCCTACAGGGAATAACTATTGATAAATTTCAAGTTAACCAAGAGTGCAAAATAAATTAAAGAGAGGGGGTTTTTGAGTGATAAGTTAACAAAAGCAAGAAAGAAAACACAAATAAATCTATAAGAATGAATACTCAGTCAAGGGTAATTCTTCGCACAACGTTTTTATGGATTGATCATTGACTCAAAAATAGCTTTTAATTCATGCAATAGATTGGTTATAGCCTTCAGAGAACTCGTCCAACCTAATCTTTCCTTAATAATAGACTAGACATGCAAACGCTATGAATAATCCCTAATTAACGAATAACCCTAGTCGAACGATGGGATTTAACCCGTTAACAGCATTAAAAACCAGAAAGACCCAAATCCTAGCCAACAAACCTACAAACGTGGATGTTCGAAACTAGATTGTGTATTTTCTATAGTATAACGAATTATACTACTTTCCACTTGTGTTGATTCGATCAAACAATTACGGATTTGATCTTACCAACTGGAACTTTGAAGTTAAATTAATTGAACAACCGGCCGAAATTGAACAACTAACAAAACAACAATAAGAGATGGAGTTTTCTCAAAAAGCACAAGAAAATACGCAAATACTGCATAAAATTAAAAGACAAACAAATCAATTAGATCTCACAATCCTTGAAGAAAACGTTGGCTTGAATTACTCCTTGACTGAATGAAGTAGTTTAGCCACGCATGGCCATAATAACAACTAAGATCAAAATATAAAAGCTGGAAATTCTCAAGAGAAAAACTAAGAACTAGAACAAAGAGTAAAATCTAAGATGTCTTAATAATAAAATAACAACAGGTAGATATAGGGCTCAAACCCTAAATCCAAATCCTAATAGAGCTAGGATAATTATTTGGCAAACCCTAATAGTTGTAGGCAAGTAGAGAATTTGCTTCCAAGTCGAACTCTTGCCATATCAACCTCTTCCTTTTCCAATCCCGCGTAGGATTTTCAGCTCCTAAGGCGTGATCACGCCTTGTGCGATAAATATGATTATTTCCAAATTTAACCTTCCAGTTTCCTTGTACGACATTCCTATGCACTTTTTACCACATTTTGGCTCGTTTTTAGCTCCTTTTCATCAATTTTCACCTATGGCAAGTAAGAATTAACTTTTGTAAAATTTTAACCAATTTAAGATCCAAAGTTAATCAAAATGAGCATAATTAAGGCCTAAAATTAGGTAAAAATAACATATTATCACAAGGTTTAGTAATTCTCGGAAGGAACAAGAGGTGCCATACAAAGAAAATCCAAGCCCTCCACCCATCATTAGACGGTATTTACTATGTTCAATTTGCTCTACTACTTTTACGGACTTATCTACATTGCTGGTAATTATTAGTATCTCCCTTTGAAATCTCGTCCAGCTATATATATACATATATAACATTGTCACACTTGACTTAGTACTCATTGATTCATTTACTTGGGAATATATCGATATGGGTGCGATTAATTTCTCTAAAGTGATGAAACTCTTGAAGCCAAGAAGCTTATGGGCTGCCATCAAACCAAGAAAGAGGCATCACCAAAAGCATATATGCGACTACAATTTGCAGGTCTTAACTCTACAGAATTGGATCAATATGTCTTCACCAGATTTAAGTAAAACTAACTACGCCAATATCAGTGGTTTGCCCCAAAAAATTCAACCATCAATATTTGATCGAGACCTCCAACAACAACCTAAGAGCTTCTCCGTCGAGATACCAATGAAGAGAGACGAAGCTGAGTCCGAAACTGACAACGGTTCATTGTGCAGAACAAAGAAGAAGAAGAAGAAGGTGAGTTTTAGATCACCACAAGTGGCTGATGTATTTTTGGTGGATTATCATTCGCAGGAGATATGTATATCTGAGACATTACGTCAAAGTTTTCATATATATAGCGAGGGGACTAGTGCTATGTAATTTAATTAAATTCATTGCTTGTTGAATTTTGGCTACAAATTAATTATATTAGAAGCCAACAGTTAAGGAATCAGTTCTTGCCATGGTCTAGTGCATGGGAAATTACAAAGCAATGTATTGAGTATTTATTTAATGATATATATATATATATACACACATTTATCAATTTTTATTTTTTTTGTAGCTTTTAACTTCCGGAAATGCATGTGTTGTGTGAGTTTTATAAGTATGTTAGATGATATTGTAAAATAGATAGAATATTGTTATACTGCATTTATGTCAATAAGAAAGAAGAAAGCTAATGATATATAATATATTGCGTAAAACTCGTATCATTAATTTTACATATACTAATGATAATTTTATTTTCTGCCTGGTCGCAAAAAATAATTTTTTACTAAACTATCACAATAGAAAAGTTCCAAGTCACAACTTAAAAGGCAAACTTATGATTTTAGAATCGTCTGTTGCACACTTTTTTCAATTCAGCATTCTAGTTTTTTTTACTTTGATTTTAGGAATATGAATTTAACTAGTTTTGATAAATTTAGGACCTTTTATCTCAAATTACGAGATTTAGTCGGAGATTGGCCGAATTTAGTTGAAATTTCTTGTCGGCAACAAGCTGATTAGGTATTTTGAACACGTCGTAGGTGTCATCTCATTATGACATGGCATCCAATGAAGGATTAAATAAATATAAAATATAAAATACATAATATAATGTTTAAATGAAAAAATATAAAAGAAATATACATAATATATAAATAAATATAGATTATTATATATATACACACACATACATATACAGATTATATATGTAGACACACACAAATATACACACGCTACGTGCTTTAGAACCACTTGTTTGGGTAATCCATTTGGTTGATGGAGACTGGAGAGGGATACTTGGAAAAAGCTAAAGAAGCAATTAAGCAAAATTGTCATAACAATTAGAGCAAGTATATGAAGATATTGTTTGAAATAATGAGAACTGATAACACAATTCGTCATTTTACCTCCCTATGAAGTACATATTGTACAAGAAAACCTCAACTAAATAAAAGGGCAATTCACCCCCTTAAACTTTTTAAAATAAAGCATTTTACCCCCTTTTTGAAGATACCTTTTTCGTTTGTGCGAATTTGAGGCATTCTCTCTAATTTTGGAATATGCAAAATTATTTTTACCCTTAATTAGCAAAAGTATAAGTGAAATATTAATCATTTTTTGCAATTTTCTTGACTCTAATTAAAATTTAAAAAGATAGTTTGAGGTGACAAATAGTTCACTTGAGTGATGAAAATTGTCAAATTTGTTAATATTTCAGTTATAACTTTTCTAAGGCCGGCCGAAATTGATATTTCATGGTCCAAAATCAACAAAACAGATTCAAATTGTGGAAACAAACAAAAAAGCTTCGCATGACGGGGTAAAATGCTCTATCCCTTTTATTTAGTTCAAGTGATTTTGTTGCACATTATGTATTTCATAGGGAGGTAAAATGTAATTATCTCATTTGAATTACCTATGCTACGTGGCTATATGCTATATGCATATTGAGCGAACCGTGTTGTTGTTCACCGTGTGAGAGGAATTAATTAATTGGGAGTGCATGGGAAGCCATACAAACAAAAAAGAGGACCTTTTAACACCTGAGATGTCAGACACTCTTGTGTCCATTAGAATGAACACAATGATGATGGAGAAATTTGATATCTTGGAAGCAAAGGACTTATGATCTTGACAATTTGAATGGGCTTTCTGATTATATGGATCGTGACCAAAAAGGTGGTGGTCAATCAGATACTACAGATACATGCATTTACTCCCTATGATAATGATTTATCATGGTTGGATGATGGTACAATTCATCTATACTTATCGTGAGCGATTATTTTGACTGGCTATTTTTAGGTTTTTCTTATTTCTTTTTGAATTTGTTGCTTGGAACAATAGATGATTTCAATGCAGTTTACACTTTAAATGTCATATCAAAGATTATATATTAAGTGTGCTTCTGATTAATATATTCTAGCTGTATGTATCGTATTGTTTTATACTCGTTCCTTATCTAACTATCATCATATAATATGTTAACTATAGCTGCGCATCTAATTTCATGTTGGCTTAACTCATAGCAGTAAAGCAATTGCATGCACGCTATTAATACTAATCCATGCTTCCAACATTTTGTCGTTCATTTTGTGGGCTTAACCGACAATACACACAACATAAGTATATATATAGTCCAATTAGACATGTATCTGACTTATGAAATGGGTAAAATATGAATCGGGCCCAATGATTAGATAAAGAAACCCAATACCGAAACCAATACTATTAAAAGCTATTTAAGAGACCAGACCCTTCATAGACCTAATGAATCCAGTTAATTCAAATTGGGGGCAATAAGACAATGAGATTATGCCACTTGACACCTCCACTAATCCCAACACTATGAATAGCTCAAATTCACATTTAGAAATGTAACATACACAATAAACTCTATATTTAGATTGTTTTTATTTATTCAAGCTTTCCTTATATATTTTAATTTAGACTTTATTTGAGTGTCGAAGTGTCAATGCTTGATCAACCTCCAGGGTCCTCCCACCCAAAGTTCTATCTCATATGTGTAAATTGCTTTTTCGAACATCCTCAAAGAGGCTCATTCAAGTTGGATCTAAAAAATTATTTAAAGCTCATAAAGACCCTATCAAAACTCACAAAAACGATCATCACCTTGATGGAATTTGACGCTCATTCATAGAAATGAATGAGCGAGCCTACATTAATTGATGAACTCGATGGAGTCAAGAAATAAATGACATGCGCTAGAAAAAGAGAATGGAAAAGTGGCCCGGAGACAAATTCTTGTCTTGAAACCAACTTCCATTATACGAAGACTGCTTCAAAAGCAAACCCCACTGTTTGAGTGTTGCAATTCTACGTACTGACACAATCATAACACTGTACCTACCAAAATAACAGGAAAAGAAAATAAAACCAACAAACAAAAGCAAATCAATTCAAAGTTTTCTTTTTTAAAACAACAAAGAAAATCAAAGTTTTCTTTTCCACAACTTTATTTACCTTGTGTCCTTGTCTCGATTAAGGGACCACCAACCAAAAAAGGGGCCAAAAATCAAATCCGAACTACTTACTGCACCATAAAATTTAGAAACAATTATCAAACACTTTCATAGCATATTGTCCCAGTTATTAAAAAAGAAAAAGCATAAATATTCATTCAAATTACAATTATCATTTTAGAATTTATTTTCATCTTTTTTAATAAAATCAATTGTTAATTACTTAATTATAAAAGCGCCTCTACTTGCTAGTGTCGTGAACATATATATACTAGTAATTTTAGCAGACAACTGAATTTTTTTATAAGCGAAACAAAGTTCATTTGATTCTTGATAATTATCCCTAAAATTTAATTCCAACATCCCATATCAACAATCACTAACATTTATATCACATAAAATCAAATCCATAACAAAAGAGTTCTTAACAAAAAGGAAAATAATTAATTAAACGAGTTAATTCCCCTTTCTCCATTTATCCAATCACCATTTCCTTTTTTTTTTTTTTTTTATTGTTGCCACTAATTAACTAGCTAAAGAAAGGGATGCAACTATGTGAAAGAACTGAAGCTGCTCCAGCAACTCCTTGGCTTGGCTCGTGGCTCGGCTCGCGACACGGTTGAAGAGCTCGTCACTCAGCTTATCGCCGATGTGCGCGTCGACTAGAACGCCGCTAACACTCCGGCAGCTAGTGGCCAAGGCACGGCCAATCTCAGCCGCGTCGTCAGGGTGGTTGACCACCAGGGGGCTCCCACCCCTGAAAACGTCGAGCTTGTTAACGACGAACGAGCCGTCTGCTTCGACCACCTCCTTAAAGTCCTCTAGGCTCGGCGCGTACACTGGAATGTTGAAGTTGTCGCGTTTTTCACTAGTGATTAGGCCCTGTAAAATTAAGTGGTCCAAATTATTAGTAATATGAACAATATTTCGTGGTTAGCACGGGGCACACACTAGCTAGTTCACGCATGTATGGCAATGGAAAAAAATAGAAGTTTTGATGAGATATTGGATAAGCTCAAAGCAAATCGATGATGATGGGTGTAGACAAATTGCGATAGTCAAGTTGACTGTCGGATTTATAATTTGATTTGTTTTGGATAGCAACGGCCAACAAAGCTCTAATCATGTCTGGCTTACATCATGACATTTCTGCTTTGACCTGAAAAGATCTCAAATTTGACTTAAGAGCTAGTGCGAGTTCATTAATTTAATCTTATATTCACAATATAAAAACAATTCGAGATTTATTTATTATTTTTGACTCAGCTCGTGTTATATAATTAATGTATCAATTTATATTTTTTGCTTGTGAATTGATCTCTTTCACAGCATTTTCTAAATAACAATGGTTCGATTCAAATTAGATAGAGGGCGTTTGGCTGAACCTATTTTAACAAGTATTCGTAAAACTCCTAAATTTTACAAAATGCTTTTGGTGCTAATAAGTTGTTATAGTTTATTTCAAGAATAGGTTGTTTAAATAAATAAGACCAAATAATTTATAAACTGGTTCAGGGTTTTATAAGTTATAGTTTTACTTGATAATAATGAAAGTTTATAAGTATTTTTTTGATAAATAGCAATAAACAAATCATATGGTGACTTCATATAAATAATTATATTTTAAGAGGGTAGTAATGTAATATCAAAGAATAATTAAAAATATTTACATCTTATTATTTATAAATAAATAACTTATAAGTCAGTGGAACTGTCCTCTTTTTCTTTTTTCTTTTTTTTTAAAGATATTAACATCTTATTTGAAAATTTATAGCCTTTTCGCTGAAAAATTTATAAATTCTCAAATATTTTTTCTAAATATTTTAAAAATTTTAATAAATTCAGGCAAACATGCTCATATATGTTTTTTGTGAAATTAATAATTTGTTAGTTACCTCTTGGACAAGATCATCCCAAGCATCCTGAAAATGGGTCCCAAAGAGAAGCCCTGCCCCACCCTGGTCTATCGGATCCGAGCAAGTCCGACCCAAACAAAGCAAGAACATGGACCCTCCACTCTTCATCTCTTTGGATCTTGATCTCAAGAACCCTGCCAAATCACTCTGGAACTGCTTCTTGTATGCATTCGCTGTGCTCTCATTTGCGCCGTGGATGAATATTCTCCCCTTGTTGTACGCCGTCGATCTCTTGTCCAACACCGAATCAGGAACCTGAAACGTGGGTCCCACCCAAAAATTTATATACATATATATATATTGGCAAATTAAATAATAATTATATGAAGACTATATATGTATCTGTCGTGCAAAACTTAATTAGCATAGTTTGTTGGGGCACGGCGACATGCAGGCCCTTTAATTTTGTTTAATACAAGAATGCATACAATTATGTATGTATATGATCTAATAATTGCTTTACAAGCTTATAAGTTTGGCAATTCATGCATGCCACTAACTTTCGCAACAAAAAAAAGAATGATTGAGCCAGTCGGTCTCATTAAAATTGCATTTGTCAAACCCCACAAACAGATACGAAATATTACGAGT
Organism: Petrea volubilis; assembly: GCA_026212405.1. Taxonomy (NCBI): domain Eukaryota; kingdom Viridiplantae; phylum Streptophyta; class Magnoliopsida; order Lamiales; family Verbenaceae; genus Petrea; species Petrea volubilis. The sequence goes on from CM047870.1 coordinate 34,588,058, forward strand.
CTAATTGGACGAGTCCAAAAGGTGGTTTTCAGAAAACAAGAGGCAATCTTTTCAATTGATTTTGACCTTTTCGCTAAAGTTTTGATGCTAAATAACATATGATATTAGTAATAGGACGGATTAGTTACAATACTAAAATTATTACAACTTAAAGTTTTCTGTACTTCATTCACGAATAGTTTTCACATCGATACACACAACTACACTTACGTATATCCTCATATCCTCGATAACTACAAGGTTGTTCAAAGCATTAATTATTAATTTTTAATTAAAATATCTTTTTTAGGCTTGAAAGACGTTGTTTGTAATTTATCATAGCTACTTCTTAATTAAAATTAATCAGAAACAAAAAAAAACAAGTTAAAATAAAAAGAAGAATGAGGCCAAAAATAAAATGTTTCGCAATTTGGATTATTCAGACAAAAGAGAATAATAACCTGAGATAGCCAGTGCAAAGAAAAAGCCGAATAGAACACATCGACGGACTTCGCCGGAAAAAGCCGCCGGTAAAATGAACCCGGAACTCCGGCGGCGAAGTAAGAGCGATGGCTGTCAGAAGCCAGGCACTCCTCCATGCTGGCGCCACCGTACGGCGGGAGGAGCTGAAACAGAGTGTTGAAGTCGTTGGAAGGCAGATCGGAGAAGAAGGCCGAGAACTCCGGCGGCTCACACCCCGCCGCCTCGTAGCGCTTGGTCATGTGCTTGACGATGACATCCATCATGTATATGGTGTTGCCGCCGCACGAGCACCCCAGGTCCGCCACCACGAACGGGAACTCCGACGAGCTCAGCCGTACGCCGTCGAGGGTTTCCCTCAGAAGGTGGAGCATCGATCGAGCATGTTGTGCCTGAAGAAAAAAATAAACTAATAAAATAAAATAAAATATATGTATACATAAGTTAATAGTACAGGTTAAATACATGGTTTGTCGGAAATTTCCTGGAAGGCAGAACAGAGGTAACTGTTCCAGTTCTATTGTAATATCGCGTAAACACCATGGCTGTAGAATTCTATGTACAAAAAATTTTAAGAAAACTTCTGAAAAATGTTAAAAACTATACATACAACATAATAAATGTAAAATTGATAACAAAAATTATGTTGTATATTTATTACTAAATAATTATGTCGTACAAATATACAACATAATTTTTATTTATGAGCATGCCACCAACACTTGCCTCTATTTCACGAAATTTCTGATGATTAGTAATGTTGTGACTTATCTTTTTATTTATCGTAACGACTAAAAAGTTAAAAAGCAAAAACACAGCTTGTTCTCGGCCAAACTCCGCCTTATACAACACCGAAATGGCCGCGATAAAGCCGCGTCGTCTCTGACAGTGCCAAATACCGGAAAAACGAAACGTAGGGTACCGTTCCCGTTCCGGCCATTATAAGGCCATTAGGACGAACCATTAAACTTAATTAGACTTAAAAGTGTGTTAAAGAACAAAAAGAAAAAAAGAGTAAAAGTTGTTGCGATTGGAACAAGACATTATTAGAAACCTGAGCCTGAGAGTTGTTAACATAGCTAGCTTCTCCTTTGCCACCTTTCATGCTCAGCATCCTTTCGAGCTTCATGTTAGAAACCACAACATTGTCGCCCATTGGAGCCATATTTGTCTTCATTATACTTATAATACGTGTATATATCTATTGTATGTATATATGTATATACTAGTATACGTACACACGCGCGCACACACAAAAGAAAGGTTTGATTGTGGAAGACTGGAGGTGAGAGGAGAAAACAAGGTGCCCAAGGGGGTGATATATATAGAGATAATTAGGAGAGAACTAAAGAGTAGGTAGGGATCTATGCTAGAGGTATATATATATATATATGGTAAGTGAATTATGCTACTTTTTCAGCGATTTATAAACAACCCTTGTAAAAGAAGATGCTATAAAAGTAAAAAGGGTGCTTTCACATGCAACTTAAGGAAATCAAGCCCAAAATTGACGCCGGGTTTCAATGTTTGAATCTCTACGTAATTTCAAGTTATGGGCCTCTTCTTATTCTTCTGTTAAAAAAAAGGCTCTTTTTATACATATCATATGTTAAGAATGAAATATATATATATATATATATATAAATATATCACTATATGTTTCTGCAAATCTTGTCACTAATTACTAACTTATTTTTTAAGATTCAAAATAATACGAGCTAAGAATCAGAAGATTTTCTGGCTAGTTTCAGACAATTATATTGGTAGTAGCTCGAAATGAGATAGAAGTCCCATAAAATGTGCCGGGGGAATAGTGAAAAACAAGTGGTCTATGCCACTAAAATGGTCTTAAACAGCAGCGAGCGATAGATCCCTGTAATCATGTAAATATATAACTGAATGAGGAAGATACCAATAGATTCCCCTAATAAGTGCCGAGGTTTCAAATCTCTTGTTCTATTTTTCCTATTCCGACGTCCATTCTACCCTTTAAATTTATAACGAATGACCATTTTATTGTATTTATTTTGTACATATATCGGATTTAACTACACCTTAGACCCTCACATTATGATTCATGTTGTGCCATTTTTCTAAACTACAAAATGTTTCGCATCAGTATTTATTTAAAAAGATATCTATAATTTAATGATTGATTTGTCACATTTCATAGTTTGGAAATATATTAAAACTTGATTTGCTACTTTATTTACCATTATAAGGGATTGATTTGTAACATTTTATAATTTCATAGGCTAAACGGACATTAGTTATACAAGAGTGGAAATTGACACATTGCACCCTCTAAACACACCTAATTGGCACTATGCATCCTAAAATTAAAATTTTGGCATTTTGCACCATCAAAAATATATTAGCTTGGTACTTTGCACCCTCCATCCTATTCCCATTGAAAATTTTCGTTGAAAATAATATTCTGACCAAAATTAAAAGGGCAAATTTGATATCTTATATAAAATTAAATAAATAAAGTAACAAACTGAACATCAACTTCTTCATAAAAACTAGGATACAATACAAAAAAATCGAGAAAAATAAAAGGCAAAGGAATTCATCTTGACGGCTTGAGCATTTCTCAATATCTCTTCAATTGTTCACTTAATTTCTAACAAATTGAAATTTTTTAACTATTGAAGTTAGGTAATAAACAATTATGAAAATATTAAAAGAAGATGTTGACAGCGAAGAGGCATTTCACATTGAGAATAGGCCAAATATTTATTTTTTGCTACTTTTTGCTGGTTTTTTTTATTAAATTATGCACTATCATACACAAATTCATATCATTGTCACATAATGATAACCTTATTTCTCAAGGTTATAAGATGTTTTTAAAGTGATAGCAAACATAGCCTTGCCAAATTGACAGCAAATATAGCCTTGCCAAATTGAATCATTCTTTTACTAGTGAGGGTACTAAATTTAGGATAATTATTGGTAATATCTAGACCAAGTTTTCAAGTTATAAGATTATCTTTTGATTTTCAAATTTCTAAATTTTAGAGATTTTTTAATTTTGCCCGAATATTATTTCCATTGGAAATGTTTTATGGGAATAGGTGGAGGGTGCAAAGTGACAAACTAATATATTTTCAATGGTGCAAAATATCAAAATTTGAGTTTTAGAGTGCATAGTATCAATCAAGTGAGTTTAGAGAGTGCAATGTGTCAATTTCTCATTTTCTGTGTCAACAATCATTTACCACCCATGGTATAATGATTAAACAAAATAATAAAAATTGAATATTTAACCATTAATTACCACTAGCATATATCGTATAGATATAATTAACGAGCTTGAATGCAATTAACGTATAATAACTATATATTTTTAATAAATGGTAGTCCTCTCCTCATCATCCATCAGCATGGCGTAACTAATTAAATTGCAAAAGCCAAATTTATCACAGTCGAGGGATTCAGTAAATATGGTATTTAAATTAGCTCTTTTTCAACACAATCTTCTCAGACAAAACAAAAGTCCAACACAGGATACACGATTTTGGAATTATTAACTATTAATTGCCATAATCATTGATACTTTCGATTAATGCTAAACAAAAGTCGGAGGACAACCTCTTCCGAATAAATTGAAAGTCAAACCAAATAGATGGAAATGACATATAATAGCACGATTTTATTTTTATTTTTTTTAGTGGTAATCGCAAGAATTTTCAATGAACTATGCCTCTTAAGTCCATAACCAAATAGTACACGCCAAAGAAAGATTGATTGATTAACTAATTGATTTTGAACAAATGGTACACGATGTTTGGCATAAGAATTCTATGGAGGAAAAAGAAGAACAAAAATATTAAAGATGAATAGTGAGGGCAAAAAAAAAAAAAGCACAAGAGAAAAAATATATAATGTAAAAAATAAATCATTTTCGACTACCAAGAAATAAATAAAATAAAATAAAATAAGAAAAACATCCGGATTAATCGGTCAATGAGTCGAAATCGGGTGGTTAAGACCAAAAAAATAAGCATATCTAACCCGGTTTTATTTATTTATTGTCAAAATTAAATGTCCTAATTATTTCATTATGTATATTAGTTTATATAACCTTTTAATCATCTAGCAAAAATTAAGGTAATTGTGCTTTATCACGTTTGACTGATCTTAGCATATTGCGAATGACGAGGTATGTGGGGAGTTTGAACATCTTGTTAGGAAAACAAAAGAGAAAAGGCAAAGTATATGAGCCCGAAATTATGCCAATTCGGGCCCACCCTTACATATCTGACAAACCACCAACCGCAAATTAACCGGTATTCTTGAATATATTCATGTCATGATTAAGAGACTAATTACTAATCTAGCATTCCTAATCTTGTCTTACTTGAGAAAGACAAATGATTAAGTTTTTATACTGCTTGTCAAGAAGAATACGTATTGAAGGGCATTATTAATTAGTCCGACAAATAAACTACATAAAATCTATGGTCGCATTAATCATGTCATAGTTTATAGTAGATAACATATTTTAATATGGACCGAAGACGTTGTTAGTTGCAATAGTTTTTAAAAGTTTTGTTTATATTTTAGGGCACAATTAATGGGATATGATGAAGATGATTTTTCACAATAATATTTTAAAGAAAGAAGATTAAGGAGATCAATGAAAAGTAAAGAATGATAATCATGTTCTTCTGAACCACAAATTCTGGCAGAGACGGACGTCGAAGGGGTTGGAAAAAGCAGACGTCCACCCTCTCAACTCTATATATATATCTAACTATCTTTTACATGTTTTTCTTTTCTTTTTCCAAATATTAAAGAACTTTTGCAGTTTTACTTTTTTTTTTTGTGTAATTAAGTTTGTTCCGAGTGTTACCTTCTATTTGAATTGTCCACTCGCAAATGGCTATATATGCCAATGAAAGTCTTATTTCATTATATCGGTGAAGGCCTTTTGACTATATAAAAAGAGAATGTAAATTTTTTAATCCTCACATACATGAATTATTTGCCTACAATAAATTAACTTCCAATCACTTTTTAGTTTTTAATTTATAAATAAACCCTTATCGATTTAAGCCTTGTTTTAGAGTACTATGTTCCCAACTCCACTTTTCTCACACGTGTAATGAATTAATGGTATAATACTTTTAGGGGAAATTCTTATCCGCACCAGGTTCAGCCACACCAGAACTAATCACGTGGCGAGTGTATTAACACTTGCTACATGATTAGTTGGGTGCGGCCAAGCCGGGTCTGGACAAGAATTTTCCTACTTTTAGCTATTACCTCTCATAACGATCCGAGCTTAATCGTCATTTATGCACATTTAATGGTGCACCCAACATCTTCGAACATATTAAGCCTTTCTTCACGTCTTAATAAGTGTAAAAATGATAAAATGAAATAATAAATAATCCTATATATCTAAAACAACATGAAGCACATTATCCGTTTCAACCCAACAAAAAAAGAAAAAAAGAATTTTTACTTAACCTTTTCCAATAAAAGAAAAAAAAAAGTTTGATTCTTTTCTTTCTAAAAACATAGTCGACAGATCACACCAATAAAAAATACTTATATAAACAGTCGTGTCGAAAAGATATTGTGTCCTTAAATTTCAAGGAATATTATGTTACCACATTCACACAATGTCATTATCAACGTCGACATGTCCTCTGTGCAGCATAGCTAAAATCCATCACGGGTCAATTAATAGATAGGTTCGAATTTGATACCAATTAGATTTTGAATTCGAATTCTCTTGTTCTCTCCTCATTTCTCCTTGAGTAAGTGTATGCGTATTTATGGAGGTATCTTTCCGATTGACATTTATAGAATATCGTAAGTTGATTGTATCAAAAAAGATGTGAAACAAAGAAAAATGATGAGATTGAAAAACTATAAATATCTGCCTAGCTAATAATCTATAAATGCACTGAAATTGAAGCATCGTGTTTTTTTTTTTTATAAATGCACTGAAATTGAGTTATAAGAAGAGGCGCGCAGTATGGTTGGTGGTGAGAGTGCATGATTACTGGCATTAATGGAGATTGAGTGAGCCAAAGCCCCGGAATTGTGTCTCTTATAATGCCTATCTTGTTATACGCAGGTGCCTACCTAAATAATAGCACCAATAAGCCGCGATAATCGCCCTTTCACGTGAATATCTTACTTAAGATTCACCAACCCCACCCCTGCCAACCCACACACGGTAATGTCATATGTAATATTAGCATGTAGTAGCGGAGCCACGTATAGCTCAAGAGTGCACGTGTATCCCCCAATTTTAAATTTGCTTTATATATACATATAGTTATATAAGATTGATTACCCTATTTGTCCTTTAGTACACTCTCTATTCTTCCTTCAGTGTACCACTTGACTTTTTCTAATTTAATTATTTACATCAGTAGCACGTAACAAGTTAGGCGCACTCCACAAATTAACAAGTGGGTGTTACTTCCTCATTCCTGAATAGCACATGTTAATAATTTGGGAAGGTGCCAATGAGGCCTTGACTTAATGGTAAAGTGGAGGTCATATAAATTTAAGGTTGTGGGTTAATTTTTTGTTAATTTGGATTGTTCGAGTTTGATATCAATTTCTTTCTACTACATAGTAGTAATTATTTATTTATTATTTGGTGATAATTAGTAATTTGATCTTAATTTGAGATATTGATGTAATCATTTCATTGTAATAAATCACAAGAAAAAAAAAACTAAACATGTGTGCAAATAAAAATAATATATAATTTAATTATATATTTAATTTTTAATAATGTAATACTAAATATTAATCAAATTTTTTATATGCATAGACAATGTTTGAATTATTTTTAATATATTTATTAAATTGTGATATGTCACGAACATTCGTAAGGTGTTAATTATACTTAGATTTCCTTCGAAATCTCAAACTTTTATAATTATCAATATTTCCCCTCTAACTTTTACTATTTAAGGTTTGGTAACTGAAAATATGTCATCAAAATTTTCATTTAAACTTCCTAGTTTGCCCTTGAGGTAATGGTCCTCTAACTAGCTCGTTGTAATATTTTCATATTAAGGAGGTCTAAAAGTAATATTATATAATTAAAAAGGGATAAATACAATTAAGTGTTTTTTTATACTATGCAAACAATAATAATTACAAGTTGTCTTGGCTATCTCATGTATATATGTACCGGATTAGAAATTATTTTACATTTTACTAAATAAAATTTTGACTTCCTTAAATTAAATATAGTAAAGGGGGTTGGTTTTGAAGAAATTGTGTGTGTGTGTGTGTGTGAGAGAGAGAGAGAGAGTTATACATACATGCATGTATCATGTATGTATATATATGCATATGCGGTTGTTTGTGTATATAGACAGAGCAACTTAATTTCCGGGTTGATTCAATAATTTTTGTTGGAAAATTATTGTAGTTGCCTCAAGAAATTTCATTTTCTCATCTGTTCTTCGTCTTCTTTTGTTTCTCTTTTGTTAAGCTTTTCGGTCGGAGTTGTTTGGCATGCCAATTGCCCTGCATGCAAACGACTGACAAGTAGCAGTTGTGGTGACATATAATCGCCCACTATCACATCAACAAAATACGATAATATATGAGACTATGCAAGGGGTAGCCCTGTATTTTATTTTTTTATGGCTAAACTTATAGCCCTTTAATATGGAAAAATGCAGCATATACATATATATATATATATATTGACCTTCATAAAAGAATTAAGAGCATAATAAGATAATAATATTAAATACAGGATAAATATAATTTACATATGTAAATTGATACATTTTGAATTTTAGTCTTTCTATTTATATTATTTGACTTTTTCGGCCTATATATCTTTAAAATTTGCAATTTTAGTTCTATATTTACCGAAATCTCAGTTTTTGGACAATACACCTCACTAATTCTGTATCCACTTCAATAATATTTCACTGAACCCTAAGTAATTATTATATGTTAAATCAGCTTTTGTTCGGTTGTTAAACAAAGACTGACAGTCAATTGGTCCGTACAAAGATTAATTGGGTGATCGAGAGAGAGAGAGAGAGAGAGAGAGGATATTGAACATGAAAATTAACTAAGTCATCGCTAATTACTTTCCAATCATGTTTCCTTTGGTATCCAGATTCTTGCTTTTGCTTAAAAGTCAGATTTTCAAAGTTCAAATTGGTCAAAAGGATCTCCATAAATGAACAAATGTTCTAAAGCTAGCCATCATTCTACTGAAATTTTTCCTGGCTTCATCAATGAATACATTTTGTCCTCCTGGGATGTGAGTTAACAATGTCTCACAATCTTGACTTTGAACTACTCAATGTTAGAAAGGGCGGTAGAAAAGTCCTACACCTTGGGGCTTTAATTAATTTTATCAACTTTTCATATTCAAATTCCATCATTTTTACGAAGAACACAATTGCATTGACCTCGATTTCTTGATGGTATGGCTATAATTACACCACGTTGTCAGACTTTTTTTTTTTTTCTTGATGATATGTAGGTCAAATTTATTTGCAGTCCTCGATTTTTAATCAACAGGAAAAATATATTTTATTCCTTTGATCTCTTTCTTTTTGAATGGATAAAAAGGTCAAGTGAGGAGGGTGGATGTAGCTTTTTCAATTAAGGGAATTGATTAATTAATAGAAAATGTTTATTTAAGAATTAATACGTGTGGACTAACTTGATTTTCATTGCACTATAACTTACTTATTTAATGAAAAATAGTAAATTATATTAAGCACCTTAACTTGGTTTATATTAAGCATCTTAATATTAGTTTTCAACCTTTGTACATGTATGTTGTAGTATCTTCAATCTTTATTATTTGTGCACTAATTGTTTTTTTTCACCATTAATTTCGGTGGAATTTTTGTGCATTATTATGGAGAATATTAGAGAATATTCCACCAGAATAGTGTAAAAAAACTATTATCAACGCACAAATGATAAAGGTTAAGTACCAAAACACACATTTACAAAGATTGAATATCAAAGCGCAAAATATCCAAAAAAAATTAGAGTACTTAATATAATTTACCCAATGAAAATTATAGTACTGCTCGTATTATACTTTTACCAGCATATTCAAGATATTGGCCTCTCAACATGAAATTTTTATCTATTTTTCAATTGGGGATAATTACCCTCACCTCTCATGAATTTAGGTAAAATCACAAATAAGCTCCTCTTGTTTCGAAAATTACCAATACCCCCTGAGTTTTGTCCCCTTATTGTTAAATCAAACAAAAAGACTATAATACCCTTATTCCCCCTAAATACTTGCAAGGGAGATTTCCTAAGTTTGCTAAAATTACAAATAACCCCCTCTTATTTTGAACATGAATAAGACCTCGTCTCGCCGCCATATCACCACTATTTGGATGGTGAAGCTACACACCAATTTTTTCGTCTCCTTAAACACATCAAAACCCCTCAATAAATTTTGTTAACGCTCCCTCCATTTGAATTTAATTAAATAAAAACTACATCAAACCCTAACTCGCCATTACATTTCATCCGTCTATTTCCTCTACCACTATCGGCCCTATCCCAAAATGAGTTTCACCAATGTATTGTTCATTGTAATTAGCTCAAGACCCTTTCAGATCCCGCCAAAACCCATCGGAGAGAGCGACCCTTCATTGCGTGTCTTTTTTCGAAAATATTACAGATATACTCGTATATAATTCGAAAAATTACAATAAACAAATTTCAAGTTTCAAAACCTTACAATAAATAAGGGTATTTTGGTCCTCAAAAAATGATGGAAAAATTGACCGAGGGTATTTTCGATAATTCACTAATGACAGGATGTTTTTTGTAAACGTTGATTTATGTCAAGGGGGTATTGGTAATTTTCGAAACAAGAGCGGGTTATTTGTAATTTCGCCTAAATTCAGGGGAGGTGAGAGTAATTAACCCTTTCAATTGTTCGTTATACTTTCACCAACAAATTCAAAAAATAAGTTTCAAACGCTAAAACTGTTTATTATAACAAAGATAACATAACACGTCTCACTCAAGAGGATAAAGGAACAAATCGTAACCTTTAAAGCATGAATTAAATTGATGAAAATCAGAATCGAAATGCTAACATACATGCAAGTACACACATATTAGGCAGTCAAGAGGACCATTAAACATGCAAGGCGGGGATGGAGCCAAGCGGGTGGAGGGGGCGATTGCCCCCCCTCAAATTCATATCAAGCTAAATCTTATATGTATTTTTATAAAAAATTTAAATCTTACAGGACTTTTTCATGAAACTTCATATAATTGATACAAATACTTTTGTACTTCAGTAGATGAGTAAACTAGGTCGACTCGGACGGTTCGTTTCAAAAATAAATACGATTTGTCAGTCATAATTTTTCCTTCTTCAAGAGAATTAACATTCAAAGTTCAAGGCATTCACTGAATTCTTTCAATCTCAGGGTGTCCTCAGCCAGTTTTCTTGTATTGAGATACCACAACAAAGTTTTATGGTTTAGAGGAAACATCAACATTGTGTCAATTTTGCTTGTGCCATATAGTTGGACTTTATTCCGAGATTACACGACACATATATAGTTGGCAATTGTCTGCTCTTTTAAAGAATAAAAGCCAATGCCATGGGGAGTAATTATTACCGTACCTAGTTTGATCAAATCCAATAAATTACATAGCAAGTGCACTGTATTTGTCAAATAATTGATTACTTTTCTTAAATTATCGATCATTCACAGAGCAATTATAAAACACTCACTACATAATTAATATTGATTCGGTTGATTCGGATCTAGACTAAAATTTCCTATGCTACAGTGTCAACTCGTCGTATTTGAAATGGACAAAAAAAAAAAATTTGTGTCACATAGGCAATGGCCAGCTAGAAATTTGAAGCTCCAGCAAAAATTGGATTGAAGTTGCAATTATTTAAAATTGCAGGGGAAAATGGTAAACATGCAAAATTACATTAACACTGCCTCTCAATTTGCATAATTAAAAATTTCAAAACAAAAAACACAACCCGTCGAAATCACTTCCAACTAAAAACATCTAAAGAAAAAATCTATCTTTTTCAAAAAAATATATATATTTGACCTCAATTTATTGGAAATAAAAAATAAAATACTTTATTTCTCCTCGTTCTCGTATTCATAACAAAAGAAAGAAAACCTCGTTTTTTCTTTTACTCAAAATTCCTTAAAAAGCCCAACCTACTTCATTAATGAAAATCCTTTCAGGCTATGATTTTTGACATCTTAGACAAAGGGTTTAACCGCTTTTCTCTTTCAAAAGTTTACGGAACTTTGATGCGAACAAAAATTCATGAAATTCTAACTGTATCAGTGTAATTATGAAAATAATAGAGATATTTAATTATAAGTCGGCAATTTCATATGAGGGTTCGAATGTAATTAACCTCATATATATATATATATATATATATAAATGATTGTGTCTCTGTTCAGCTCGTCCGGTTGTGTGTTGTGACCATCACCGTGTACATAACGTGTTTCCACAGGAAAAGACAAGCCATTAATTCTACCTATATCTATCTAGCTTAGCTCCCTATATACATAATAGTAGATGATTATTATTTAAGGCCTGAGGTGCTATTATTCCACGAGTTCCCAATTTCCAATAAGACACTTAATTCAGGTATGCAGGTCCTAACCATACAAGGGAACACGTTTCCTTTACTGATGAAAGTTTTATACTTTTTGTTGTGGATTTATCAGGCAAAAATTTAACATGCTCACCTGCTTTTGCGTCACTGATCATCAATACAGTGCACTAAAAACACTACAAAATTGAAAATTTGAAATCAAGAAAATAGTATTGAATTTTGTGTGTACATATAGGTTTGATAGGCCCTGTCCTCTACTGCATGTTCCGAGATGGGCAAATTTAATTCCCTTCTTGTGGCCTGTGAGTTAATGCTTTGCAGTTAACTTAACTTGTGATTGAAGAATAAAGTTTTAAACTTGGAGTTAAAAGACGTTGATTGGGCAGCCATATATCACATTCAATATGCACCTCGAGATCTCCTCGAGGCACCATACTGAGTTTGCATAGCTTATCTGGTTGATTAAATATTATGTTAAATCCAAACTTTTTGTGTCAGTCACTAATGGCACGCATATTGTGTGGTATTTAAAAAGGTGAAATCAGCACGTCAAACATGATTATAAATGGATTATGAACTGATTGATCAAGGGGATATCTTCAACTTCAGTGTCGTTTTGATCATTCAAGAATGTAAATGATTGAAAAAGAAAAGGGTAAATTACATTAAGACCCCCTCTAAAATTGCCGGATTGCAAAGTCCCCCTTATTACTTTCGTAGCTACACTGACACCCCTTCTAATTTTGACCGTTTTAACAACATTTTACTTTGCTAGGATTTCGTGAGTTTTAGAGAACAAAGTTGCCTAATCCTTTCATCTAAAACGTCTTAAACCTTAGTTTAAAAGGATTTGTAACGGATGATGTGTGATTTTGAGGGGTTTTGACTAAAATACAAATAAAAATCTTTTTCTATTCTGTTTTGAACGCGAGAGTGAGTAAAAAAAAATCTTTTCACTAAATTCAGGGATGCATATTTATTTATTTTTCAAATACTTTTAATTATTGGAGCAATTTTAACTCTTTATGCATTTTTCGATCTGAGTTTCCAAAGATGCAAAGTGCAAACTCAAAGAGGTGTCAACATAATCATTAAAGTTATAGGGGGATTTAGTAGTATAACTATTTTGGAGGAGTCAAAGTGCAATTAACCCCCCCCCCCCCCCCCCAAAAAAAAAAAAAAGAAGACGTAGCCAATGCATTCTATCTTGTAGTTGATGCTAGATATGTACTTTAATGTACAAGTTGCAAAATTAGAATGAATGATACTGTTCTTATTCCGATAGAGCAATGAATTACTCAACCCCATTATAATGTCTTCCAAAAGAGTGGCACACTTTAACTCATGGCGAATAGGGGTTTTATAGATATAAATAGCCTATGAAAACTTGGTGTGAGTTGAAATCAAAAAGGGTGCCTAGATACATGCATGAAAATTATGCATTTTTTTGGATGATTACTGTTGATGTGCACCACAAGTTACAAAGTTGATATGCTAGGAAGTGTATGCGTCGGGGAGAAAAAAAAAAAAAGACACCGAAATCTGGTCCTGCTAAATTATGACTCAAGAGTGCACTGTCTTGTGTGTTTGCTGAAATTATGAAAGCACATGCCATTTTTCCTTTTATTTGGATATATTATCATTTGCTTCTGAAGCTAAATCGACCATCATTTTGGTCATGCAATTTGTTCACTAGCAAAAACGGATTAAGTGAAGGCCAACTCGCACGAGCGAGGTACCACTGCCCAGCCAAGCTCGGAAATCAATTGATGATACTACGTAAAATTATACTTGTCCCAATGTGGTTCCAAGGCCCGATGAAGTTTAAGAAGACGGATGTGGACCAGAACAGGTGATGAATCTACAGTCACATTTTCTGTACTAGCCCTAACCTATGCTGCACCAACACAAACACGCGCGACACCGAGATGACACGATTCGAAAATTTTAAAATTTTTATGACACGACACGTCTCAAATATATATATATATATATAATGCGTAAAATTCATATGTACATAGGAATAATTACATCTAGTACCCCTCTAAAGTATCAAAACTACAACTGGTCTCCCAAAAAATTCCAATATTACAGAAAAATTACCTCGATAAAATTCATAATTACAAATACCCCCCTATTTGCCGGTTATCCAATCTACTTTTTCTAAACTTTCGGTTTTACCCTTTATTTCTTAATACTAAATAGGATTAATTAAATTTAATACCCCTCTAAAGTATCGAAACTACAACTGATCCCCCAAAAATTTTCAATATTATAGAATTACCTCAATAAAATTCATAATTACAAATACCACCTTATTTGCCAATTACATTTAAAAGATAATTTAAATCCTTTCATTGTTTATAATTAAACAATTTCTGAGCTATTTCCAAAATATTACTTCCTTTTTTTCTTAAATTTCTTATTCTGTGACTTATGAACTCTTTTACCAAAAAGATGCCAAACATTATTAGCTAGCTTATAACCCCTCAAATATCTCATAAGCTTTTGTGACGAGTTTATAAACCGAGCAGATACTTTCCTAATCAAACCAACCTTTATACAGGATATCACAAAAAAATAAAATAAAATCCTAACCTTTACACGGGTGAATCAAGTAACACTGTTCCAATAGGCTGCGGTGAAATTGGATCACAAATAACTTACAAAGTGGAGTTGGAACACGAAACTCCAATCGAATGTGTACTAATAAATCCCAAGTCAACTTTGTATAAGAAATTTAAAAATTTAAATGATCAGAAAATTGAAGACAAATAATATTCGCATTTACATCCAACAGTCATGTCACATAGATGGCCACCAAAACAGGGTGATGCTGAAAAGCTTCATCTAGATCCACCTATCAGTGAGAAATGATACAAGTCTACAATTGGAGCTACATATTGTACACAAACTAAAATCTCAACATCCTGTTTCACGGAACAGCGACAAGCTAACCTGTTACAAACAACTTCTTGCTGTTACAATCAATTGCCAACCTAGTGGAAGGGGTTAAACATGATGCGCAAGAATTTGACTCTTTTCAACAAAAGATGAGCTTTGGTGGATGTCGGTGAGGTGCAAAAACACGTGTAATCAAACAAATGTCTTGCCCCGAATGTTTAAGCAGTGCTTCATTATGAAAATGTCGAACGGGGATCGACGCGTGTAGAACATTTATGAAAAATGTCCTAGCACGTCACATATTTATCTAAACCTGATAACAATGTGCACAAAACAGGGGTGGTCGGCATATAATTTTCTTACCTAATATTAGTCTGCACTATACTAACACGAAACATCCCGGAATAGCCCTTTTGCTTCATCATAAATCCATCTGCCAAGAGAAATACACAAATGAATAGAGGCAGATGAAAAATTGAAAATACTGAATTACAAAATACAAAAAACGAAAAGCACAAACAAAACAAAAAGAAACCTCAGGTTGGACACATTGCTAAAGTGTGAACACTAATATCACATTAAATCTAATAATCCATATATGAATGCAAGTAATTGCTAATCTTAACTATCAATTTTGGCTCTCCATACCTCCATTTTTCTCCAAAATAAAAAAATAAAAGAATATTGAAGATTGAATATTAGCACCTTCAAATATCAGAAAATACATAGCAGTGACATTGTATCAGAGCAGACACTGTGCTTGTACGAACACAAGCTGTAACTATAATGTCCAATCGAGAGTGGCAACTGAAGAGCACAGAAAGCAATGAGGTAAAGAACATAGTTTGTAGCTGATTCCATATGCATCAGGATTCATAGGTACTTTGAAGAATAACTAAATCGTGGATTTTAATTATCACCGAACACTATGCAAAATTAGCCATTCATCCAATAATCAAGAAAGCCACAAGAAAAGGCTAAAGGGCAAACTGAAAAAATTATCAGAATATGTAGCTGCAAGTAGACAGTCTGTAATATTGAAGGAAATATATCTAGCAGTACAGACGCATGTCGACTCACTTGCACAGATAAAGTGGAGGCAATTGATCATTCAGTTGATTCCCTGAACGAGTTCTTCTTTCACTTTCTTCAGCAAATCTTCTCGAAGGAAGGACCTCACAAGGGCTTTCTATTAAGCCAGCCATCAATGTTTTACTACAGGTAGACTCGTAGACCTGCAAATTAGGAAGAAAGAAACATATATAATCTTCCAATAGGCATGTTTCACCTTTGTTAATGTGCACAAAGATGAGCAGAAGCCCCACAGCCGACAAACAAAATCTTATCCATGTCCTCCCAACCCAGAGTCCATACAACAATGCAATCTAACAAACATAGCCAAAATTCAAACTAAATAGAACTTCACCTCACTGCTTTCCAGGCCGCACGGACGGCCAACAGCCTCGGGCAAATCACCAGGAAAGTAACACTGATTTACTGTTACCCACTTTGTTTTAGTATTTTTGTCCTCCCACATAGCCTGCAGCAAGAAGCAACAGTTGAAATGCCAGAAGACCCAGACCACCAAAAAATAGTTTGCTAGCCTATAGTTTTCCCAAGCAGATTAGAAAATAAACGACAGTTCCAGGAGCAATGACAACGCATTCAGATCAGCTCAAAGCTCTGTAAGTTTTTACAGCAAGGTCAAGTACAGATAAAGGTAATACAAAATGGTGAAAACATTGAATCCATGCACATGACTGGGCCCACTAAAAATGATGATTCAGTTGCAGCATGCATTGACTAGTATGGAATGCAAGACAGATTACTTCTCATGAACAACCAATAAACCCAAGCCACCAGGATCTCCATCTTCATCAAAGTGCTCTATGACTACAACTAAAACTAATTACACTTCAATACATAAATGTTAGCGAAGCAATACCATCTTTCCTGCCCCATGATCTAAAAGTATCCACATCCAATGATTGATGCAAATAGTACCATGAAATCCAGTTGATGAATTAAATGTTCCGAAGTTAAACTTCAAATAAATAATTCATGGATGAACCTTTTAAGTCTAAAAAGGAAGATATTGAGAGGGGGAAAAAAAAAAGAAAAGAGCCCCGTTCAAGGGCTAATAGACAATTCGTTAGATGGTCTTAATTGCTCCAAGCATACTAAACTAGCAATCATACAAAACGAGATCTATCTGTATGCATATCATTTAGCTCTTTGGAATTACAAATACCAAATACAGTTCAGTAAACTCACCGTCCAATACACTAAACACCAAGACAAATGTTTATAATGCAGAGTTAAGAGTTGCCCTATCCAACCCACTTATTGACACTAAAAACACAAACATTCACATGCGTATACAGATGATTATCATGGAACTTCATTCAGCAATCCTTACAAAATAGATTGCTCACCTGTAGTTTTGAAGGTACAAGTTTGTCATTGCCAAAGCGAATAAGAACATGATCCATCACTTTATACAGATGTCCATTGATGGAGCAAGATGCATGAAAGATTTTTTCATCCAAAACTTGAATTGGGCCACCAACCCAGCTGACAGCATGTGAACCATCTGAAGAAGACCTATCCTGGTTCATAGCCCCATCACTTGTAGCACTTTCTGAAGGATTAGTGCATACTTCTTGCTTCTTTAGCTGATTTGAGTTGTTTGAAAACTTATCACCATGAGATTCTTTTGAATCCGTGACAAAGTGATTTTCCAGAGATTGCTTTAATGGACTGGCTACTACAGCATTGATAGTTTTCTGGGACTTGTCAGATGAATTGGGAACCATCACTGACTCCGCAGAAGAATTTGGTTTCAGTTCAGCCACTTTCTCAGAACTTGTTTTTTCAACCAATGAGTTTAGAGATGAAACGCCTGCTGAGCTTTTCATCAAATTGTCCGGGCCAGTCTCAGAGGATAATTTGTTGTCCATCTTACTCCTACTCGGGACATTATCATTCTCCTGCATCGCTTTACTTTCTTTTCCCTCTGACACAGATGACTGATGACTATAATTGTTGCCAGAAACTCCAGTTGGAGTGTCTTCTGCTGCAGTGTTGCCATTGACCATTATTTTTGCCTGGCCGGCCTTCACATCTAAACCACCAAGTTTTTTACTTGATGTGGGTGGAACACTGGTTGAATTGGAAGACAATTTTGGTGTATTGATGTTTCTCATGACACGACCATATTTGGGAGGCAAAGGTTTACCATTGCTCAGAGACAAGCACTTTCCACAATGCCACTCCCCTCTTGGAACTCCCTTTTGACTAGTTGTCTGGAGGCATTGTAAGTGATACCCTTTTTCACAAGCATCACAAATGAGTATGCTATCTATTTCTGTTACTGTGGACATGCACATTTGACAAGTCAAAGCCTTATTCATATAGTCCCTAGAAGGTGGATTCCAAGTCAGCCGCTCAGAAGGCCTTGGTTGTAACAATTTCTGGACAATTTTACCAATTTCAGCATGGGTAGTTCCAATGGAAGGAGGCTGGCCATGGTTAGTGCCGTGTGGATGTGGTCCTCCTATTGTCTGAGGAACAACTGTCCTAGATGTTTGAGGGGTCAATGCAGATTTAACACCAGCAGGTCCCTCAACCTTAAGGGACATATTTACAGGCACCTTATTATCTGAAACACTTTTGGATGGTGTTGCAGACTGTGGTTGCACTGACCAAGTTGGAGTCCTCACAGTTGAGTTAGCTGAGTAATTTACTGCAAAATAAATCATTACAAAAGGTTGAATATCAAAATGCTGAAATGTGAAGAAGTATAAATGGTGACAACTTGCTATAAGGGTTTTCCAATTGAGGTGCTCCAGAAGGAAGTAGCATTCAGAAATATAAGTTAAACTGACTAGATTCCCATAAAATGAATAACTAAAGCCAATCCTGGAATTAATAAGACAGATGTTGATGTTAGCAGAGAAGGGGTTTCCACCCAAAGAATAGCCATCTATGGCAATGTAAGTTATCGCCTGTATGAAGCACCTTTAGCACAGATTTACGGTCAAAGATCTCCATGGTATGATGAAGGAAACAATCTTTCTACAATCAAAAGCAAGAATTTTTTACTACCTTGAACTTGGGAAGAGTGTGAAGAACCATTTGATCTTCCATCAGATCTGAGGTGTGGCCTGTCAACCCTTGGCAGGCCTGCTGAATTCAAATGGCTAGAGGGCAATGCATTGGAACCCATCGGTCTTATCTCACTAGTAGGAAGCTGATATGGCAAAGATGAAGAATTTGTTGCAGCTGTGTGTGATAAAGGAGGAGGCTGGAAGCTTCCAGAAGATATTGACATATGACCTGATCTATCAGGCTGAGACGTACGTACAGGAAGCTGTACACTACGACCTTCAACAGATGAACCAGGGTACCCAGGCAGATGAGATGAATGTGGAGTAGATGGCATAGAAAAGTCTTCTGCTTTTTCCATCTAACACAGAGGACAACAAATAAGAGCCAGCATAAAGCATAAGTTACAAATGAATTAGCAATAACACCGACAAACAAACAAAATTTTATGTCAAATTAAAGACAAAGAACTATATAAGGAAAAAACAACAAGAAGACAAACTATTTCATTCCTCTACTGATACTGACAAAACAAATAAAAGCAAACAATGAAATAGATGAAATGAGCCGGCAGACAAGCACAAAAATAGCATAATATGGTCCAAACACAAACGAAAAAAATCATACAAATTTCAAGTGAAATTTCAGAGTACACAAGTTAATTATGGAAAATGTTGAATGTGGGTCATGTTTGAACAACATTTGGAACCACGAGTATGCATATAATGTGCATGACATACAATCCGCCCCCCCCCCCCCAAAAAAACAAGAAAAAAAGAAAAAAGAAAAAGAGAAAACATCTAATTGGAACTTCAATGCATACATTTTTCATTTGTCTATTTACTCGGCACATTAATGCACACAATAATAGCAGTTAAACCCTTTAAATTTATTATATGATTTACCTAGTATAAAGAGATGGATATCATTCATTAAAACAATGTCTCAAGTAATTTAACGGCTCATTTTCATGGCATTCTATGTTCTTCCCATCATAATGTAGTCTTGATTTTTCTTCAGACATGCATATGCACCATTCAGATCCATTTGGTATATACTTCATTATGTTAAGTGGGCTTTATGGAAAGTATCTTACTTAGGGGTATCAAATACAATATAGTAATGCTTTCACTTTCTGAATTTTCCCATAAGAATTGCCAAAAGGTGGGCAGATAGCACATACGCCATGAATTGGGGTGCAATGGTTCGTAGTGCAGACCACCAAAACTACAGTTCATATTTCAAATTACTACGGAACAAGCATCCTATGCAACAATCTTGATATGTAAAAAACTGCAAAAAGTTGCCATGCATTTGAAAGAGACCATTCTAGTTTTGTTTTACGTATAGTTAATTCCATAGATACACACATAGATTTATTTGAATTGCCTACATAAACATAAATATCAAATATAACTCAACTACACAGCATTGGCAGGAACTACTTATTAGCAGCATGCGGATAGACTCCACAATCAGACAAATGATCACGAGAAAGAAGACTGATTGAGATCACAATAATGACAGCTGATGGTTTCTTCATTAGAAAGAATGCAAACAAATAATTTAAATTTATGGTGAGAAATTATCATCAGTAAAATTAAAATGAGAGAAAGTGGACATCTTTAACCTTTGAAAATCATCCATATGTTAAAGCTATAAAGCAATCAGGACTTGTTGAGACTTTATTCCACCATATTCAATCAATTTCTCGAAGAATAATCCACAGTCAAATCACTATTTAATGATTAATATTTAATTTGGCATAATCTATCTCCTTTACCTCATGATGTCTGTGATGCCTACCATTCAATTCAGTTTTATCTAAGAGAAGTGAAAGAAAATTATCAAGTACAGGACTTCTAAAATCCAAAACCCCAGGTTCAACATGGTACTAGCCTAGAGCAACCACAGACCACGTCCGCTCGCATCTTTACATAACCATCATTAATTAGCATATGTTTTCAATTATTGTTGTTTCTGTATTACTATAAACCCTCCTAATCTCAAAGATTATGTAACCACCTCGAAAAGATTTTATATTGCTTGTTAGCTACATTTCCTCTTGAAAGAATCATTGAAAGAATATTAATTTATGGTGAGAAATTTCCATCAGTAAAAGTAAAACTAGAGAAAGTGGCAGTCTTTACACTTTGAAAATCATCCGTGTATGTTATATATGTCGTCTAAAGCTATAAAGGCAATCAGGCCTTATTGAGCCTTTATTCCACCACATTAAAAGTGATTTCTTGAAGTACAATCCACAGTCAAATCTCTATTTAATGATTAATATTTAATTTGGCGTAATCTATTGTCTTTTCCTCATGACATTTGTGATATCTACCATCCAATCCAGTTCTATCTAAGAAAAGTGCAAAACAGTTATCAGTTATGTGACTTCTAAAATCCAAAACCCTAGGTTCAACATTGAATCTAGCCCAGAGCAACCACAGACCACATTCGCTCAGATATTTACATAACCATCATTATTTAGTATTCATTTTCAATTATTGTTGTTTTCATGTTACTAGAAGCCCTCCTAAATCTTAAAGGATTATTTAACCACATCCAAAGAAGTTATGATCAATTAATGGGGTACATTTCATCTGAAAGAATCATTCAAGAAACTAACCGCCAAATCCAAATTCAAAATAGGAACTTTTCCCTTCTACTCTCTTTTGCTTATTAAATAGAATTTCAAGTAATAAAATAGGAAAGTTAGATTACCATGCATCAGCATAAACTATAAGGAAGAAAGAATATGCCATGTGCTAGGCAACAAACTACAAGTCTGAGCATAAAAGATTAAATATCTCATGCATTCTTCAAGCTGATATTTCTTTTCATTATCTTGGGAAAAAGATATTTTTCAGCATTCATCAAGCACAATTAATATAAGTTATTTGAGATGGTAAATTAGCCTTTCATGACTTCACTTACCCAATTCCAAACAGTATTAGATTCAGCTAAGTCCATGCATACACTTATGATTAAAACTTGAATATAACACGTTTCTGATAGTAGATACCAAACAAATTACAGTGCATAGTGGATGGGCATCAAACTCAGCTTTACTGCCATAGCAGCAATGACAACAAACATGACCAGCTACTCCTCAAACTTGTCATGAACCATACAATGCATATACTGGACTACAGAGCATCGAAAAATTGGTTACCATCCCACAGGACATTATATAACACTCTGAATGAGACATTGCAAGGTTTTCACCATATAATTACAAAATGAAACTAAGTATTTATCATCATAGACAACTGAACTATGGTGACACATTGGTAATTCCAACAAACAAAATCCACACCCATATTCCATCACACAACCTCATGACTGAACAATCATATATATATATATATATATATATATATATATATATATATACACACTCCAAACTCGAATTTCTTCAATCATAAAATGAAGTGATTCTAATATCACCCCAGTTACAGTACGAATTTAAAGAGCCAGAAAAAGAATACCTCAAAATCAAAAAACAAACCTTTCTTTTGGAACCCAATAACTTCTCGGCAATTGACATTTTAGGAGGGCGAAACCCTAGCCTCTGCTCTTTCAATTTATTAAGTCCCAAATCCTCAATGACACCCCCAAAAGCATCCCTGGGGAACATATCCTTGGGCGCAAAGCCCTCGCAAACCTTGGCCAACCTGCTTCTAGCTTCCGCCATCAATTCCTTCTCAACATCAGTGGGCCCCTTCCCTCCCCTCATTTTCCCCATAGCCGCCAGAACCAGGACCATCTCAGCCACCTTCTTCACATCCCCCTTCAAACTCCGCCCATTCCCTCCTCTAATCCTCTTAGCCGCCGGCGGTGACCCATCCCCCTCCGCCTCCTTCAACACATCCCCATCCTCCCCCGGCACTGGCCTCTTCTCACCGACAATTTCCTCCGATCTCGGCTCAGTCGACTCGACAGCTGATTCCATCCAACAAAATGAAGAATCACCAAGACAACGGCATGGACGTCTACAGAAATCCTGCAGAGAAGAGAGAGAGGCGAAGCAGCCATGAGAGAGAAGGGGAGATAAGGGGGAGAGAGAGAAAAACAAACCCTAAGGGGAGCGGGAGAGAGGGAAAAAAAGAGAGGCAATTCCAAATAAGGGGGAAAAAATGAAATTTCGGAATCGTTTAAAAAAGAAAACAAAAAAATTAAAACCTTATTTTGGCGGGTAATTGTAGAGAGACAGAGAAGCTTTGAGTTTTTAGAGTAAATCGTGTGTGTGTGTGTGTGTGTGTGTGTGTGTGTTGTGGGTGAGGTGTGTGTGTAGGGGGTGGTGAGCAATAAACTTTGAGCAGGGTAACAGACGGGAGAGACAATTATAGGATTTTCGATTTTTTTTTCATCTTTTTTATATATATTTGTTGCTATATATAGCCGTCACGAGAGTTGCTCGCTCCCCCGACCGTGCTACTACTGCTCCTGTTTTACACCTTTGCCCCTCCCAATTACTCACAATGACTTCTTTATATATATATTTTTTTTTTAAACTATCATCACGCTAATGGTTCTAAAAATTTAAAAATAATTACATCTAAATTCCCTAAAATTTGGTTTAGTTATACTCAAATGTTGCCATTTACATAATATTATTTACTTTCCCTAAAGTCAATGTTAATCTATCCAACAAAAAAAACGAAACGTTGACTACTTTTTAATATTTAATTTGACAAAACGTTGTCTACTTATGTTATTAAGTATTGACTTTCAGTTGAAATAATCTTTAGACCCTTTTATTTAGTTTTATGCAATGCTCATATCTTTTTAGATTTAATTGTCATGCAAGTTTTCTTGTCAGGGCATTTGAGTCGGTAAACCAACTGTTACAGTGTCATTTTAAATGAAATTATTGTACCTTTTTATTTAATCAATTTTGTGTTAAAAGGTGTTCTTTAACTAAAATTTTAGCTTCTTTTTAACAGAAAACGTTCAAAAAAGTAACATCTTGATTTTTTTGATAATCAACATTAATTTTGCGATAAATACTTGTAGTTATGCGAACTATGTGGAGTTTGAGGGTTATTAACATAAAACCTAAAGGGTATAAGTGTAACTATCCCTAAATTTTAAAGTTAAAATTACTTGAATCTTTAAATATTATATCGCAAACCCCTTATGTTATAAATTTGTAATATTTTAGTCCCTATTATGAATTATCCAGCCAAATTTTAGCAAATAAGACTTACGTAAATGATATTTGTAGTAAATTTCAACTTTTAATTGCACCTTAATCCATCTTTCTCTCTCTCTTTTTTTTTATAGCAAAAGGTATTACGTCACTAGAGTAGGGTAGTTTAAAGTTTGCAAAAATAAATAAAAATTTAGAGTACTCCATTCTATTGTTAGCAACAATAATTTTCTCACTTGTTTTTTTGTCGTAACAAAGAAAAAGAAAAAAAATAAAAGTAAGAGAAAATGGGACTAAAGTGCAGGGCAACTAAAAGTTGAAATCGATAAAAATAACTTCGATTAAGCGTTTGCAACAATAATTTTCTCACTTGTTTTTTGTTGTTAAAAAAAAAAGGAAAAAAAAAGTAAAAGAAAATGAGACTAAAGTGCAGGGCAACTAAAAGTTGAAATCAATAAAAATAACTTCGATTAAGTGTTTGTTGGTGAAAATTGAGCAAATGAGTTATCACATGGCTAAAGTGTTACTAACTTATAATATTAAGTACTAAACTGCTACAATTTGAACTTTAAAAATGAAAATATTGTTAAGGGATGATTACACTGAACTATCACGAGGTATGAAATTACCTAGATAACTATGAGGTATATATACTAAATTGCAACACTAACAGATGTGTGAGGAAAAAAAAATGCCCTCGTATCTTTTACTATTGAAAAAATTATAAATTATACTAAACTACACTAAGGTATAATAAAATCACAAATTTAACTCTAAAATTTTAAAAATTACCCACATAAGCCCAGGGTTTGCAAACTAAATTACACTTCTAACAAGAATTTATAGATACAATTTTTTATCAAATATGTTGTAATGCATAATCTTTTTTCACCAAGAATGATATTATTTAGTTGTTTAAATTTTTTCATTGAGAATGACACTTATAGTATCATGTATGTAGTGTATTACGAAAATTAATTAACATGCATCGAGTGTTTTTTGAAAAAAACCCAAAATTTTCAATGTGGATTATGAGGTTTATATCGTCTTTTTTTTTTTTGTTGATTGATTATCAACAATTTTTTTTGTTAAGTTGGTATGAAATATTACAAACCAAATATTGTGTGTTTCAAAATGTTACCCTAGAAAATTAGAAAATTTTGGTCAAATTTGACAAATGGGTAAAATAGAAAAAATATGTTAAAATTTAACAATTTCCGAAAAAAAACACTAATGGCAATAAATGGAGTGTTGCATATGCATAACATATACATATCTCAAGGTTATCTAGGTAATTTTCAAAAGAATGAAGATTTTGTTTGTAATTTAATCATACTTTATCATAGCTGAGAGTAATTATCTCTATTTTTAATTTTAAAATCTAGGAATCATGTGCGGTCTTTTTGGAAATATTTTTACCAAAAATAGCTTTAGGGAGGTAATGTGGAAAAAATGTGAAATTAAGGAGGTAAAGCGTTAAAAATTAAAATTTAATTGGTAAAGTGTAAAAATGGCTATAGTTTAGATGGAACAATGTTTTTATCCCTATATTTAATATTTTGCAGATAGAAATAAATATAGACGTTGGCAGGATCTTAGAGATATGTTACAGGTACATTAACAGCGAAAACGATGGAACATGTACATGGGTGATGAGTTACCATGACAGGCGATGCTATCATCTCAAATTCACTATGATGGGGTACTCTCATGGACAGAACTGCTCTTCTGTTGCAAAAAATATATACCCCATGATCAAACAGATATATGCCTTTTCACACACCAACTTTATAGCTTCCTCTGCACCATCTAGGGTTAATTACAAGAAACCCCTTATGTTTGGCCCATTTTCACAAAACTTCATGTGGTACGAAAAACTACAAATACCCCGTTAATATTTGGTTTTGTATTGCAAAACCCACCTGCAGTTGGGTTGGGAGGATTTATGCAACGTGCAACCAAATATGTGTGGCAATTTTTTTCATACCACAGGTTTCGCAAGAATGAGCCTAACATGAAGGGTGTTTCTGTAATCAACCCATTCAGAATGAAGTATTATACCGATGTCACATCACTACACATAACAATCCAGGATCCAGTGCAGAGGATTGAGGCATCGCGAAGCGCGTAACCGTGAAAAACGGGCATCTGAAATCCTTTGTTCAGTTTTGAATTTACATACGGCAAGATAACAGTTTTCAGTGTGGTGGACATTACTGTCTGCAACATTAGCAGGTCCTATAATCAGCTTATATTAATTATAAGTGAACTAAACCAAAGAACTGAAGAGATTGAGCAGATACCTGGACCAGACGCATGTGCAAGTCACCAACTTTGCTCCAATTAAGGGACATACTGAAGTCGTCTAATTTTACACTACCAGCCAGAGCATTCCCAGAGATTTCAGCAGACATGGACGTACTAATCACCTGAAGCCAACTAAAGATGTTAGTTTCACCCCAATACAATATAAATATATTAAAACGAAAGAGACTTATTCGCAAAAGCTCTAATGAGCCAAAACAAATATAGGAAGAGATCATGAAGTTTCAACCGATAAAGCAGGCTATTCATTGACTTCTCTATAAAAATATATTATGATAACCACCTAATTTAAGTAAATTGTTGTCTCAAAATAGGCATCTTAGTTTCACACAAGAACGAAGATATCTACATAATCTAAGACTCCCCTTCTCCATCAGACATCTAAACAAGTTCAGGAAATGCCAAACAAACTCGGTCGTTCATTTGCTTTAACATTTCTCCTTCTTTAAGCAAAGTGGTAAGCTATCAACACAAGTGAAACAAGTTAAAACATGCTGGCATGCACCAACAATGATTGATTTATAACCAATGGAAGTTCAATAACTGCAAAGCAGAAATCAACGGTGCCCAACTTCATTAAATAAGTCCCAGTTTCTTATTAGAAGTAACTTTATCAAGATGAACCATGACTGCAGCCAAGTACAAGCAAAAAACAAAAGTGTGCTATAACCTATAAGATATAAGCACCTGATGGCATGATAACTTGAAAATAGAGTTGCTTCACTAAACTTACCATGGAAATGCATAAAACTGGTATTACTTCCTCCGCATCCAAAACATCAATCACCACATCTAGAGGAACTGTTGCCTTAATCTGCTTCTTTTCAACTTCTATCATTGGTGGTGAAGATACAGAAAGATTCAGATCCATGTCATGATTTGGGTACATCTTGTACAACTTGGGAATAATAAACCTCCAACCAGCTGTGTTCAACAGGGATTGATCTGGTACTTTATCAACAATCCAATTCATCTTGTTTGCCTGGTAGAAAAAACCAAACCAACTGTTAGTCGGCTATAAAATGCATTACTTCTATTATGCCATTTCAGCAAAGCAAGAACTAAAAGAAGAAAAGGCTGGAATCAAAAAAGTTCCCTTTAGCCAGGCAAATGTGTCAGAAATGAATATTGAAATTGTAATTTTTGAAACCATAGGGGGTTTTATGGACATGGGCTAAACCTCAGGGGTTTCTTTCCCTCCATAATAGACCCAAAAAATTAAGAAATTACCTCAAAGTAAACTGATGATGCAGACTTGAGGACATCTTCATGCAATGAGATTTTGACCATCTTATCTGCCTCCTTGCAGGAAAGTGACTCTCGTAGTGATCCATGGTAGTGGTTGGAATGAATAACTAAGTCCTTGGCAGAAAATAACCCGTTTATTTCAAGGTCAAGGGCTGATTCACTCAACTCTGGGTCATCAACAAATGTGACATTCAGTGCAGCAATATCAGTTACAGGTACTTCTTTAGGAAGAGATTGCAACAGAGAGTCAAGCTTTACAATTGATTCTTGTATTTTTTCAGGAACAGCCTCTTCAACAGCAGCACTAATTTTGCCCACAAAAGCGTCCAGCAAGCTGGAAACATAAAAGAGTAACAGCAAAATATTCATAAGCTGATTACCTGATTTTCCCCAGATTGGTTTGTTTCATTAAAAGTAGCCACAAGCAAATTGACGGATTTATTTTTGAGAAAGCATCAGCACAAGTCTCAAGATAAAATACATCAGTTGCATATCATAATTTTGTAGCCTTAAACTTAGATGCTAAGATTAGCATATTAAGCCATAAGTAACACGTATTTGCTTATAGAATCCAGAACATCGTATAATGGTGTGACTATTTTCTACCATAGGTTGTACAGTATGGAAATATGACATAAATCAGGATAAAAGAGAGAACTCATAAAGCAAAGGGTATTGAATGAAGATTGTGGTCTCGAGGACTATGCACACAAAACAGGCATGATTAGTACAGCATTTGGCTGAACGAAGCTAGTTACAATTTCAACAGAGTTCCAATTCTAACATTGTTGGCCAACAGAGTTACATGACTTGCATGTAGCTTCAAGTGGAATTCATTATAAATGAAATGAGAGATTTATCCAGTGGTTAGAAACAAAAGTTGCCTTTAAAATGGTGGTTCTATTTATGCCAGATAAAAATCCACAGAAACCAATTTGGTCCATAATATCAGCCAGATTACATATCAGTAAAGATTAATTTGAACAAACATAAGGACTATATTATGTCACAATCTATACCACGCAAAAGATGTCAATATATTACTACCATATGCAAGAAACTATGGTACCCAAAACAAGATTCCTGAAAAGGAGTTGCAACTCCTGATCTGTTTCGGGTAAAATTTAAGATTCACGTGGTCAGGTATAGATAAACTCATAACATGTATATCAGCCAGACATACATAGAAATAGATCTATAGTGCATCCAACAAGGGAAAGGGACTACATATGATACCCTTGGTAAAGCCATGATGCTCCACCATTCAACTTTATAGAGATATCACTCACATGACATCCACATGCCAAAGGGGACAACTTTAGAGATCCTTGTAGAGTCTTCAGACTGAGGGTAAGGCCAACTTCCAGTCCTTCAACCTTAGCAGAAGCAACGCTAGTTAATTACCTTTGTTGTGGAAATGAACTGACATAATTACTTTTCACAAGGAAGACCACATTCATGTAACCATTATTATGACTTAAATCTTCAGGTCAAGGGTACATTGTTTTGTTGCTAAACCCACTTGCAGAAAAATGACGACACGAAGTAAATAAATGAGCTAAGAGATCCACTCCGAATTTAAAACACTAAGATGGTGAAGGACATATTGCAGAAAAGTTCCTACTATAATGATCACTTCCACTGAGTTGTGCGATTCATGACTCCTACTTTACCAAAGTTTTTTTTCAAATAAAACAATGACCCATCTTTTTTTTTTTCTTAAAATAAATCCTCATTGCATAAATTATACCATTAATATTAAGCAACTAGAGAAAAAACCAATATGAATAGTCTATGAGAATTTTAACTAGTTAAAGAAATATTCCGAAAATTGGATTCATGTGTGGATTACTAACTTCTCCAAGTCAATATGCATTTACATTAGCATCTCACTTTAACATTTCCTCGTGGTTGAAATGGCTGCTTATTATGACTAAAAAGTAAAAACACAGAATACCCCAAACATTCAGTCGCCATACTATTCTTGCTAGCAGTAAATAATACACGAAAGACTAAACGCTATGCTACTGTTTATCGATCACATACAACAAAATGATAAGCATTCAACTAACAAACAACATACCTGAACAGCGGCACTTCCCTTATCAGAGACGGCAAAGGGATACAACCAAGTAAAATACGAATACTTCCAATTCATACTCAAATTCGCGGTGGCACCAGAAACATCTATAACTATTCCGCTATCTCCAACTCTCAAAGCAGACGAAGTTACATGAATTGTTTCAATAGTAATATTCGAAAGAAGCATTTGAACTCCACCCAGAACGGGGATTTTCACATGCTTCTCAATCTGGGGCAGCTCGAGTGGGACTAATGAAGACTCCGCCTTCTCTATCAGCAAATCCTTGAGAAAATCAAGACCCTTGTTCGATATTTCTCCCGATATATAGCCTTCTTCACGAGATTGAACACCGGAAGAAGAGGAAAAGGCAAGCAAAAAGATTAACACAAAAGGGAAGATTGAGCGAGCCATGAAAGCAATTAAGGAGAAAATTCCAGGAAAAAAAAAGTGATAATTTTTTCGAATCAAAAGGATAAATTATCACCAATGATTGAAGGCCAAGAAATTGAAATTGAACATTCTTGGAATTGTTTTCTCCGATAAGGGGGTTGAAATTGAAAGCAACATTAGGGTTTTAAAATGCTGTGAGATTTTCAAATTTGGAGCTCAGCAGAATTAACAGTCGACAAAAAAAAAAAAAAAAGAATTGACAGTCGACAAAACGCGAGGTTCTGAAGCAGTTGACGTCCTGAAGATGATCAACGTGATCATCTATAGCGTCAAGCAAAGAAAACAGGGAAAATTGCCCCAAAAGAGAGGGAAATTTATAAATTTGTGTGTTTCAGACTTTCAGGAATTAATACGAGGGCAAATACACCTACAATTCATGAGCTATAATTTAATTATAAATTAATTCCTAATATTTTTAAATATTATAAATACTTCCTCAAGATGTAAATTTTTTTTTTATAAATACTAGCATTCCTCGCACGCGATTTCTGCGCGCATATAAATTTAAGTATCTATTCTTTATAATAAGTTATTAAGTATCTATTTTTTTAATTATAACGTGATATTTTTTATTTTTGTTATTTTAATTATATAACTATATGATTTGATTTTTTTGTTCCACATATTATAAAATTCCATTAATTGTATGGTAGTTTTAGTTCCATAATGTGAGTTTTCGTCAAAAAGTGGAGGTAGTTTAATGTGGTGTATTACGTTTTTAACCTTACTTCATATATAATATGGAAGATATCGAAGGGTGATTTTTGAAATTATAAAAATTGGTATTCAAATTGATGATAATATGTTGGGAATGTTTAATTTTGCCCGTCGTATTATAATTATATTGTGATTCCACTAAATATTAAAGGGCTAAAATTGTAAAATGTAAGAAATAACTGTCATTTTAGACATAAAAATCGCTTTCTTTTTATAATAGTATAGATATAGATAATAATATAGATATAATAAGTTTTCCTTTTTTGGTTTATCTTGTCAATTTAATTATTGAGCACTGGGGTTGTAGCCCAGTGGTGGGGGTTCACATCAGTACCAGTGAAGTTCTGAGTTCGAATCCTCTTGTCCTCTCCCCCTTTCCCCTTGAGTGAGTGTGTGCGTGTGTGGGGGTCCTTCCGGTTGATATCTCTAGGGTGTCCCGAGTTGATTGTAATCGAAAAAAAAAAAAATATATATTGAGCTCTATTATTATTTTATAGAATACCTTTATTCGAGTCACATGTTGATGTTACAATCCAAGTTTAATTCCTTAAGGAAAATTCTTAAGAGCATTGACATTTTGTTAACTTGGTTTGGTTTCTTTACAAGACAGATCAAAGTCTTGAATTTATTTTTGTGTTTAGAAAATTATTGTTATTTAGTAATTTGTTAATATCACTTGCCTAGAAACCCGCAAGACTTCATATGCAGAGTGAAGAGATGACTACAATTGAAAAAGCAATTTATTCTATTGGTGGGACTTTTTTAACATCATGTATGGACTTTTATTAGTTTGTCTGTATAAGAAAGTGCTCGGTTTACTAACAAAAATTTTATGATTAATTGAAATTAATAAGAAATAAAATTTTGTGACAGATTGAATTCTAGCAAATTAAAACTAACAGTTGAAATATAATTAATTAGTCATAAATTATACACCAACATAGCTGTAACAAACAAAATTCATCACAAAATTATATTATGTGACATATTCATTGTATTTGTGAGGGATTCTGCCGTTAATAAAAGAGGTGCTCTTTAATTTGTTTTATTATATATCATTATAAGAAAAACTAATATTATTGACAAGATTTAAAAGTGGTAATATAAAAGTTGTCACCAATGAGTGTATAGAGTGACAATACATTATATTTTGTCATTAATTAAATTCTTTTGGTTACAACAATTTTTATATTGTCACAATATTACTCAATAATGACAAGAGATAATGCTTTAGTTAGTCACCATTAATAATTAGCGACACACCTATAATGACAACTTGGTTACAATAAAAATTGTTATTATCACTTTTGTACTATATTGCCATAATTTTACAATAAGTTATCGCCATTGACATTGTGCATAATATGTTTTGTGACAACATCAAGTTGTTGTCATCAAATGTATATAATTAATAACAACCTTTTTTTATCATTTATTATATTGTCACTAATCTCATAAAAATATACTTACAGACACCCACAATATAAAAATAGTCAGATTTTATTTTTTGATTGGAGTGTCACTAGCAGAGAAAACTTACCATTTTTGATTTCCTCTATCAAACCTATATTAAATAGCGATTAGGATCATTTGTTTCAAAATGATATTTTATTTTTTATTTCATAATTCATATTCATGTTATATATATAAAATTATTTTATTAATTATATGCTTGATCTAAAATTTTTACATGCGATGCATATATGTGTATTATAATAGGGATGGAACATCTCATGATTAAGTAGAATTTTTAAAAGTTGTGCTGGGCTATTGCCAGTGTCAACAATTGGAAATCTTCCCCTACGTTGTTTAGTGGCATTTGGTTCTTGTTCCGTTACGTTATTACCAGTGCATCAACATCAATTCTTCCTTTCTCCATTAATAAACATCCATTTTTTCAAAAATTTAAGGAAGAAAGAACCCTTGTTGTCCATCTCACAGACCTTGCCATCAACCTAAAAATAAAACAGAAATGGAGAGAGACAGAGAGAAAGTCTGGTGGGCAGTATAGCGAGAAAGAAAACAAACCATAATTCATGCTTGTCGGGGATCCACACATGTTACAACAAACAACCCTATTTCCTAATGAAAATTTTGAGACGAGATCCATACATGTTACAAGAAAACACCCTATTTCCTAATGAAAATTTTGAGACGAGGAAATTTTGTCTAAAATTTAATTAACATATTTATGATGAATTAATAATAAAATTCAACGTAAATAAAATTAAAAAAAAATTCAGTAACGAGACATTTAGTATAACAGAATTATTATGAACTAAATTCATCGCAGAAATTTAATTTATATTGTATTCATTCTTCACTGAAAGGTGGTGGTGTATTGATTGATTCATCCCATAAGGGTATGCATTCTTGCAGGGACAGGCGCCTGCTCAAACCCTGAATTCCAAAGTATTCCCAGACAAAACAGAAAAACTTCACCACATACACACATACTTATAACACTATAATTTAGTCCTGTATTGACATGTCTGATTAAAAAGACTCTTGGACCTGATATGGATCTCCAGATCACAAGTCGAGTACTCAACCACACGAATATTAGCCAACAGTATGTGCACCGTCCCGGAGACCCTGATTAGAATCCGAAAGGCCACCGTGCCGGAGATCACGTCGCCGTAGAAATCGGCTTCGGACAGCAGCCGATCCGTCATCACTGCCAGAGTCAGGTTCAGACCGCGGGTGGCGCGTGCGCCGATCTCTCCGGCGGGGATGAACACCTCCCCGACGTCGATCCCCCTGTACTGGAGGAGGGCGGTGCTGTCAGTGTACTTGAATCCGACGCGGTTGGGGTTCTTCACTGTGGCGTCAACGTCGAGGGTGGTGTTGAGGTGGACCTCGAGCTTGGCAGCGTCGATGGAGAGGTTGAGGTCGGCGACGGAGATAGAGTTGACGGTGGTGATGGGATGCTTGGCCTTGAAGACGGTGAAGCCGAGGATGACGAAGAGGAGTATCGATAGGAATATTGTCAGGGCGGTTATGGATAGGATGCAAACGCATACTCTTCTTGTGGTCATCGGGTGGGAGTTTGTAGTGGGCATTTAAATTGGCTCTACGCAGATGTACGTAGTTGTGTGTGTGTACACACACATATGTAGTGGGTTTCTTTCTTTCTTTCTTTCTTCTTTTTTTTTTTTTTTTGTTAAGGAAAAAAATCAAAAAAATAATAAATGTTAGTAAACGACCTTAAATTAAATTAGAATCCTATAAAATTAATATAAGTTCATTAATAAATTATGATATGACGGCCATGCCTAGTTGAATCGGTATGCACAAGATCATCAAAAAATTAAATAAAATTTAATGACATAATAGTGGTTCTTAAAAAAATTTGTGGTGATATATGATAATTTCATAATGGTCTGTGCAGATAAATTTTGACAAAAAAATATTAAGTACACATTTACCAATAATTATTAACTGGAATATGTAAAATAAAATAAGTGAAATTAATTCGTTATTTATTTACATAATTAAACATGCAAAGCTTTCTATAATTTAAGATGTATTATTTTTCTATTATATTGAATAGGGATAATTACTCAGACCACCCCTGAGGTTTGGCCTAATTACAAATGACACCGCTTGTATCGAAAATTACCGATAGCCCCCTAAGTTTTGTGGACTTTTTTGTAAGATAGATGGAAATAATAAAATGTCATTTTTACCTCTTAAATATTTGAAATATTTTTTTATTTAAAAAATAAAAAAATAAATATAAAATTGAATTGACCAAAATACCCTTTATTGAAAAAAAATTACCATCTCTCAAATAAAACCCTAACTTAACACCCCCCCACCCCACCCCAGCGGTCTCTCTCTTCCCCTCCCTCCCCATCTCTCTGTCTCTCCCCCCCGTCTCCCACCCTCCCCCCCAGCCTCTCTCTCCTCCCTCCCACCCTCCCCCCCGGCCTCTCTCTTCCCCTCCCTCCCTCCCCATCTCTCTGTCTC
This sequence comes from Petrea volubilis, assembly GCA_026212405.1. Taxonomy (NCBI): domain Eukaryota; kingdom Viridiplantae; phylum Streptophyta; class Magnoliopsida; order Lamiales; family Verbenaceae; genus Petrea; species Petrea volubilis. Next base: position 34,623,092 of record CM047870.1, read on the forward strand.
TCCTCCCCGTCTCCCACCCTCTCCCCCGGCCTCTCTCTCCCCCTCCCTCCCCATCTCTCTCTTTCTCGCCCCTCCCCCCTCTGTATCTCTCTCTCACGCTCAACGGCGGCAGCGAAGGCGAAGCAGGGCGAGCAGCGGCGGCGGAGGCGGAGGCGGAGGCAAAGCAAGACGAGCAGCGGCGGCGGCGGCGGCGGAGGCAGAAGACGGTGGATCTCTCGCCCCTCTCTCTCGATCTCTCTCTCTCTCCCTCCCTCATCTGAATCTCTCTCTCCCTCTCCCTCTACCTCTAGATCTCTTTCGCGGCGGCGGATAGGTGGCCGGCGGCGGAGGACGGCGGCGGCAGCGGCCGGGGGCAAGGGGGAATGTTTGTGTGTGTATATATATATATATATTTATGTATATATGTATGTGTGTGTATATTTAACAAAAATATTACGTTAACCCCCTTAATATTGTACATAATTTCCATAAAATCCCTCAAATAATGATATTATTTACCATAAACACCCTCAAGGGTAAATAAGTCAATTCATATTTGTTTAAATTGCATTCCCGCCTTCAGAAGGGTAATTTCGGAAGATCACGTTGGAGGGCAAACGTTGACTGTTAGTCAACTTAACGGAGGGTGAAAATTGTAAGACGGCAACAAAACTCAGGGGGGTATCGGTAATTTTCGATACAAGGGGGTGTTATTTGTAATTAGGTCAAACGTCAGGGGTGGTCCGAGTAATTATCCCTATTGAATAATACCTTCAGATTGTGATATAAAAAGAAAATAATTATTTCTTTTTTGTTACAGTTACAGTTTCTATCCATAATACTATTTCCTATTTTCTAATTGTTGTTCACCGGTAGGTGTATAAATATTATACACTTATACTATAAATAATTTGAAGGGGACAAAACCATACTTTTATCGTATAAATTACTCAAAATTTGGACTTTGCCTCTCTTGAATCACTTTTCAGTTTTCGACCAAAGAAATGATTAAAAAATCACCGATGTCTGATAAGTCGAGAATTCGCATACCTTTATGGGGTTAACTTTTTTTTTTTTTTGGTCAAATTCTTTTATGGGCTTAATTGGTTCCCTTTTTCACTGAGAACGACCACGTTTAAGCGTTAATTTGATGAAAATCGATTGAGAATGCTTAACTTAAAATTCTCCATGAAAGGTGTTGAAATTTGCAAAAATGTGTTTGAGGAACACGATTTTCAGTTTTTCTCATCAATGACCCTTTTTTCAGGAACCAAAAAGGGGCAAAGATGGAAGAAAAAGGGCCTACCCATCTACAACAAAAGGCTCTTCTACGAAGAACATGGAAAGTGATGCAAATCAGAGGCAAAACGCCCAAGCCGCTCTGATCAAAATAGCCGTTTTGCCGTTTTAATTGGATGATCTGGCCAAACAAACCGGGCAACCCGGAGTAATTAAAATGTTTATTATTAATTTTTTTTATTTATTATTTTAGTGAAATGTTTAGTATTTATTAGATGTTTTTAATTTTATGTTTAATTGCATTTTAGGTAAGAATATTTTAGTGTTGTCCAATTATAAAATTCATTTTATAATTTCAGGTGATTGAATTCTATAAACTAGAACTTTAACAGCATTTTTTTTTTAATTTGCACATACATTGAGTGTAATGCAGTGATCTACATTTTATATATAATATATAATATAACTATTAGAAGTGAAATTTTCAAATAAAATACAGATAAATTTGAAAATTATTATTGGCACTCTAAAATTGTCATTGGCACTCCATTCTTACTCTTTTTTATTGAAAAATTGACTAAAACACTCATTTATTTTAATATATAATTAGATACACTTTATTCCTACAACTATATGCTATATCTCATTTACTCCCCTAAATATTAAATACAACGCATACGCCATTTAATTAAAAAATAAGTCAAAATTGCCCTTACACTACTCCAATTTATACAATCAAATTCGTTTTTCTATAGTTAGCATTCTAAATTGAATTTCAAATCCTTTATCAGCTATGAAAAATAATTTTAATTTTAATTTAAAAAAAATAATTGATAGCTTAAGTAAATAGAAATAAAAAAACAAAGTTAATAAGTTATTGTAATAATACCTAGATATTAAACATGGAGAAACTATTCTAATTCTGCTAACTTAATATATTTATTAAGTATAAATTTTAAGTGAAGTTTGACTATTTCGAATAAAACTGGATAAATATTTATTATCCATGATTTAAATATATATATATATATAGTTTATACTAAATTAAACTATAATATAATTAATTAAATATGAATACTTTTAAAAAATGAGAATATTCATTCAATTTTTCTATTTAGAAAAAGAGAGACACATTGAATTAATTAATGAAACATAAATTATTCATACATTTAAAAGAGTCTAAAATTTACTTTTGATTGAAAAGTAAATAACTCGATTTTTAGTTAAAATATGTTGAAAATTAAATTTAGATTATAAATTGAAATAAATATTGTGAACTATAAATACAGACACAGACACAGACACAGACAGACACACACACACACACACACACACATTTGTATGGATTTAAGAATACTTTTGTCAAGTATATTATTGCAGGGAGAGAGGGGTTTTGGGCATTACATTTATTAATCTATAGAAGTAAATGATATATAGTCTATAATTAAGGGGTAAAGTGTATTTAATTATATTTTAAAACAAATGGCCATTTTGAGCAATTTTTCAACATAAAATAGAGAGCAGAGGACCAATAATAATTTTGGAGTGCTAATAACAATTTTCTATAAATTTTACATTCAATGCATATAAGAATCTTCGCTTAATTTTACAGATATACGAAATTTGATAGCAAACCCGGTCAAACAAATGAAATTAGACTAAATAAATGAGTGAGACCTGTCCGGTAAGCGCTAACCCACCTTTCACGAAATGTCTCCCAAGCTCCCAAAATCCTAAGGAAACATATAACTCGTATATTTACTCTACAACAAACCAACAGAAAATTATATAACTTTCTGCACGTTGATCAGCAACAAACATCACAATACAATATATATATATATATATATCCAACTCCTCCACATGTATTTTTACTTCCACGTTCTTGAATTCTAGCCCTATCTGGCAGGATTGATTGTAGCTTTTCCACATGCGTGAAGTGGAAAAGCTACAATCAATCCTGCCAGATAGGGCTAGAATTCAAGAACGTGGAATTAAAAATACGCAAGCAAACAAGTTTACGCCTTGCTACTTACACTCTCCACTTTATTATATGCCATATTTATTAGTGTTAATATATCCTCTTGGTTCGTATACAAGTATTCACTGGCATTTAACACAATGCTGTCAATTTGTCACAAACATAGAAATATGAAAACATCAAGCACTCAGGATAGATTGTGGACAAGCACATCATGTTTACGACTCCTGTAATACGATTCTTACCCATCATCCATGGAGCTCAAGCCACATTCATCTTCTTTTACCACACCAAAGCATCTACAACATCCATGAGATTTGTCCATTCTAAATTGTATTCCTATAAGAAGTAATCCGGCGGTGGCTTTTTGGCAGGTGCTCCTCTTGATTCCTGCATTTAACCATAAACAGCATTAGATGCATTGAAACGGGCAAAAATGGCTTATCTTGATATCATGATTACTCAAAGAGGATCTGAGGTTAATATATCAGCAGTGAATAAACCTTCTCATTTATCCTGAAAAACCATGACTAGTTGCTCTCCTTCAAGATAACTAAAGGAATGCAAAGGCAGACAAAACAATCATATCCAAGTACCTGTAGAGCAGCTTCAAAAACTTGAAACTCCCTTTCGAGGTTTTCGTTCAGCTGGAGAATTGCAGCTACATTTCCACATCTGTTGCATAACTAAATTCAGTAACATATTCAAGGAAGAAGAGTCAATGATATAAAAACAAAATGCAGTTTTTACCTATAACAGTAATTTGGTGCTGACCAGACTGTAACTATCTGGTTGTTAAACATCCATTTAAAACCTTCCATTACCAACTGATGAGCACGGCATATATAGTCAATATTGTTCGAGTGGTTAAAAGAAGTGACAACACTGCCACCGAATAAGAAACCTGCACCGCGGGGACTCAATCCCCAACCATCAACAATGTCTTCTGGATCGGACCATAGGAGATCACACATGGCGCCTTCATGAGGCACTTCTTGCTTTCGGTCGATTGTCCGAATCTGAAGTATAGATGGTGTCAATACCTATTATTATTAGTACAAATAAAGAGCAAAAATTCTGATTCAGGATATTTCTTAGACCTGGTCCAATGTGGATATTGTAGGAGACAATCCACCATGAACGCAAAATATTTTGTTCTCAATGAGTGCCGATAGGCTGCAAGAGAATGCAAACAGGACATGATATTGTCAGAGCAGTCTGTCCAAGACAAGCCACACCAAGACAACAGCAAAATTCAAATCAGGTAACCAAGCATGCTAGTGGAGGTCAAGTGAAGCATATATTTACATTTTATTATAGCATAATCTCAGTCAATTAGCTTTTGAGTCTTCATTTCTTTTTGTCCTTTCATTTTTTCGACAGCCACCAGTATATGAAAATCAATAGTACCGAGTTTGCGCCTTTCATTCTACAAACATCAGATGAAACGTCAAGACAACCTCAACCTTAAATAATCAAAAATATCGGTGCAATATCTCCAAACATTGATAGAACCATATTTCCGTAGGCACTCGTCATAGAAACCATACACCTGGAAGAAAAGTATATCAATAAGTACTTTATGGAATATAATAGCTCAAACCAGATGCAGAAACAAAGAATCAACCTGTGTTATCTGCCGGCTCTCGTGGTTCCCCCTAATGAGAGTTATCCTATCAGGATATCTTACCTGTCAAGGCACTATATGTTAGTGGATGTTAGGCAGGCGTCCATATTTCAAGGAATATGGAATGTTTGAAACCATACAAGCTTGTAACATTTCATGTTGTCTACCAATAATACAGGAGCACGCATCATAGACATAAGTAGATAAAGCATGTACCTTCAGTGCAAGTAGAAGCAGGAATGTCTCAACCGAGTAAAATCCTCTATCAACAAAATCTCCAAGAAACAAGTAATTTGTCTGTGGACAATCACCACCGACTTTAAAAAGCTCTTTCATGTCATAGAATTGGCCATGTATGTCACCACATATCTATCCCAACCAAAGGTAGAAGACGAAAAAGTATATTATATTATATTATAATTGAGAGCAATATCTCGAACCAATAATGATATGACGGCAGATGGCATGGTACAATATCTTCAGAACTGGAAAGGCAAAAACTATGAAAACCAGAGGGTGATCAAATAACAGGCATAGTCCTGTATATTTCACAGAATACAGAGTAAAACAAGGGAAGAAGGTCTATATTGAATTTTTCTCCATCTGTTTTTAATTACCTCAACTTGAATGTAAATCAATCAATTTGCATGGTCACTAATCTCACCAAATAATATTATTGAGATAAAGACGTTTTTGAAAGTGGATGCTTTCAAACCCATAGCCCCAGCCTTTCTTACCTTATTAGGTCTCTATAATCTTTTTCACCCAACAGCCAGGTAATCTCATTGGCACCCTAGCCGAGTAGGAACAACTTGAACTAGCATTCAGGCAAAAGCCTTTACTTTCTTAGTGTGCTAGATATCAAAACTCCGAAATATGAGAGGCAATCTTATTGGTAAATCTAAGTCATTCTTAGGTGTACTATTTGTATTCACTATTTCTTGCTATGTCTGAAGTTCCCTACACATAATCTAATTGTGAATTGCAATGAAAATTTGTTATTCGCTGAGTACTCATATTTTAGATAATTGAACTCAATATTTTTTTTCTTTCAATGATGAATGTTTGTGACCTTTCCTCAGCCCGATTTGATTTACCATCAAGCTTCAGACCAAAAAAAAAAAAAGAAAAACAAAAACAAAAATCCCTAGGACATCATTATCTAACAGTGGCTTATTGATGATTGCAGCTTGGTATCCCTTGCAGTCGTTTTTGAAGCAACAAATTTTCACAGAATACAGAGGCCTTCAGTAAGTGGCAAGATAACAGTAATTCTATTATAACTCAATGTCTTCAATCAATTCCCACCAATCTCAGTTTTGTTACTTAAACATATCTAAATTCAAGTTTCTTCTTATCCTAGCTACAGTCCAGTAAGTGAGAATTCAAGTCCCATTATACTGTGCGACTCAACTTGCAATAGTTTGAATTTTAAGCCAAGGAAAAAGGAAATACATAAACATCAACTCCTCTCAATTCATAATTCCTCCAATAGAACTCCAACCTAGAGTCATCAAACAACCAATTAAAAAGAAATAACAAATCGAACATCTAAATCATCCTCAACCCTTTCCTTTCGCTAAACTCAAACAGCAGAAGCTGTGAACCCAACTGAACTGAATTTAGATTCAGTTTTTTCCATACTTACAGTCACCGGGGCATCGACGCGTTGAACATTGCTCTCCTCGACGAGGATTTCCATGGCTTTGAGGCAGAGCGCCTTGACTTCAGATTCCTTGAGCGGTTCGCATCTTTTCAGCTGCTCAATTTGCCGGTCTAGGTCTGACATCTTCGCAGATTCGAGATTTAAAACCCCTCCGCTGAATTTGTGAATAAATCCTTACGAATTAGCCAAATGTTCTGCGATACTGCATCGGAAGCTTTTGCCTCCCTGATTGGAGGCCTGGGTTTATACGGGGGCCATTGGTAATTGACGTTAGCAGTGCTGAGGTTCACTGCTTTTTGTGTGGGCTTTCTTCTCTCTCTCTCTCTCTCGAACTGTGGTTTTCGCGATTCGCGCTTAAAGTTTTGAGAATTTCGATTTTGGCCCCTACTTTCTTACCTTATTATGTTTTTGGTCATTATACTTTTGCAGACGTGAGGGGCATGCCAAAATGAGAAGCTCTATTGAATTTGATGCCGAGAATGTTTGAAGGTCAAAGAGTACAATAATATCAGTCCATAATCAATGAAATAGCCAAATAGGTAAGAAATCCTACTTCAAATCAAGTTCCATCGACTCAATATTAATTATGTGATAAATGAATTATTTCTATTATATAATTAATATATATTTTTTAGATAGTGATCAATTATATGATAAATACAATAATATTATTATGTGAAAAGTTAAATTTTATTGAATAAGGTCCATGTTGAATATTTTAAAATTATAACAATGTAAGGATTCTTCTAACTTTAATAATATTATTTTGACTTAAAAAAATATTGATGATTATCTCTACACCAGTGCGTGATATTAAACTCATAACTATCTATAAATATAAATTAATATTTAATATTGTTTTACTAATGATGTATATTAAAAGCATGATTTATAATAAAACAGAAAACTAAAATTGTACTGATGAGGTCAACCTCTGGCAGACTCGAGCAAGAATGACCTAGACTGATGAAAATGCTAAATTGGGTCCTCAATATGCCAACACATTGAATAAATGCCAACACATTAAACAAACATGAGCCTTACATGGAAGCATATGTGATAAAAAAAAAAACCTCCAATACTTGAATTAGCATATGAATCAAGCAAAATATTCAGAAAAAGTATTTAAGCATCTAGAGTAAGTAAGGTCATATTTCATGAGCAATAAATGACTGAATATTTACAAGTATAATTTGGTGAAACACCTTATTAAGGGTTGAAGTTGTACATTTCCTCAAATGTCATTATGAGGATGTATCATTTTTAGAGTAATGGCGCCATCCTATGCAAGGTAGGGCGGTAATGCGACTTTTGCATAGGGAAGTCAGAGTTTGGGGGTGGGGGGGGGGGGGGGGGGGGAGCGCAACAATCGAGCAAGAATCTTGAGAAGAACATAAAAATAGATACAAAATATGTCGAGATAACGTAGCAGAGTAGAGATAGTTGACAAAGTGAACCAACTCGTTCACAAGGCCTTTATCGACAGGTCCTATTGCTCGGAGCACGACATGATGAGAAACTTATACCCTAATTAGTAGGTTTCATCATCAAATACGTGGCACTTGTATATTTCTTTATATCATGTACGATAATCAATAAGGTACAACAATTATAATAATATTGATGGTAGGATAATAATAGGTTTTTTTTTTTTTGAATAATTGAAAATTTTAAATTCAAATTAACTTAAATACTTTTGTTAAGTCAGTGCGTCTCAAGTTTAATTTTTCAAGCTTATTAAGTTTGACTCGTTTTTACCTCCAACTAATAGTTTGATAGTCCTTATTTTCGTCTGAATTACATAAAAAACCTAAAATGCCCTTACCAATAAAATTCATCACTTTGATTGTTCAACTAATACGATATTATCAAACACTAACGTTAATGGAGAAATTTTGACCATCAATTGATAACTAATTATCAAGTATTAACTCTTGATTAATTATCCTCCCCCCCCCCCCCCCACCCCACCCCAAAAAAAAGGGTATTAGCTCTTGATAAATCATCTTAGAATTTTATAGTTTGGGGACAGCAATTGCCACATGTTGTCATCTACATAAATATATTTATCGACTTAACAGTATATATATTTATAATTTCAAAAGACACAATTAATACAAATTTTTAGAAAAGACGATGTTACAATGTTTAATTTATTGGAAACGTAACGTTAATAATCACAAATTCAAACATTTTTAGAAAAAAATAATTTACGACACTGCTAGGTATATATACGTGTACTTACTACTAGCATACTTCTCATATTTTTTGAAATTCAATTATTAAAATGCATACTTAAAGAGGAAAACATACAAGCTGTCAGGCATTATAAAAATCGGGGCAATAATTTAAGGCCTGAGCTGACTGCGCGTGAAAAAGGAGACGACGTGCCGGTAGCTGCTGGTGGTGGCGGCGCCGTCTGTAGCCACCGTCTGAAAACCCTCTCCGAAATCAAAGGCTCTCTATTCTCCGTTCCTTTCATCCATCAACTAGTACAATTACACAATTCAGATCATCGATTCGATTCGAATCGAGAAGGTAAAACAGATGTTTCCTGAATTTCCTGCAATTGCAGGGTTTTGATTATACGCATGTATAGGGGAGCTAATCTGGAAGTCAATATGTTTATTCTGTGGAATAGTCGATCGCTTCTGCTTTTGAAGGCTTTCTCGTGCAATTATGGCTGGAATACGCGGTGTCTGGTTTTTGTGGTTGAATTTCAGAATTGCCCTGCCACGTATCGGGAATTTGTTAGATTTTCTAATTTTTTATGCCTTTCGGTATCTGGTTTGAATTTTTGTTTATGTTTATTAAGATATGTGTTGGCTGTTTCCTATGAGGGTTGTTCACAGCTTTTTAGCCTTTGCGCTTTGGTTTAGCCGAATCAAGGCTATTTGTGTAGTGTATGGGAACTATTGGAATTAATGGAAGGTTTTGATTTGCATAGATGGACGGTTTTCTAAGGTTTGAGATCCCATATTGTTTATTTTATATTTCAGCTTCAGTTTTTTGTTACTTTTGCTCTTTTTTCGTGCTCTTGATAGTTTGAAATTGCGTCTGCAAATTGAAAATGGATACACTGTAAGGCCTCTCTGACCTTGTATGGTCATGTTAGTGATAGGACTTCAAATAACTTATGCGTGTTGTATAGCCCGTCCTTTGAAATATTTTATTGTCTGAAGATCATTGGATGCTGCTGATATCAGTTTCTAAAGTTTGTTATTTCTAAAGGTTACTTGGTTGCTAAATAACTTTGTAATCTTATTTATCAGCAATGGCAGCTTTGGAGACCCTTGGGTAAGGGAGTACAATGAAGCTGTCAAACTTGCTGACGATATCACTAACATGATATCTGAAAGGAGTTCATTGCCTGCAACTGGGCCAGAAGCGCAGCGACATTCTTCTGCCATAAGGAGGAAAATAACTATACTAGGAACAAGGCTGGATAGCTTACAGTCTCTTTTGTCTAAGGTCCCTGGAAAGCAATCTCTGTAAGTTATCTCAGTTGAACTTCTTCTTCAGTAATGGATCCCAAATTGTAAGTAGGTTTCAATTTGCTTCCTTAGAAGTGTATTTAGACTTCTGAGAATAAGGTTACAGCAGACTGCATAATTGGATGTGTGAGAAGGGATTCATAGTATAGGATTTGGTTTCTCTGGACATTTACATTATATTAAGAATTAGCCTGATTCATCCTCAAAAGTATATTTCTTGAGTTACTTCCCTCAACTTAGAGTTAGGACAGATGACCAACTTGCCTTTTAAAATCTTCTGCTAATTGAGAATAACAAATTGATGTATATTATACGATTTTGCATTTATTTTTGGTAAAATGCACTAGGATGTTCTCAAACTATGTCTTGCCACTTATGCTCCCACATTCGTTCTGTGTGACTTAGGGACTACCACTTAGTTATTTTTTTCTTTTAGCACTATTATCCTTGCCATGCTTTCTGATCCTGCTCCTTGTATGCAGAACTGAAAAAGAAATGAATCGTCGTAGGGACATGGTTACAAATTTGAGATCAAAAGTAACGCAGATGGCTTCCTCATTGAACATGTCAAACTTTGCGATAAGAGACAGCCTACTTGGGCCAGAAATAAAGCCCGCTGATGCCGTGACCAGAGCAAATGGCCTTGACAATCAGGGCATTGTTGGTTTTCAAAGACAAATCATGAAAGGTTAGTCGCTGATATGCTGTGTATTTGAGCTTGAACTACATAGGCTGCTATTTTTGTATCTATGATGTTGATTTTCTGGTGTTATTCTTTACCTTTTGAACTTCATTGTAGAACAAGATGAAGGTCTTGAGAAATTGGAGGAAACAGTTATAAGCACCAAACATATTGCGTTGGCGGTTAATGAAGAGCTCGATCTACATACCAGACTAATTGTGAGTTATCTAGTTTTTGCTTTCGTAGTTAACATGCTTACTTTGGTATGCCCTGAAATAAGTTGTTTGTGAGTTGTACATTGTTGAATTTGTGATTATGAGGTTCACATCTGTTTGATGTGCAGGATAATCTGGATGAACATGTTGATGTCACGGACTCCAGACTACAGGTACAGTCATTTTAACTTCATTTTCTCACACCACAACAAATCATTGTTCGACTTTTGTATATTGTGTTGGTACAATCTTAACGGTCATTTCTGGGGAAACTCTTAAGACTTGTTTCGATGGAAGGATTTGGATCTGATGGTTTGAACTGATTTCAATATTGAGTGGATACTATATTCATGGTAATGATTGAAAACTATATTGAAGTTATTACTAAAGAATTTGAAATCCGTCATAATTGAAAATTCTCTCGAAAAGGCTAAAAGTTTACGACTTACGAATTTGAAATCTTTTGCCAATGTTGTCTTGGCCTAGAAGTTAGGTTGAGGCCTGACGACTACACGCATGTGGTTCCCATCTTAGAGTTTGTTACTTATAGTCTTTTTTGTAATTTGTTGGTTCTTTTTGGTGATTGTTGATGAATGTATTAAATGGTCAATAATGATATATAGTAAATGATGTGATTATTGCTTTCAATAAAAAAAAAAAAAGAAATTGAGATCTTTCAGTTCTCAAATCCTTCAACTAGACACAACCTGTGTATTGATATTCACAATACAGTATTGACTTTGTAAAATAAAATTCTACATTCCAGCCACAAGGTCGAGGAGGTTATTCCTTATCTAATGCGTGTCATCCTTAGGAGATTCATGCAATGATGATACTTTAGATGCGACTTTCAGATTGCATCTTTTTCAAATCAAATACATATACTTCTGAAGTATGATTGGCATATATGATGCTGTCTTATAGTATAATTAATGTTAATCAAAACTAAGCACTGTGTGGCATTTCAATCGCTTGACACCTTATTGTTGCATAAGTTTTAAATCTGCATCTGTCTTAATCATTTTCCGCTGCAAGCCTGTTTGACTTACATTTCTTCATCTTTTCTCCTAACTATAACAGCGAGTGCAGAGGAGGCTTGCAATATTAAATAAACGGACGAAGGGTGGGTGCTCCTGCTTGTGCCTGATGTTATCAGTTATAGGGATCATTGTGTTGGTTGCTGTTATATATATGCTGATCAAGTATTTGTAATATATGGAAGGATGAAATTAGCTTTGTGCCGTGGGTTGATTTCTTCTGTTCTTACGTAAGAGAAAAAAGAGGATGAGCAGAAAGGCTTTGTATCTTCCTCAAATTTCAGGTTTTCCTTTGTTTGCCCTGTTGATTTTCAGGCCCTTGTATGTCTGTATGTGTGTATAATGACGTGATTTGGTTGCCAAAACTAACATCCGTCAGGTGTTTGTTAACCCTATATTGAATTTATGTCTTTTTGTTAGGCAACTTTTTGAGTGAGAAACCCGTTGTTTGTTTCCGTTTTCCAGTATTTGTGTGAGCTTTAACTTTTTAATCTCAGTCCAACGCTGTCGGAAGTGAGACTGATGAAGTCTGGATACATTTTCAACCCTCATTTTCATTCCCGACGAAAACTGCTGGCAAAAGTTTGATTGGGAAACCGTCCATCCTCAAGGAAAATATCGAAACAATATCTTATTTTCGTTCTCATAATGAGACTCACAATAAATTAAATAATAATTTTATTATTATATTATTAATTAGTTTGACATAAAGATTTTCATTATATTATATATGTAAATAGTTATGGAAATTTTAAAACTATCCAAATAAGTACATATATGTTAGTTCATTTAATTTTATTTTGTCATGTATGAAATTTAAATGCTTTTGTATGAATTTAAATAAGTATATTTGTAATTCATATTTATCTATCATAATTCAACAATTATCAACTATTTAAAATATATTAAAATTTAATTCAAATAAAATAACAAAATTATTATTTTATTTGCAATATTGATCATTTATTTATTTAATAATACTTAAAATTTTGATTTTACGTAGACTTCTAAAATTTTATTGCCTTAATCATACCAAAATTAATATTGAAATTGAACATATTCGATGATTATAATTTTAATGTATTTATTTCTCAATTCTGTTATAAAAAAATGATTTATTTTATGAAGATATTTTTTATAATATAAAATTATGAATATATATATATATATATATATATATATATAAAGATATATTTCTCATGACTTGGCATGTGGCTAAATGCTAGTTTAAATGTAAAATACAAACACATAACAAATATAAATTTTAATTGGACGTATAAAACCCTCAATTAAAAAAAAAATACAAATACATAATGAACACACGATTTAATGAATAACAAAAAACAAAAAAAAACACACACACACACACAACTAAATACAATCATAGAATAGGAAAAACAATAACCCACAAAAAAAAAAAAAAATCCCACCCCAAAACTACAATTTACTTCGATTAAAGGTCCGTTTGGATGGGCTTAAAAAAAATACTTTTTGAATGGTGATTTTTATAATAAAACTTTTTTTTTAAAACCAAACAATTTTATATTTGGATACAGTAATTAAAAGTGTTTTATGAAATATTTTTATTTGAAGTTACTTTGGGATAGTTTCTGAAAAAAAACCTTTTTTGACTTTTTTTATGACTTCTATTTTTGTTCAAAAGTCCATTCAAATATAATTTTTTTTTTTAGTGTTTTTTTTCAAAAAATAAATACTCTTTTTTGAAAAAAAACCCATGCAAACGGGCCCTAACATAGCCAACAAAAAGGGAGGGAGGGGGGAGGGGTGGGGGAAGGGAATAGAGCAGATAGAGTACAAACCAATCAAGCAAGAAAAAAATAGAGCGAATAGAGCCAAAAAGTATGAGAAAATGCGGAGGAAACCCTTGTCGAAGAAGAAGAGCACCACCACAGAGGGTGCAATAAACTTATGGATTTGATATAAACTTTCACCAAGAGATAAAAAAAAAAAAGAAATATGGAAAAAGAAACTCATCTGATATAAGATGAATGTTTGCCCGCAAATCAATGTAACTCTTCATATTTTTCTGGTTACTGTAGCAACGATTGCACTCATTATTTTTATTTTTTCCCGATTGCATCGTCTGGGTTCTATGCGTATGAGAAATTAGAGAGATTTCTGGAGGGAGACTGATTAGACCGAATAAAAAATATTGAAAAAATACATAAAATAAGGGTAACATTTGTATTTTTGGGGGTGGAAGAGTGAACTAAAACTTTAATTTTGAGTTGGAGAGTCGGTTGTAGACATATATGTAATAATAAGTTTCCCATGATTTATTAATTGTTATTTTACCAGTAAAAAACACTTTGCATCCTAATACTGTGATAAATGTAACGCTTACTTTCTACACTCTAAAAAAATCACTTAACTCCCTCAAATTGACAAATCAACATAAAATATTTTGAATTTGACTATAATACCCTTAATGTAATATGCATACGTTTAACTTATTATAAAATTTAACACAAGACATTACTTTTTTTTATTGTATTTTATATTTCGTGAAGGGTGGAAAATTTTAATATGTTAAATAATAATATCTATTTATCAAAAGTATAAACAAATATTTTCGGAACTTATAATTAATTAATTAAGTCTACTTAATTGAAATGTTTTATTTTTCAGAATAATGATATTTTAATTGTTCAAACAGTTTATTGTACAAATTGTCATGCATTAATTACAAGAGTCTCAATATTTTGAAAGTAAAATACTTCAATAAATTATTCTAACTAAATACTATTAAATTATGCTAAGATAATTGGCATGTTAGTTTAATAATAAGTCTTCCTTATAACATATATATTTATAAATATATTTTACTTGAAAATAAATATTTTTATATTAAAAAATTATTTGACATTCATGAAATATGATGTACAAAGTGTAGTATAGTAAGAAAATAAGATAAAATAAATACATTTACACTATGTTAATGGGTATTTCTATCAAATTAAAAAATTTATAGTAAGGAAATAAGATAAAATAAATACATTTACACTATGTTAAGGGGTATTTTTGTCAAATTAAAATAATATTATTTTGATTAATCAATTGGAAGGAAGCGTAGTATTTTTATAAGTACAATGAGACAAGCGTTACATGTGCCATAATACAATGGTGGGAAGTATATTTGGTCATTATTTTATTATAATACAATTTTAATATTTTTATGTTTTACAAAGAAATTAATGAATTCTCTCTCGCCAATGTATTTTTTCTCTAATGAAAAATATATTGTAATATATATAAAAAAAAATATTTGTTTCACGCGTTTTGGGTTTTGGCGTAAAATAATTGGGAAACCCTTGTAAACTTTTTAATGCGAGTAACCGGAGAACTTGTTTTCAAAGTAAACGGGCTTCTCTTCTTTAAACTGACATCGGGCTCTCTCAGCCCGACTTTTTGAAACAGCCCCTTCTCAGTTTATATGAAAAATAAGTCAAAAATTTGCTCATTCTAAAAACTCAAGCCCTAACTATAAGATTCCCCCAATTGTGTCCAAGCATATACTTTCATATGCGCAAGAAAATTGAGATTCAGTATGATATCAACCAATTCTACGGTATCTCTTGTCTAATTATTGACCTAAAAATCTGAACTTTTGTAAAGAACTTGAAATTTGAAGATGAGCATTGTGCCGAAAGAAACGATTGAGGTGATTGCGCAGAGCATAGGCATCACTAATTTATCCCCTGATGTGTTGCCTGCTCTAGCTTCCGATGTTGAGTACCGCGTTCGCGAAATCATGCAGGTTATTTTTTCAAATTCGATGTATGTGTATATATATATCTCTGTGCATATGATATCAAATATCTTGCTTTTATGTGGTTTATAGGCCATTGGTTTGAGCTATACAGTTATGTATGTGTGTTTGTGAAGTTTGAGGAATGTTTTGTTTTTGGAATTTGTTCCAGGAAGCTATCAAATGCATGCGGCATTCGCGGAGAACTACTTTAACTACGGACGATGTTGACAGTGCGCTTGGTTTAAGAAACGTCGAGGTGTTTTTCTTCTTTTCGTTAATTTTTTTGGGAAAAATTTTTTTTTTACAAGTAATGCTATTAGTTCTTGGTTTGGTGGAATTATTTGTCAATTTAGTTGTTTGGTATGTGGGGTGTATTAGAGAATTTTGCTCCAGTAGCATGAATTGTTTTTACTTACTGTTTAAATATTTAGTTATTGTGCGCGGTAGTTGTTGGGTTTTTGATAATTCTGTAAATCATCACAGCCGATATATGGATTTGCCTCTGGAGATCCGTTAAGGTTCAAAAGAGCTGCAGGTCACAAGGATTTGTTCTTTATTGAAGAAAAGGATGTGGAATTCAAGGAGGTAAGCAATTTGAACTATATTTTTCCTGGAATTTCAGTTAAGCTGTTGTCAATTTATTAATAGCATTGTTTTTTGGGCATTTCAGGTGATTGAAGCTCCTCTACCTAAGGCCCCATTGGACACTGCGGTGGTTGCTCATTGGTTAGCAATTGAAGGAGTTCAGCCTGCTATTCCCGAAAACCCCCCTCCCGAAGCCCTCCAGAGTATGCATCTTCATGCCTAATCTATCTCAACGCTAGATCACACAAACATGTGCACATATGTTGAATAGTGATTGAATAACCTTTTCTTTGTCCCGCTTCTGGGATGAGATCAGTTCTTCATCAGTGCCTTTTGGTGGATGGAAGAACCTAACATCTCTTAGTGTCTATGCATATATGAGTCTCTACTTAACATGTCTTTTGTCGATGCGTGTGGGATTCTTTATGACTTTTAGTCCAAGATTAATTTCATAAAATAATGAGTTCTCAAAATGGCAGTGCTTTCACTACCTCCTGATAACAGAAAGACTGAATTCAAAGAGGACGGATTACCTGTTGACATTAAATTACCTATTAAGCATGTACTTTCCCGGGAACTTCAGGTAACTTCTGACAGTTTTATGTGCTTTATTTTATACCTCCAAAGGACACATTAGAGCTGATAGGTGTTTGGCTTGCGCTGCAGCTTTACTTTGAGAAAATCACCGAGTTGACTGTCAGTAGATCTGAATCCCCTCTGTTTAAAGAAGCATTAGTGAGCTTGGCAACTGACTCTGGGATTCATCCCTTAGTTCCTTACTTCACATTTTTTGTAGCCGATGAGGTAAATAAAAGTTATTTCTGATCTAGGCTAACAATGGTAGTAGGTGATGAACTTCAATCTGTAAAATGACAGGTTTCTCGAAATCTGAATAACTTCTCTCTCCTTTTTGCTTTGATGCGTCTTGTCTGGAGCCTTCTTCGAAATCCACATATACACATTGAGCCATATGTAAGTTATTTTTGTTTTTGTGTCTTTTTTCAGTTCACTTTTTCTTGGGTTGTGGGTTTTCTTTTGCACTTTGCGTCTCTATGATTTATTTTTTCTCCCAATAATCTTATGAAGTAAAAGTCTAGTGACTCATATAATTCATCTATGGTGTGCTGGTGGTGAGTAGTTGTATGCTTGTTGACCTATGCCCCTTGTCCCCTTTGTCCTCCACAAAATCAAGCAATTACTTTGTATCTATTACTCGTGTTGCTTAGGTTATGATTTTCCGATCATTAAAATTGAAATTGATTAGTGGTCATTAGGACTTCTGGTTTCGCTGATAAATGGGTTGAAGCTATCAAATTTGCCAAATTGAAATTGACTTTGAGTGAGAATCTTATCTCCTGTCAAGTAGTTTACTCAAAGTCAATTTTGAATTGGCAAATCCAACTCAAAATTTGTGTTTCAAGATTGTGATTTCTAATGTATGGCTTATAAATTTTAATTAGCTGCACCAATTAATGCCCTCGGTGATGACGTGCCTGGTTGCTAAAAGATTAGGAAATAAATTCTCCGACAACCACTGGGATCTTAGAAATTTCACGGCGAATCTGGTTGCTTCAATATGCAAGAGGTGAGGATTCTTTGTATTTACTTGAAACTGCATAGTTTTTGTATTAAATATGACTTATTGGCTGTCTTTCGCTTACCGGGTGGAAATGAAGGCATATGATCCTAAGACTTTACAATCCTGTAGATAGACTGAATCTTAATTTAGTTTCATGGTACATTGTACTTTTGCAGATTTGGCCATGTATATCACAACCTCCAGCCACGTGTGACCAGGACATTGCTGCATGCCTTCTTGGACCCATCTAAAGCTCTCCCTCAACATTATGGTGCTATTCAAGGGCTAGCTGCCCTTGGGCCTAATGTGGTATTTCCTGCTTCCTTCTTCCTCTCTCTCTCTCTCTCTCTCTCTCTCTCTCTCTCTCCCCCCTCTCCCTCTCCCTCTCTCTATTTATATATTTGCGTGTGTGTGTGTGTGTGTGTTGGGGTTGGGATTTGGGGGGGTGTGTGGGTGTGTGTGTTTGGGTGGGTGGGATTATGTAATATATGCACATATACATACTACACTCATACCCTCTGTTTTATATCTGTCTGATACCATGGTTTGGATGAATTCTATTCAAAATATTGGCCAGGTTCGACTGCTTGTCCTTCCCAATCTTGAGCCTTATTTGCGGCTTCTGGAGCCAGAAATGCAACTAGAGAAGCAAAAGAATGAGATGAAGAGGCACGAATCGTGGCTTGTATATGGGGCCTTAATGGTAAGATTGCTCTGTGTGAATGTCCTCTTCATTTCATTGGTCCAGTTGGCAAAGGACTCAAGCCCAAGATACTTAATAAACATTCTCCTCTGTGGTGCACAATAGATATTCTTCTATTGTCATGCTTGTGCATGAAAAGTTTCCTGTGCTGTATAGCATTAGTTTTATATATAAGACTGTTTCGAGATACTTGAGATACCGTTCACATAAGTTTCTTCTTGTCTTTCAGATGTCTAAACAATTTCTTTGTCATTAACTTCAAGTTGCTCATTTATTTTAAGCTGCGAATTTAGGGATCTCACTATAAGGGCATGTTCAGATCCTTTCCTAATATACAACATTTTGGCTTCCTCCAAATGGTAAAGATGGAAACGTGGAAATTTGGGAGTCTTCACTTTTGTTTTAATATTGGAAGTGAACAGCCCGTTAAACCTAAAGGCAGTCAGGAGTTTAAAGGGTTAGTTGAGGGCAGCTTTTCAGTATTTTCTATGTGAATTTCTATTACAAGTTGTCTTCTTCGCATGTACTTGATGCTTGTGCTCAATTAATTTTATATGATTTAATGATGTTAAATTTGCTTTAAGAAATGAAAGTTTGCTTGCTTGGAGGATTTACTTTGGGCGTCTTGAGTCTTTGATCCTGAAATTATGAGTAGAATGTCCACAAGTGGTGTAAGCAAGGTCTTAAATAACATAAGCACCTGCAAGTAGTTAGGTTCAACTGATCTTCCTTAGCAAAGAAGTGGCATCATAAAGCAAAGACTATTAACATCCAGCTCCCCGTTCATCTTATTCATTTTTTACAAACAAGATTCAGTCCAACCTCATCTTATTTGTAAGATCAGTTTGCAGCTTTGAAGTGTGCTTTACTTTCTGTTATCTTGGTAGAATTATCTGGATGTAGTATCATATCCCACCACAGTTGGATGAGTGGTCACTGGTAGCCCTGCCCTTTCTTATATATACACACAGTTTCTTCATGTTTGGCTCTAGTGTAATCTAATTGGAGATTATACTCATTTCAGCGTGCAGCTGGCTTGTGCATGTATGATCGGCTGAAGATGCTGCCTTCCCTGCCATCTCCACCAGCACGTACCGTCTGGAAGACTAACGCCAAAGTCGTGCCTACAGTGTCAAGTATGATAATCTTACCCACATTCACTAACTTCATTTTGTCCTATGTGGAGCTGTATAACAACGAGGTTGTTTGACTACGTGGCGGTATCTGATAAAGTTGAAAATGCTAGAGAAATTTCTTATTATGATGCTTGATCATCAATGCCACCCATTACACAGTTTTAATCTCAATTTGACCTCCTGTTGATTATGAGTGTCTAATGCTTTTATCTTTTTTCAACTTGTCAAAGATAAACGCAAGGCCAGCATGGATAACATGATGCACCAGCCACCACTTAAGAAATTAGCAACAGAGAGTTCTATGGGCGTAATGCCTGCAAACTCACTACCGGTGGACATGCCAGGAGGTAGCGGCGGTTATTCGGCAAATATGGGAGGGGTGGAATCTAATTCGCAATCCTCAAGGTCGTTAACAAATAACAATATGCCTGGGTCAAGCAGCAGAAAAGAGATCCTTCTTGGTCAAGGTTTGAAGACATCAGCTGGTCTTGATCAGGCATGGAAGGAGGATGTGGATGCTGGGCAGTTGCTGCCTTTATTGTATGAATATTTTGGTGAAAGCATGTTATCCTTTGTACCTTCGCCCGTGGCATCTCTGTTTTTGTAATTTTTTAAAACCTGCACGGAAAAGGATTGTTCAGAAGCTCTAGTGTTAACATATTCTGGCCAATATGTAAGTGATAATTTTTATGTTCTTCAGGAATTATTACTTGCTCAACAAAATCCCACTGGTAAGGGAAAAAAATGTCGTGTAGCACATGAAAAGTGTTTTTCCTTCGCTTCTCGTGAGTTGCACTGAACAGTAAACATGATGGATCTGCTATTATTATGTGTTATCTGACATTGCAATATCAGATGCACACTAGAGTAATATTAGTGACAAAAGGTAGCAAAGATTTAATGCATCACTCCAAGCATGAATTCATTGAGTTTCTCCACTAGCACAACAGTATTCCCACTAGTGTCAAGTTGAGATCAAAATATTCATCACGAACTCAGATGCAGTTAAATCATATTAAGTTCCGACGCAAATTAATTATTGTCAATTTTAACATTTTCCTATTTGAGTGTAATGTTTTAAAATTCAAGACACAAGTTGAATGGCAAATAAATAATGTGAACAAAGAATAAGGGAAACAGCAAAAAAGAAAAGAGTAGGAAAGAGAGAACAAAATAAAAATTATTAGCTAAGGGTGTAATTGTTTGGGGGTGGGCGGGTGGTCGATGATATGGTTAATTGCGGATATCTCCCTACCTATGGGGTGTTTTGATTTACAGGCCTTTTGTCTAATGAATATGTATTTTGCCTTTAAAGGAGTAGAGAGCTTTGTTCAATGGCGCGTATTAACAAAATAAGAAAAAATCTTGTGGGGTATTGCACTTTCTCTTCAATCATTGCAGGTGACCGGAAATAGCTCCTCACCAATTCCAAAATATGCAGAAACACCCCAAAAAAAGAGATACATTCCATTATATTCCAACACATGCAAGATTTCTAAATCATGCATGAGTCATATGTGTGGAAATCTAACAGAATATTCTGATTTTATTCACTGAATCAAAACAAGGGAGCATTTTCATACTTTTTCAATTGGTGAGGGGCTATTTTTACTTACCAACAATTATCGCAGGGAAGAGTGCAAAACACCCATAAGTTGGGGGTGACTGCAATAAACCCTAAACGATATATTACTCATAATTTAGGGGTACAATGTGTATTCGACCGTTATTAAATATGCTAATTTATTATTTGACAAACAAAGTAGGGGAGTTTGCTTGTTCAACATTCCAAATACAAAGTTTCTAATAGAGAAAAGAAATTAACTTCCCAGAAAATGAATTTTAGCATTTTGTAAGTTGCCAAAGAGATCTTTCCACGTAAAATTGCTTGCATGCATTGGAAGTTGAACAGGACCTTAATGCTATGTTTGGAATAAAAATTTTAGTGAGGAAAAGTAGAAGGGAAATGAAAATGGTCAAAACTAAAAGTAAAAAGTACTATCAATTTAAAGCAAAAAGCAAAAAAAAAAAAAATAAAAAATTTCTTCCTATTTTTCTTGACAAAATCTAAAAACCAAACAGAAGGTAAAGGCGTAAAACAATCGTACTAGAATGTCAACGGAAATCAGTAACTCGTAACATAGTATAAGTACAACAGCATAAATAAAATGATCTTAAGTAGCCCAAGTTGTCCGGTACATAGATACATAGATGCAGACAAGATAAGAACTACATCCGTTCTCTTTTAAAGTGCACAAACTAATATGTCATCATCGAAACAAGATCAGAATTATATTTATTCTCTTCAAAGTACACAAAATAATATGTCATCCTTCAAAAATGAATAAGAGATAGGACAACAGTTTTACAGCAGAGAAAATGGAGCACAATCTGGGAATAACTTTAAAGTTGTTTCCATTAATAAAAATTACACACAAATCTAAAGAAAACAAGTCTGGGCACAATATACCCCAAAATGTTATTCATTGCTCTTTGATTCTCCATCCACGAACAATAGCGTAGCTTTGCAACGGGATTGCACATGCTTTTCACAGAAAACATCACTCCGATTCATTCAAAATGGGAACAATTAGAGGTTTCATCTGTGACATGTATACAATTGCCCACCTACGCAGGAACAACATCAACAGGTTAGATTCTTAAGAAGCAGCAATCTGCCTGAATATTTCTCGAAGTAATACCAGCAACACAAGGAAGAGAATAACTTTGCATCCCTCTTCAACAAGGAAAATTAGCATTATGATCAAAGACATTGCTTGCATTGTGTGAATTATTTTTCCAACCTAAAGGAAATTTATAATTTGCTGGAGCATGGCTCTTAATTTCAACCCCAGCATCCAAGGGGATGATGAGAAGATAAAGCAAGAAAGGCTGAATGCGTCAGCTAATTGAGGAGAGCGAGGAATTAAACAACCAGGTTTAAAACTCCTGATGTACAATTCATCTAAAGAAAGCAACAAAAACAGAACCACTACTTCTAACATTCATTACAAGAGAAGAATCAAGATGGCACGCATTATCGGGTTTCAGGGAGGGAAGTGGAGTAATCCCTAGGATTCAGAGAAAAAGTAGAGATTACAGTTAACCTATAGAGAGAAATTTTTAAACTTGAAATCACTAACATTTGAAAAGAGCCCAACAATATTTTTATCCAATGTAGGAAAACTCATTGTTCGTTTACCAAGATAACCATGCAAACATAGTGCACACAGAGAGCAAGACAGGATGCTCTTAATGTATGCTGACATGAACCGCAAATTCAAGTCCAATTCAACATCAATTGCAGCCAAACATGAATGTGAAACCCCAGCGATGAGTTTATTTGGGAAGAAAGCGCATGTTAAGCTATTTTGAAAACTGAATTCCGCCGTTCACTTTGCTGGGGTGGGAGCCTGCCTTTAGGTTCGAATACACTGGGATTTTAACACATGAAATTGAAGAATTTAAATAAAACAAGAATTTTCTGGCTGTGTAAAATTACCACACTGCCCAGTAGTTACTAAACTTTACAGAGAACGCCACCTGGTAACCCTAATGCAATCTCCCAAATCAGATTTCTATCTTCATGCTGCTCTTGTTTGTTGAGTTAGGGCGCTGTCAGGTCAAATCTCATTGCAAGGATCGATAAGTGGTTTTTACCTTAAAAAATAAATAATTTGCGATTTGTTTTACCTATTACTTTTTTTTTTCATTCCTTTCATGGTTTTCTGATCTGTGTTTCATACTCGTTTTTCTTTTTCTCTTTTTTGAAGGGTTATCTACCATTGAGCAGGTGATTATTCTACCTAAATAATTTTGTTTCATAAATAATGTGACCATTAACAGAATAATTAAACACATATAACAAACACTAACCATCACTTTAACCATCACTAACTAGTGGGGTTTAAAGGGCGCTGAAGTAAACGTGTCCGAAAAAGTAAAAAGCTTACTTTCGCCAGTAATTTCAAAAGGGATCCGAGATTCATACTTTAGTGTTCAATATAACTTCATAAAGTCTCTTCTCTGCTCCTGGATTCTTTAAATATTTATCTACATCCACATATACATACTTTAAACAAGCAGCCTTAAAAGTTCTCAAGGAAATTCACAATAATGAAGCATGGGCAAGCCAGGGACTTGGATGCACAAGGTGCAATAGTAGGCCCAGTCATGTAAATTCCCTATAAACAATTATGCGCTCAGAAGAAATTTGGCTTTTCTATTAAGTTGGGGTATATAGTGATTTCTCTTAAGGTTATTTCACAGTGAAAATCCAGTTTTACTGAAAAGGAGAAGACTGCAATGGCCCCTTCATGCACATGTAAACACTATCCTTTCTACATGAGGCAGGGTAATAAAACCAGAAGTAATGGCAGCACAATTTTAGCACGACTATACAAGTCAAAAACATGATGAGTAAAAGAGAAAAACAGAAGGCTGGGGAAGCTAAGAAAACTGTTGCATATCACTGTGATGTCTACAAATATCTTTTTGCTTAAACAAGGAAAATGAACTTACATCATCCAACAGCACACTGTAGCTGTAATAACCAATGTCAGGTGTAACCTGCATTGAAAGACAGAAAGAGCTATATGTCATGAAGGAATTTAATCTCTTGCCAACCAAAAATGTGAGGTATCAGAGATGCAATTCCATTATTTATGTTGTTTAAAAGATAATGAATCAAGGTAACAAAATTATCAGATGCTGAAGATGATATTGCAAATTTTCCGTTAAATTGCACCTAGCGACAGAAACAATTTATGCCACTGAATAGATATTCAGAACACTTTCACCAGAACCATGAAGTTCTTCTGTAAGTAAAATTGACATTTAATAATCAATATTCAAGTTTGAGCAATGCAACTTGTAAAACATTGCCTTCCCAGAGCAAGACAAGTTCCAATACACGGAAAAGGTATTCGCTGTATAACATAAACAGAAAATCAGAGACTGAAGTAAAATCTGCCATCTTTGGATAACCTCCAAATTAAAAGAAATACCAAGACGGGTATTGCTCTGGACCATTTCATCATAAAGGCAAAATCAATCTCTTCTACACACACAAAAACACAAACACACACATTGCACATTGTGCTGCAACATAGTTGGCTCCAAAGAACGTTAAACTGACTGCAGACATTATAGTCACATGTGAACATACAGATTCGCGGAGGGCCCTCTGTTGCAGCAGATTATGGTTACAAGTGATGCAATAACCCCGACCACTACGAAGATCAGTGTAGTTATCAAGAACCCCATCTCCAATTTGACACACTACTAATCAACACTTTACCCTGCAAAAAAGGAAAAAGGATTTGATGCTAACCAAAAATCATAAGCAGATCCATCGCTCTGATTCACAATTTACCATTGAGATTTCAGTTATCGCATGAAAAAAAAGAGTTAAAAATATCTCAAAAGCAAAGAAAGATGGATTCAGCACTTGAAAAACTTGTGGGGATTCAATGAGATCGTGGCATTGCTTAGAACCCTAAGAATTACTAAAGCAAAAGCAGCCGTGAGCATACATGATTGACTAATAATAATCATGGGCATGAACACTGGGGATTACCTCAATCTCCGGCGACCGGCGAGCTCCCGCGGTGGCACTTGAACCTGCTCGATCCGGTGTCACTTTGATAAGATTCAATCAATGATAGCACCGAAATTGGAAGTTGACGTGTGATTATTCATAACAATAATTTATTTGGGCCTTAGTTGTAGTTTTTACCAAATTCATATGTGAGATTCTAAGTGTATGGGCCTGGCCCGGTCCATATAGATTGGATTTTTGGGCCCAAGAAAGAAGTTAAAAAAGGACCAAATATATTCGGATGAACCAAAATATAACTGTAGTCGATAGATGCACCTTCATCATCATCATCATCATCATCATTATTATTATTTATTTATTTTTGAAGTACAGAAATTCAAGTCGCGACAATCTATCACTGATTAATTTTGTGATAGAAAATATATAGAGTTCGTCATAAAACTAAGAGGGTGTTCGGCTAAATTTATTTAAAACATCTTATAAGCTCCTACATCTTATAAAATATTTTAGGAGCTTATAAGATATTGAATCTTATTTTAAAAATAAGTTATTAAAGTATTTGGATAAATAAGAAGGGGTATAACTTATAAGATGTTAGTAATAACAATATTGTAATTAATTTGATTGAAAATAAAGGAGTTTGGTAGATCTTAAAAAATAAGTTGTTACCTCTTTATTTTTTTTAAAAAGAGCTTATAAGCTCTTAAACATCTTATTTGAGGAGTTTATAAGCTTCTCCTCCAAAATATTTACCAAATACTTTGCGCCATCTTACAAGTTCTTAAATATCTTATAAGATGTTTTGAAGAGCTTATAAGCTTAGCCAAACACCCTATAAATTTGTAATAAAATTTTCATCACATTTGAGAGTTAAAGAAAATCTCTAAAAGATGGATCAATAGTCTCTCAAAAATCATAATTAGTTTAAGCAATCAACCAATACAAATTATTATTTTTATAACCAATTAATTATATCATTTTATAAATGTGTAGTTTATTTAGTTATATTTTATTATGAAGTTCAAATAAAGTTTTTAATATTTTAGCTCTAATTTTTTTCCCAAGTGCATTAATGAAAAATAAATCGCATATTTTCGTTCCGATGGTGTAAAACAACACTAAGCATATAATTGAAGGAGGCCAAGTGAAATTAACATTATTCCCAATCAATGAGAGAAAATGACATGACTAAGACATCTTATCATGTGGCGATATTATATTTATCTATATTTGAATCGATCAATCTCACTTCTCAAGTTTTTGACTCTAATTCATTACACCATATAAGTGCAAGCTACCACCTACCAATTGGTCTAGTAGGATGAGGCTGCTAGGTCCCTTAAACAATATCCAGAGTTCGAATCCTAGTATTGTGAATGGAGCATTCGAGTTGGGAGAGTCGCCCCCATAATGAGCCTTTGCAGTACTCGATCTGAATTAGTTGACCAATGAGTCGGAACCGGATGGTTAAGGCCAAATATATATATATGTGTGTGTGTGTGTGTAGACTTAGAGGGTGTTTGGCTAAGCTTATTTAAAACATCTTATAAGCTCCTACATCTTATAAGATGTTTTAGGAGATTATAAAATGTTGGATCTTATTTTAAAAATAAGTTATTAAAGTGTTTGGATAAATAAGAAGGGTATAGCTTATAAGATGTTAGTAATGATAATATTGTAATTAATTTGGTTGAAAATAAATGAGCTTGGTAGATCTTAAAAATAAGTTGCTACCTCCTTACTTTTATAAAAAGAGCTTATAAGCTCTTAAACATCTTATTTGAGGAGCTTATAAGCCCCACCTCCAAAATTTTTGTCAAATACTTTGCACCATCTTATAAGCTATCAAACATCTTATAAGATGTTTTGAGGAGCTTAAAAACTTAGCCAAACACCCTCTTAGTCTGACTAATCTTATGTTGCATACAAGTTAATGATCTACTAGATTTCTTGTGGTCTTGAATCAATGTTCTCCACATCTTATGCAGTGGGTTTGGATAACTCCATGGATTTCATAAAAGGAGCAGAAATCTTAACCAATAAATAAATAAATAAATAAAAGCAAAATTTTCTAAGTTATTTGTTTATTTATTTTAGATCAGACATTTTTTTGATTTATGAGCCCGTTTAGATGGAATTTTTTTTAAAAAAAAGTACCTTTTTTTTTAAAAAAAGCACTTCATTAAAAAGTAGTGTTTGGTTGGGAGTTTCTGAAAAAATAGAAGTCAAGGAAAAGAAAAAACCATAGTGTGGCTTTTTTTTTGAAAGTTATGTAGAGTAGCTTCCAAAGAAAATTGTACTTTTTAAAGTATTTTTAACTGGTTGCATTCAAAAGCAAAATTGATTAGCTTCATAGAAAAAGTCTACTATAAGGCATATGGCTCGAACTACCATTTTTTTTTTAACTTGTCCAAACAGGCCCTATGTATTCATCAACAATTACACAATTTTCGCAGTCGAGCAATATATGTGTTTAGGTATAAGTTCCTTTCGTGGGATGAGAAACGAATATCCAAAGCAGTAAAGTATAAATCAAGTAACCTATGTTTAATGTGGAAATATAATTGAATACATTGAAACATAAATTTGGGTGTTTTACAAATTCTTCCAAACTCAACTTTTGTTTCTATCTGAAATTGGAGAGTAATATGAAAATATAAAGCCTAATAATATGATACAATGTTATCTTAACTCTATCTTATCGATCGTATCTATATTCACGCACTTATAATTATCTTACAATGAATTTATAATGTGTAACTAGTCTACTTGGCTTAATAGTTAATGATAGCTGTAGCGTCACTTTTCATGAGCAAATTGCTATAACTTATGCGTTTCCTTGTTTTGGAGATACGTACTTCAGTCTTATTTTATTACATAAGTTAACATTCATGGAAAATTATTATTCGAACTTGGTTTGATCGAAATCAACAAATTATATGACAAGTGTGTTGTACTTGTAAAGTGATTGATTACTTTTTTTAAATTATACACCAATCACACGATAAGTGTAAAATCGAGCTGCATTTGGACTAGAATTTCCCAACATTCAGTATCATTGATTTATTCCGACAAAGACGTCAATAAGTGAACAAGGGATCTATTTTTCTTCTCGAGAAGGCACATGTCATTGACAACATAAATTAAGTAATTTCTAGAAAAACTTAAGTTGATACGAAAAACAAGGAATAGGTAAAATTAATAAGGATGACTAGGTATGCAGGGATAGAGGGAATTAAGATATGTTAGAAGAATTTGTATAATTAGAAATTAAACACAAGATTTATAACTTGGGTAACATTGTCAAATACTAAACCCAGTCATACTTTTGTTTACAGTTAAGTGAAACGCTTGACTGTTGGGCATTTAATTACTTTCAACACCATCTTTTGATTCGAGAGAACGTAATGACTAACTAATTCAGGAGTAATCACTTGGTTTATAGTGCTTATGGGTGCACAACCATCTTACAATATACTATTGCCTTAGACAGTACTTTGTACTGCCAAATGCCATCTGCCATCAATTATAGTTTTTGGACTTAGTGACAAGCGCTTAATTTTAACAAAAATAAAAGTCAAAATGTACACAAAGTGATTTGTAAGACGACTAAGATAAAAATCAAACTATATGTATGTATACGTATATATACATGATGGTTGAGTCTTAGTCTTATAAAGAGCGTAAGGAACCATAAAAAATATACTAGTAGGGTTAATTAATAGGCACATGCAATCAATTTTTGCAGCCATTTATATGTTAACTTCAAACATACAAATTAGTGGCAAGTCTTCTTGTCGCTATTTAAAAAATATTTATTGCCCATTTAGGACAAGATTTAATTTGGTATGTAGATAGGCACAA
Organism: Petrea volubilis; assembly: GCA_026212405.1. Taxonomy (NCBI): domain Eukaryota; kingdom Viridiplantae; phylum Streptophyta; class Magnoliopsida; order Lamiales; family Verbenaceae; genus Petrea; species Petrea volubilis. The sequence goes on from CM047870.1 coordinate 34,652,211, forward strand.
AGTCCATTATGTTAGATGAAATCAACTTTATCCATACATTTGTATAATGCATCAAGATTTGCATGCAATGCAAGAAAAATATAAGATTAAACATATGGTTAACGTGCTTGAGTGAGTTTCATCTTAATATTACTTTATACATAAAATCTCGACTCCTAGTCTGCTGCGTAATGCATTATGTAGAAGTATTGGCCTATAAATTGAGGTAACACTGCACTTATTTTGTCATCCCACAATTGAGAACTTCAGTAAATTACTAGCTATCTACAGAAAATATGGCTTCCAAGAGTTTGCTGGTTCTTGGCCTTGTCTTTGCTATAGTCCTCGTCATCGCTTCTGATGTAGTTTCAGCTCGCAACGAGCCTGGCCTGGCTGAAACTAGTAAGTATACTACCCCGGTCTCTCTAAATAACAGTCTCAGTTCCATCCCTATTCTTCATTCTTCTTCTATGTCCTAATTGTTTAGTAAATATTCCATTACAAATCCATCGTGATTTTTTTATATGTGGCGAAATTTTATCGGTTACAAACTATTTCGCAGTGAAGTGAGTGTTTTCTCAATACATGTATATCGCATGGTTTCGCTTATTATATATGATGACTTCGGAATTTCTTTGCAAATGCTCTGCATTTATAATATTGGCATTTGGTCTTTTTTTTATATATTAATATTTGCATATGTTTATTGTTCCCTATTTGTAAAAAATATAATTGCGCTGAAAGCATTGAATTTGACGACTTGTTTGATGAACTTATATACCATGTGACACTAATTATTTTGGAGGAAATAAAGTCGTTGTCAAGAGAGTTGTAGGAGCTCAAAACTAAAATTCTAACCGAAATCAGGTTTGGTCACGCCCACTGATCACGCAGCAAACACTATTGTTGTAATTAATATGAATATTAATGGTCACTTTTCCTAAAACATATATTAGTCACTCACCATGTAATTAATATTGATTTGATTGACTGATTTGAGTTAAAATTCTGAAGAGCAAATGTATGGATCGGCTTTATGTTAGTTTAGCTACTTATTAAATTTGTAATGTTTAATTTTGAAGAGGGAGAAGTGCAAGTGGACGGGGGCCACGGAGGGCACGGAGGGCACGAGGGGCACGAGGGGCACGGAGGGCACGGGGGGAACGGAGGGCACGAGGGGCACGGAGGGCACGGGGGGAACGGAGGGCACGAGGGGCACGGGGGGCACGGAGGGCACGGGGGGCACGGAGGGCACGAGAAGAGTGATGATCATCATGAAGAAGCTGAAACTGAGACTGCGAAATATTCAACCGATGCAAAAGATGGGCATAAGAAGAAGTGCAAGCACTATCCTCATTGTTAGGCTGATGCTCAATAAATTATGGCTCTAGGACTTGGTACTAGTATATGTTTACAATATGATCTTATGTTTAATGTGTCAAGCTTCAATAAGGTGCCTACTGCAGGCTACATGAGCCAGTGGGCCCAGCTCAGGTTGTATGTATATCCGAGTTATTTGCTCAGGTTTTACATATGTGATCTGTTGATATGTTGTTTGTCTTTGTTTGCCATGTATGTATTTATGTAATTTCTGAGTGAAAGCTGGTTGTTTTCTCTTTTCAGTGAGGTCATCTTTAATTTCAATAAATTCTAATTGCCGATGGTTTTTCTATTCCGGTCCTTGTGCAGAAAACTCGAACCCTACTTGGTTGACCAACAAATCACGTAACAAGTATAAAATATTATTGTACTTATTATGTGATTGATGACTTTTTCTAAAATATACATCAATAAGATGTTAAGCATAATTCACTTGTCTAATAATTATTCTTAATGTTGCGAAACCGTTCCACTCTAGAATTTCTTATCCTATTGATACAGGCGAGAAGATTCATCAAGATCATACATACTTTAAAGAGGGCCAAAAATGTATGTACAACAAGAACAAAGCGATTTGCAGACCGCTGGAGAATTTTGAAGATCTGACTAAGGAATTGGCTACATATTTTCAGGCTTAAAATGGCGCTTGAAAGTTTTCCATCTTGAATGCAAACCCATGTTGAATTTAAATGTGAAAACATGAAAATACATATACATATGTATATAGTGTTTATAATATAAGAAAATAAATAACTTCTTGAATTCTTCGAAAGTGGCGCTTGGCTTCTCCAACAATAGAGTCTTCACACAATTATTTGGATGCCATTTCTTCCTCACAAAAAACAAAAGAGAAAAAAAACAAACAGAAATTTTCAAAAAAAATAAAAATCAATCATAAAAATCATTGAAAAGATGAGAATGCCCTTATAAAATACATGTGAGTGCCACATGACCACTCTCAGCCCAACAAAATAGCCAGAAATTGGACGGAGATGGGTTAGTGTAAAAATCGTGTAGTTTAATTCTATATTGTACCTATTCGATCAAAAAATTAAAAATCTAATCAAACATTCAACAGGCATCAACTGTCATCCTAATCATCATTGTCACAAACCCTTTCGCCTATCACCCTAGGCATCAAATGCTCCTGTCACCAAATTTTTTTTTCTGCAACATAAAGAAACAAATTAAATAATGCAGGAAGTAATAAAACTTCATCACAAATATAACTAGTGATTAATTCATTGGCACAAGGAGTAAAGCTACAAAATTGATCCATTATTCTCTTACTATGTTTCTCTACTTATATGGCAAAAGTGTAAGATTATAACCATAGTATATAGGCACAACTTTGTAATTCCACTCAAGACCCATTTATGATAATGAAGTTACAGACTTACAGTTTCTATAAGTGGCATCTACTAATTATCAACGGCATATTTTGTGATCTCGTGCTCTGCAACTATTTTTTCTTATGATATCATGATAAAAAATGCAACCCAAATTTCAAAGACACCATCAAATTGGAACAATCACAACAAATGACATCAAGTGATGATCTTATGTACTAATTATTATTTATTTATTCTACTATACTATATGGAATGATAGAGGAAAAAACAAAGAGAAAGGTCATAAAGTATGGAATGATAAATATGCAAATTATACTATATTTGAGAAATATAAATAAAGATCAGAGTACTTGTCTTTATAGAAATAAATTTCAGAGGGCACCTGAATCATCGCCATATCCAAAAGAGATAAGCAAACACTGTGAATTTCTCAAAATGTACGTCTTTTTGCTCGTTCTTACAGTTAGCACCCCTAAAAAATTGACTGCAAGAGTGAGTTATGTAATTACTAATTATGCAAACCTCAAAGGGGGTTCTCTAAGTGTATGTACACCGAATTTCAGGAGGTGTAGAGTGTAATTATCCTCAGAAATAATCTCGAAATCTTGGTTTTTTAAATTTCCAGAAGAACTTACTATACATGTTCACATCTGCGGACACAAAGAAACTTGTTTTGATCTGTCTTTTCTTTTGCAAGGATTAGAATTTTGAATTATTGTCACCATCATGTGCTTTGAGAGACGAATTAGTTTTCGTGCATAACTCACAGGGCATCCTAGAGAGTTAACACCAAAATCAATACTCAGTGAGCTCGACAAGTGCCATTTTTAACATACGTCTAGCAAAATGTCCACCTCTTATGTAATAGGATCCAAACATCAAACTCGTCTACTATATATATAAGACTTAAAAAGGCTCAATCTTGACGACCACTTTTCAATGCGCATATTTTAAGCTCAATTTTGACCCATAGTCAAACATGTTCATTCGAGCCCTCAACTGCCCTCTGCCACACCTCTTTCCTTTGCTCTAGGCCCACCCCAAAAATGGAATTCTGCCCTTTCCAACCAAGAAACGAGCAAGACTGCTTTGCTCCTAGGGCTCATTTATACCGCATCGATCTAGAGCTTAGGCTTATCTTTATATGTTTTGGTTCTTTTGATTGATTTATTTTTAAATCTTTCCCCTTTATTCCATCCATCCTTACTATTCTTTCTTAGCTTTCTCCATCTCTTTATTAGTAGTGATCCACTGAATTATTTTTCTGGCTCTGCCATTGTCTCAGGTCTTATGCATGAGCTCAGAGTTTGGTATGTCACTCGGGCGAACCCATCGTGGGAAGTGACCATGCTCTTTGTGGCAAATGGTGTTGGTGTGGTGGTGGAGTTTGAATTGAAGGTGGCTTTGGTAGGGAAGAAATTATGGCGGTTGCCGTGGTTCGTGAGCGGGCCCTTGACGTTTGGCTTTGTGGTGGGTACGAGTGCTTGGCTGTTTTTTAGGCCGCCGATGAGGAACGGTGTGACTCCTAGAGTGATTGAAGAATACCGATCAGTAGGGGAGATGGCCGAGGTGCACCTCGTGGAGTTTTGGTCGCGTATGGGCCAGAAATGAGCTTCGTTATAATCGTAATCTTTAAAAGTATTTGATGTACGGAAAATTCTTACAACAACAACAACAATAACAATAATATTAACAATATTAATTAAAAAAAAATCTTTACTCGGTTACGCCCCTCCCTCCTTCCTCCCCCTCAATTTTTTAAAAAAATTATTTTTTAGTGTATATATTTATGAGAAGTTTAAAATTTTGCCCCACCAAAAAAAATTGAATTTTATATAATTATATAATAAAAAATTTAATTTTCTTTACTCTATTTTATTTTCGGTAATATATTTTTACCCAATCACATTTATCATAATTAATTAAATTCTCTCTATTTCTTTTTTCTTTCTTTCTCCTGTTATTCAAATTAAAATATTAAAAATTTTATTAGATTTTACTTTTCTATAATATTCCGATTAAAATACCAAAAATCATATTAGAATTTTTCTCCTCTCTTTCTCTTGAAATAAACACCTAAAAACAAACAAACCCAACAGTATTCAACTTTTTCTTCAAAATCAACATACAAGAAGTTATAGTGTATTAACTTTGAAATTTATACATTTACCTATTTATTTTTTTGTAATTGATTTTTGTGGTATAGATTTGAATCTCAAGATTATTTATATGAATGTTGATAGTTGTTTAATATTAAATTTAATAAATTTTGATGTTTATTTGCCGTTTTTTTTTTGTTACAAAAGATAGCAAGGCTACTAAGGCCGAACAATCATCCTCATTTACTTGTCTTGAATCTTCAAGCACGAATTCTCTAGGTTCTAAAGGTGGCTCATCTCAAATTCTTTTCCTGCTCTCACAATTGTGTTCCATCTTAGCCAACAAATCTGCACATTTGTTACCTACTCTCTACGTGTGACTACTTTGGTTTCCCATGGCATCAGTAGTAGTCATTTGCGATAGATGAGTTGTGCCTAAAGACGGGGGATTGAATTAGCTTTTTAAGATTTTTGTCAAATGGAGCGGAATAAATAAGATTTTAAATACTAATGTTTTGCTTGAAATATAGTTATTAATCTGAAGTATCAACGATAATACTAGAGCAAGTAATATAAAGTATGCAAACCAATAAAACAACACAGATTTATCTTGGTTCATCCAATTGGGCTACATCTAGTTTGCAATTTTTCACTTAGGATAATCCATTAACAATAAATGATATTAGTACAGTTACAATATAAGTTCAAATGTAACAGATAAATACAAATCAAGAGTTAAAAAACTCTCGATAAAGAGAGAAACAATAAATAATTTAACCGACCCCTGAAGCGAGATAGTATGATTAGTTCTGGCGGTTAGTTCGTGGTTGAACACTTCTGCCAAGACATCAGTGTAACACGCTTAAACGTCTCCTAAATACTTAGCTGGAACTTCCAGTTCAACCAGCAACTCCATGGCCCAACAACATTTCACAATTCAACTCACTTCTAAGGAATTCTTGTACTTGGAATCTCCTTCTTCACCTCAAAAGTCCCTCAAAAAAAGAAATACAAACAAACAAGAATTATATGATGGTAAGAATTTTGGTATTGAACTCAATATTTTCGTTTCAACTATAAGACTCACACAATCACATTTTCAAAGAGATGAGAGTTCTCCTTTAAGTAATCAAAATTCCAACAGCTATTTTGACGAGAAAAAAAAAAGGAAAGAGCCGTTGTGGTTTTAATTCTAGCTAGACAAATCAAGTTACAATGGTTATATTGATGATAAAAATGGAAGGAGCCGTTAAAATCTTAATTCCAGTAGAATAAATAAAGTTATAGAAGGAAACATGATTGGAACCAAATAAGTTCAAGGCTTGATTGATGGATTCAAATCATTTCAAGCCAAGCTTACCAAAATGATAAAGATATGGAGCATATATTTAATAATAATATGGAAAGTAATCATCAATTTCTATCTAAATCTCGCATCAAGATTTAGAACATGTGATAATTGATATTAAAGAAAAATTTTAATCAATCCAATTTTATTATTTCCAAATAAATAAAAGCATGTGATAATATAAAAGAAGGGAAGAATATTTGTTAGGAATTATTTGAATTCGAAAATCAAAAATACATTAAATATCTTGGAATTATCAAAACATACTTTAGTCAACAATTTGCAATTCTTAACAATTTGCCCATTTAGGTGTTCTCCAAGATCGGATTGTTTTACCAGGTTCTTAACGACTTCCGAGTGAGTTTCCACCACAATTCTTTGGAATCTTCTTTCCCATGCAATACATAAACACTCTATTGGGCCAAGAAGTTCTGCCATCCTAGCTGAGACCTCTCCAAGTTGCATCGAAGGCCTACAATCCATCTCCCCTCTTCATCTCGGATTAGTTCTCCCGCTGCCGCATTGCCCTGTCTTGGCACACTCCTGTCCGTGTTTAGCTTTACCCTCTAATTTTTTTCCAATTGATTGGTTCCTGTTGTGGTTTCCTCTATTTCCTTTGTGTATGGAAACCTTAGGTGAGATCTATGGCCAACCATTTGATCTTCATAATGGTTTCCTTAGTGCTCTCAAACTTATGTTGGAAAATGGCGTAGTTCCGTGATTTCCAAATGGTCCAAACTATTGCCAGAAACATCGTCGGCCAAGTACATTGTCGGAGGATAATATTCTTGAAATTTGCATGCACGTTAATTTTAAACCACTACATCATATTCTAGGAGTGATTTGGGAAATATGATAGTAGAGAAAAAATAAAAGATGCTTCTTGAACTTTGAGTACACACAGACACACATAGTTGATATAAACAACTCAAGATATTCTATAGATGTCAACCGGTACGCCACACACGCACACACACACTTACTCAAAGGGAAAGGGGAAATGACAAGAAGATTCGAACTTAAAACCTCAATGGTGCTGGTTTCAAATCCCACCACTGGGGTGGCGAATATATTTTTGATTATGGGGACAAAGAACGAGGAAAAAAAATCAATTTTAATACTTTTTGAGTTTTGATTAAATATATTTATATGTGTTTATACCAATTTTGTTGAGTATTGTTAAAATATTTTTTGTCAAGTATATTTTAAAAACAACTTATTACTCACTATATTTGCTTCTTTTGAAACAAAGAATAATTTGTTATTTTTTTAGTATCATTTTATATATATTGTTCTGATTGTAACACTTTCATATTGGTTGTATACATATAAATATAATAACTTTTGTTATTTTATATGTCAAGTTTACATACGCTTTATATTTATATGTTTTAATAACTAATGATTTAAAAAAAATCCCTCCCCAATCAAATTCCGTGCTCCGTTTCTACTTTTACTCAAATTAAGGAAAACATAACTTGCAACCAAGACACATATAACATCAACTGATCACATAAAGGAGGAACCAAATAACCGGGATATGTGACCTGAAATTAATTTGCAGACTCACTGTGCGTAGCCACCTAATTTAACACAATCATAAGTTATTATAAAGAGACTAGTACCAAGTTCTAGCTAGAGGCATGGTTGATTTGGGAACCCTCCAAATGATGAGGCCAGTGCTTGCACTTGCGCCTCTTATGCCCATCTTCCGCACCGGTGGAAATCGTTGATTTTGTTTTGAATAATGGTGCTGAGATTTGGGGATTGTATTTTGGTTAAATTGCATAAATCCCCATTGTTGTTTTGTTTTATCGTTAAAAATCACCTCGTTGTTTGAAAATTTGACAAACAAAAAAGAGAAAAACTCTGTTTTCAGATATTTTGTAAACCCATTCCTTCCATTACTTCATATTTAATAACGTTAAGAGTTATGTTGAAATGTCTCTTGTTAGTATGTCATTGGATCTTAACTTTGAAAATGACCGATTTTAGTTTTTTATTTTTATTATTTTATATTTTATAATATGTAATTTCATTAAATTTTATATTTACTTAAATTTTAATTGAATTTATATAATCTATTTTTTCTATAAAAATAAATAAATACATATATATACATTTAAATTCTAAATTTATAATATTTATATAAACTAAATACTTATTAATATACAGTAAAATATATAAATGTAAAAATATGAGGTGACATTTTTTATTTTTATTTTTTTAAATGCCAACACATATCCGTGTAAAAACTAAATATACAAGCCATTGTCACCATCGACGCCACATCAGAGTCCCAAATTTTTATGCCACGTTAGCTAATTTCGTTAGAATAATTTAAAATTGAACCAAAATCGAAATTTTTGAAAGTTAAAGAACTAAAATTAAAAAAATCAAACATAAAAAATAAAAACTCAAGTAACTCAAATTTAAAGAATGATTTTTGTTAAAACCCCAATATAATCTTATTAACAAACACAAGACAAGACTTGTAGGTTTAAGTTGATGGGCAAAAATATTTGAAAATTCAAGTTAAGAAATGTAATCAATAAAATTCGTGTATTATGATCCCAACAAAGAATTAGCTCAAATAAACGCACACAAACAAATAAAAAACGCCAAAACACCCGCACCCCACATCGGAAAGAGAAATAATAAGAAACAAATTCAGAACCTTCACGGATATCATGGCAAGTTGGTGGAATTTAGTTCATCATGGGACCAATGCCAGTTATCAGAAAACCAATTAATTATACCTTACGCGTAAAACGGCGAACCTTTTCCCCTTTTCAATGTCTGAAAACTGCCTTTGCCAACGGCTAACCCATTAAATCCACCCCACTTTCATTGACCCCAACCCACCCACGCGGATACTCAACATTCTGCTTTTCCAGGAAGCTCATCAAACAGCTGTCTCCACCCCTCTTTCTCTCTCTCTCTCTGTATATATATATATATATGGGATTCACATTCCACACTTTCATTCATCAACACAAAAGAAAATCTTCTAAGCATTTCATCTCTTAGCTACAATAACAACAGGGAAATGGCAAATTCATCAATGCTTCTACTTTCAATGTTGGTGGGTTATTTGGCTACGACTAATGCTGCAGCAGATTTCTATAGAGACGCGGAGATCACATGGGGCGATGGTCGTGCTAAGATTCTCGAAGGCGGGCGAATGTTAACGTTATCGCTGGACCAATACTCGGGTTCGGGTTTCCAGTCCAAGAATGAGTATTTATTCGGAAGATTCGATATGCAACTCAAGCTTGTACCCGGAAACTCTGCCGGGACCGTCACCACATTTTTCGTAAGTGCTCATCGATATTCTTTCTTTAATAGTTTTAAAAAGCGTTTATGCAATTAATTTTCTGAATTGTTTCTGATTATTTTGTGCATTGTACGTGTATAGTTATCATCTCAAGGAGAAGGACACGACGAGATAGACTTCGAGTTTCTTGGAAATTCTTCCGGTGAGCCATATACCGTGCACACAAATGTTTACGCCAGGGGCAAGGGAGACAAGGAACAACAGTTCCATCTCTGGTTCGACCCAACTGCAGCATTTCACACTTACTCTATCGTCTGGAATCCTCAACGCATCATGTAATTATCTTACATCCTTAAATATTTCTCAATCTCCATCAATCGTTCAAGAAATAATAACAAAAAAAAAAATGCAAAATTCGTCCTGTTACTTGAACTGATAATCCGGTTTCTGTTTTTCAGATTCTTGGTGGACAACAGTCCGATCAGAGTATTCAACAACCACGAAGCCATCGGGACCCCATTCCCGAAGAGCCAGGCCATGAGGGTACATTGTAGCCTATGGAATGCAGATGATTGGGCCACACAAGGCGGGCGGGTCAAGACGGATTGGAGCAAGGCTCCATTTGTGGCCTCTTACAGGAATTTTAACATCAATGCATGCCTGCCCGGGTCATCTTGCGGGTCCAAATCCACGGATTCTTTCAACGCTGAGGCTGCTGCATGGCAGACGCAAGAACTTGATGCAAGGGGCAGAAACAGATTGAGATGGGTCCAACAGAAGCACATGACATACAACTACTGCACCGATGTTCAGAGGTTTCCTCAGGGTATACCTGCCGAATGCAAGCGATCGAGATTCTAATTGCCCCCATTAATCCCATATGTCCGGATTATCGGATTGCTCGATCTGTTTTACGAGTTTTAGATTTATAAAAAATTCTTTATTCTTTCATTCTTACATTCAATTGTGAATTGTAACTCATATGATTGATTCAATTATTGTATTATATTAGTCAGAAGTTTGAGGAATAAAGTTCTGCTTGATCAAATTTTGTAATCATGATTGAAATGAGGCTGTCCTTGTACGAATATATATATATATATATACACTAAGCATGTCTCCCGTATTATGCACAACCAATCATTTTAGCTTTCTTTTTTGGTAAATAATTGGACATGTTTGACGTGTAATATGAAAGTTATTTCACATCAAAAATTAAGGATTGACGTACTAGACAAATGACCAGAATGAAATAATTGGAAAAAAGAAGTTAAATGCAGAAGATATCATGAAAAAGTTAAGATTACGAACAAAATATAAATCATATTAATTCTTGCAAATGGGTAGATTGATTGAAATAGTTTTTCTAAGTATACTAAAAGCACTACTTTGTCTGGCAATGAAAAACAAGATAAAAATTATCAAACCACATATAAGCTAAAATCATGCTCAATTTATGGGCTAATTTACAGCGACCACACTTATATATTTTATAATATATAATTTCATGTTTGACTGTCTAATAATGAACTTTATATTTTGGCCTGGATTTTAAACTGGTGTTCGACAAGAGTCAGAGCTGTTCGACAAGTGTCGGAAGCAGCATCGAAGAGTTAAGTATGAAAATATAATTTGAACTTTTACAATAAACCCCCTGTTGATTTATTAAATTACAATGAACTAGTTTTTATTTTAAGAATATATAACAAAATCCACATCAGGGGTATATCTATCAACTTTACATTCCTATCTTGAAATAAGTTGATCAAAGGGTAAGTACTAGTTATAACATAGGTATAACTTCAGGGGATTTTTGATAATTTTTAAAACTATAGGAGGTTTCTTGTAAATTAGCCTAATTTCGGGGGAGGTCAGTGTAATATTTTCAAAAAGGAAAATAGCTTTCAACCTAAGGCTAAGTGCTAGTTGTAATATGGGTATAATCTCAAAGGATTTTTGATAACTTTTGAAACAACAGGAATTTTTTTGTAAATTAACTTAATCTCAGGGATGACCAGTGTAATTTACCCTTAAAAGTAAATGATAATATAGAGTAACACATACATAAAGATTATGATTATGATGTAGTATGGGGCCGAAATTCTATCAGACCCAAAGGAAAATATTATATGAAAATATTGGAAAAGATCCGAATTGATGCTCCTTGACAACTTGCCCTATAAATTAGAGTGGGATTCGAATCATATAGGATTTATATTCTAAGTTTTAACCCGATAAAAAATTAAGAACTCAATAAAAGAAATTTGATCAGTTGAAAAAGAACAAAAAAAGTTAAATAAAATAACCAATTAAAAGTAAAATTAGATAAAGTAGAAAAATAGTTTAGAATATTTATAAAAACTATAAATTATTTTTGATGGAGCGGAAGCTTATGAATTTTGAAGAGTTTTGAAGAACTCATTTTCAAAGTTTTAAGAACTTAGAGAATTTAAATAAATAAAAAAACGTAGTTTATTTTATATGAGTTATGTAGTCAATAAGAGTGTAACAAGTATTTAAATAGCTAAAACCCTAATCTTGAACTTAAGAAGAATTGAAATAAAGAAAACAAAACATCGTTTATTCTAAGTGAGTTATGTAACCAATAAGAGTGCAACAAGTATTTAAAGAGTTAAAACCCTAATCCTAATTGAAATAAGATAAGACTATTCCTAAATAAAATAAGAAAATACTAAATTTGGCCCGAAAGTAACATATTGGGCTGAATGACATCTATAGAAAATATTAAAACTAAATAAAATTAAATTATTTCTTTCATGGACTTTTGTCGGTCTATAAAACACTAAAATTAACCAGCTTCTTGTCCCACATCATACTCCCCCACTGGAAAAAAAACTCGATGTTGAGTTGTACTTTGGATAGAGCGCCTCATCCGACAAATGATATTTAAACAAATCAAAAATTAGCTCATCAAGCGAATGATATTTGAACAAATCAAAAACATTGAAAATAGAAGAATATTCAAGTCTTTTGGTAAATCCGCCACATATGTATTAGTTTCAATCTTCCCCATTATGAGACAAGGATTATATATCTCATTCTTCTTGTAACTTATTCAGTAGTAGGATAGATGGGACAAACTTGCTCGTGAAATCAAATTAATGTGATGATGTCAATACCTTACAAGGGAGAATTCGTTAGGTAACTTTTCAAAAAACTACATCTTGAAATCCATCTAGCAATGGTCAGACAATATTGAGAACTTCAGGTTTATGATTTTCAGGAAGACCTCCATCATCTTTTTCCATATTATCAACAAATTCGCCCTCAAGAATACTCACTGCAACAAACTATAAAATTTGCAACGATTTCTTTTGCTACAATATTTTTTTCGTTGCAATCAGTTAAGTTTTGACAACAAAAAGTGGTATTTGTTGTTTATTAATGATTCTTTTAGAACAGAGACTTTTATTGTTGCCAAAAATATGATTTCTCTCAGCTTTCATTTTTGTAATTTATTTGGCTACGATATTTACAATTCACAACAAAATATTTTGTTGCAACAGAATAATTTTTTTTGGAACAACATGATGGCGTCGCTAATATTGTTGTTTTTGCAACAAAATATAATTATAGGTTATACATATCCTTAGGCAACGAAATTGGTTGTTAATAATAATTTTAAGTAATTGGTGATGAAATATTATCGTGTCAATATATTAAAATTTTTACAACAACCAAATTTGTGGCATTTGTATCTTATTAGGCAACGAAATATAGCGTTGTAAATATATCGATAAATTAGGAAATAAATTTTTTGTTGGTAAATAATTGTGAGCTTTTGTGGACAAAGTATTTCGTGCTAAAATGTATAATCCATTTGTGCATGAAATATTTCATTGCAAATTGGTGAGTGCTTTTAGTATAAAAAGTTTCATTGCAAACAATTAAACACTTTTACTGCAAAAGTTTTCGTTGCGAGTAATTTAATACTTTTAGACAGCAAAAATTTTGTTGTAAATTGTTAAAATATTTAGGAGAATACTTAAAACCTTGTAATTTTTTTTTTCTATATTTAAAAAGCTAATGAAATTAAATTTTACTCAATAGACTTTTAAATTAATTTAACAATGTAAAAAATATCTATCAATTCCTCATTTTTAAATAGAGGGGTTTTTTTTTTGTATTTTTAACTTCAAATAAAATGTTGGACTTTTAATAAATCGATAATTTAACCTAAACTTAATTATTTGTTAAATCGAGTTGTTAAATTTTACAAATTAAGGATACGTAATAACTTCATAATATTAAAAATAATAAATTTATAATCTTATCTAAATTTAATAAGTGCAAAAGCATAGCAATACAAAAATAAATTATCAACATGGTCTAGTGGCAAGCAAACTTGCATGTCTCATGCGACACTTGGGTTCGATTCCAGGTTAGCGCATATTGTTACATGGGCACACGCTTGTTCCCTTGCGACCTAGGTTAAACTATATTTCAAATCACGACAAACATAGAAGGCACCATTGAGAGTTCGAATCGCACGACGAGCGAGGCAGGATTGAACTGACGATTCGTATGATAGGCAAGGGGGGTTTAATTGAGGGTTTGAATCATGATTGATTTTTAGAATACGCTTTTCGGAACCAAAAATATGTGTATCTAAAAAATATTTTTAGGCACTAATAGTTTCATTACGAAAAGAAGTATTTGTGGGCAAATATTTTCATTGCCAAAAAATATTTTGAGGTACGAAATATTTTGTTGTTAAAAATCATACTTTTTGCAACGGAATGTATCATTGCTAATCCCAAAAAAATGCCAACTTCATAATATGACGTTTAGCAACGAAATATTACCTTTACCAACATAAAACATATAGTTTTTGTGACAATATTATTTGTTGTCAATCATACAAAAGTTGGCAACGAAATCAATAATGTTGCCTATATACAATGTATAAGCGATGAATTCTATTTTTCATTGCAATGAACTTTTAGCAACGAGGATTTGCCTATGAAGCTGGCAACAAAAATATTTCATTATTAATAGATTTTAACGAAAAATTGTACTTTTCACAACAAAAGTGCTTGTTATTAAAACTAAAATTTGTTGTAGTGACTTGTACAACTGAAAAGCTTCTCAACATTAGTTTCACAATCCAAGTTTTCTTTATTATCATCAAGATAGCTATCAAAATTTGAGGGATCGATTTTGAGACAAAAATTTGGAACACCATTGTCTCATTTACCACTAGTATGAAAACCAGCACGAGGGGGTTCTTGAATAATCTCCCCAAACTCGTCTTTATCAACACTATCACTCGCAACAAAGAGACGAGCCCCTTGTAAAACTGCAGGATCACCACCTATAGCGGGCTGGACTAGAGGCCAAAAGTAGCATGTTGGGCTCAGGATCACCATCCTGAGCCATCCATGGCTCATGTTCCTATTTGCATTAATTCGTCCAAGAGCAAGCATCATATTCAGATTTTGAATCAAATAATTTATTCACGAGTTATGTCATGAGTTAACTTTCGAAAATATTGACGCATCTTGTGTCGAAAATCAACAAAAGCCGTCCGGAGTTCATCGACTATAGTACGATCGCTACCACCGCTGTTGTTGACCATCTTGTCCCGGGCACATTGCAGCTCTAATTACCACTTGAAAGAGCAAAAGCTTATAAATTATGAAGGGTTTTGAAGAACTCGTCTTCAAGCTTCAAGAACTTAAGAGAAATTGGAATAAAGAAAACAAAACGTAGTTTATTCTATGTGAGTTATGTAACCAATAAGGGCAGGACCAAGTATTTAAATGGCTAAAACCCTAATTAATCCTAATTGAAATAGAACAAGACTATTTCCTAAATAAAATTGACAAATACTAAACTTTGCCCAAAAGTAACATGTTGGGCTAAAAGACACCTATAGAAAATATTAAAACTAAATAAAATAAAATAAAATAAAATAAAATTATTTCTTCCATGGACTTTTGTTGGTCCATGAAACCCTAAAATTAACCAACTTCTTGTCCTACATCAATTTTGTTAAATAAACTGGTTCAATTTTTTTTTTAAAAAAAAGAGAGATTATTATATTATATAAGTAAATTTATTAATTTAATAAAAAATATAATTAAAATTCATATTCGAATTTTTAAGGAATTGAACTTTAATTTCATAATTAATTAATTTATTTCGAATCATGAATATTTATAATCAAATTTGGCCCATCGAAAATTATAGTCAATCAAATATATTAAGATTCTGATCGTGATAAAATAAAATTCACATTAAAATTTGCCCAATTATCATCTCTATTTGCTTATGTAAGCTTGAGGAGTGGGATCCTCTGGGCTCTCCAGTGGGCATCTAGTTTTCTTGGGCTTACTTCCATTTGTTCGTTGGGCCCCTTTCATATTCTTTCGGGCTTTGGTTATATTAATCCAAAAATGTCATACTACTCACTTTTTAGTGGTTAGATTTAAATATAATAATATTAAAAAATATTTAAGAAAATAAATTGTGATATCATTATATTCAAGTTTAATGATTAAAAACACCATTTGATAATAACCGAGTATATAGCATCCCATGAACCTATTAACCCATATTAGACATGTTGGAGTCGGATTATTAATAATTATTTAAGCTGACATTAAGTGGGACGGAATTAGTTAGAGAGAGGTAGGTGTAAGCATGTTTAGTGAATTGTGATTATTGATATTGGCACCCACGTGATACATCATATCTATGACAAACAAACAATATATATATATATATATATATATATATACACACAAATTGGGTATGGAAATACCCGTAAGTTAGATGTAAAAGTTCGTATTTTTGAAATATTAAAAAAGGTTCAGAAAATCTTGAAAAAGTTGAAAAACAGTGTGTTGAGAAGTGAGAAAATAACATTTTTTTTATTTTTATCTTACATGGATTCAATCAAACGTTGAAAATCACTATTTTCAACTATTACTACCAACCCCTTAATCTTTACTAGTTAGTAATTATACATGCATCATACATGAAAAGTTTTCGTTATGACCTCATGTTACTACAACTGATTAATTTATTAAAAAGAATTAATTTATAATGGGCGTGCAATAATAGTTATTGGGGGATGTACTATACTTTTTGAAATTATGGAAAGGTCATAGGCTTAAATTTGAAATTTATCCTGTGCAACTGGTGTTTTATTCTACGCTTATTTTATTTGACAAAAAATATGTCAATATGTGACTTAATACAATCATTAGATACATGTGTGGGACTTAAAATCCGATTCATAAAAGAATTTTTCGATTTACACATACGATACTTTAATCCCAATAATATTTTTGAAAAAAAAAAACAACAATCTATTGAATCAAAGTAGCATCCTCGTTGAGGGAAACATCTTTGATTCAAACCAAACTCTGGCAACCCCAATTAAGGAAAAAGAAAAGGTGCAACTCCTTTGTTCCAATGTGTTCGGAATCCTTGGGAGTTATTTGCTATCAGCTTTTGTTATTAGTCCATTAGTGCTCTTTCACATGTGATTAATTTGAATAGCTAGATATTTTAAAGAAATCAAACAAACGAATCTCTTCCATTATTATTTTATTTTCGAAAAGTGAATATAGTACGATAACAATATATATATATATATATATATATATAGATATTTTAAAGAAAACAAACAAATGAATCTCTTTCATTGTAATTTTATTTTCTTTAAAATATCTAGATATTTTAAAGAAATCAAACAAATTAATCTCTTCCATTATAATTCTATTTTTGAAAAGTGAATAGCACAGTTTTTTTATGGTTAAGTGAATAGCACGATAACAATATGCTGATCATAATAAAACGTTTCAAATTATATCAACATCGATAGATTATATACAATAGTGGACAACTGTCGTGTAACACAATCAATACAATAAATGTGATATTAAATGGTTATTCCTTATTAAAAAAAAAACAATGATATTAGAGGAAAATTCTTGTTCAAATCCGACTCGATCGCACCCAACCAATCATATAGCAAGTATTAATACACTTATTATGTGACTGACCACTCTCCCTAAACTGTACAATAATTACTTGATAAGTATAAAACACTCGCTACGTAATTAATTCAGTGTGGCCAAATTTGGTTCGGGTAAAAATTTCCCGATATTACATAATTATTTCTTAAAAATCACCAAAAATGTCTTTATTAATACATAAAGAGGCTTTTACAAAAGCAGTCCCCACATCAGCGGTCGCGAAAAAATGAAAAAAAAAATTATTTAAATTGCCTCCACACAAAATTTTTAGAGGCAAATTACAAGATGTTGAGGTTCAACTAAATTTGTCTCAAAAATTTTGTTAATCTCTACAAGTGCTATTAAAAATGAAAAACCTTTTTAACTCATTATTGAAGACTAATCTATGCTTGTCCAAATTAATATGCCCCAAAACTAATGTTTCTTTTTGGGTAAATTGCTATTTACACCCTGTGTTAAGCTAAATGTTCAAAAAAAAACTTTATGGAAAACAAATTAGCATAAAACCCCTTCAAATTTGAAAATGATGCAGAAAAGTCCTTCACGCTCTTCATGCGCCAGATATGCAATTTTTATTGGTTTTCAATCTACAAAAGGACATTTGGGCCCATTATTTATCAACATTGGATATCTTCACTATAAAAATGGAAGGTCCAAATTTTACAACAATAATCAATGGTCTACAGTGTACTTGATTTCTATCAATGGTCTATATTTGACATTGGTGATATAAAATAAAAATAGAACATATTATTGATTTCTAAAAATATGTTTATTTATCAAAAAAAAAAATATTTCTAAAAGTAAATTTTATAAATATTTATGTATATATGCATATAAAAATTTAACACAAATTCTTTCTTAAGATATATGTATACTGCAAAAATATATAATAAATACAAAATATATAAATTTACATATTCTTGCTTAATATATATGTATATGGTCAAAATATATAATAAATATAAAATGTATATTATAAATTTTTATAGTGATTTTGTCATCAAAAAAAAAAAAGAAAGAAAGAAAAGAAAAGAGATTTATAATGAAGGTGGCGCTGTTGCCGATGGGGGTTGGGTGGCAGAGGAGTAAACTCCATTTATTTAGTCTTTCAAAAGTAGGATAAATATAGAATTCCACCTCAATATATACATCACAATCAAATCTAATTCTTAAACTATGAATGATCAAGGGTACTTTAGACATTTTGGGATAAGAGTCGTGGTAAATTCAAATGGGGGCCAGTGTGCATCATTTTTAACATGACAAGGGCGTTTGTGCTAATATTTTTCCACATAGTTTTTTTTACTCATTTGACTTAACATGGGGGGTATATTGCAATTTACTCGTTTCTTTTTAGTGAATACATTGCAACAAAATAAGCTAATTTTACTCATCTCTATTTGAAAATATTTAAAAGTTTATAAAGTATTTCATAATATATAAGAAATTTCCCTTATAAGCAAGTCATAAAACCATTTCTTACTATAGAATTTAATTAAATTTGTGACAGATTGTTCTGTTAGTGAAAAAAAAAGTGTTTCATTATTATTATTATTATTATTATTATTATTTACAAACATTATAATATTATTTTATTAAAATAATTTTTATTCATAAAAGTAACCCTATATATAAAAAATAGCAGAAACCTTAAGATTATCCAAGTAAGCACACATGTGAATAATCTCATTTAACTCTATTTTGTCATGTATGAATTTTAAATACTTTTTATATGAATTTAAATAAGTATTTTGTAATTCATGTATTCAAAAGAATCCAACCATTATCAAGCATTTAAAATAAGATAGATTAAATTTTAATTGAAATAAAATAAAAAATTTAATATTTTAACTACAATAGTTATCATTTACTTTAATAATAATTAAAGATATTGATTCTATATAAATTTTAAAAAAACGTTCTTGCCTTAATTATGCCAAAATTAATATCGAAATTGAACATATTTTATTATCATTCAATTTTAATATATTTATCTATCAATTTATGTTATAAAAATTTCATTTATATTTATCAAACTATTTTTTATAATAGAAATTTTAGAAAATATATAATAAAAATATCTATCTCCCGGGCACGTGGCTAAATATTAATTCATTAAATATTGTAAATAAATGTCACCAAACAGGCAAACACCACCATCGGATCGGGCTCCTCTCCATTACCCTTTCTCTCCAATTACACCCAATACATCCTTAGATGGATGCCACATCATAGAAAGAGTCATCCAATGGTCTATATTTAATTGCTTTAACCACCCCTTAACCCAAGTTAAACTCATTTTTTAATTTACCCAACTAATAAGAAAAATCAATATTTATCCCTAAAATATCTCTTCCTCTATATGCTATTTTTAACTGAAAAATAAACATGGCAGATCAGATTTCTCCTCTCCAACGTTGTTTCATCAAGTCGTCTCCCTCTCTCTCTCTATTTTTTTTTTCCTTTTTTTTTTCAATTACACAATTACACGATTTTAACTAATCCCCAATTCACAACTATTTATGTACATAATAGCTCCTTTTTCCTAACCAAAAAAAAATATATATATAGCTCCTTTTTAACGACGATAGCATGGCGGGAAAGATAATAAATATATGTCCATTTTTTTTTTATTTTTAGTTAAAATCGTGGAATTGTGTAATTAAAGAAAAAGAAAAACACAAAGAGAGAGAGAGAGAGAGAGATGGCTTGATGAAACAACGTTAGAGAAGAGAAATTTGAGCTGCCATGTTTATTTTTCAGGGAAAATTCTAACCCGAATTCGGTTTGGCCGAGCCCAATAAATTATATGGCAAGTGTATTGCACTTGCCAAGTGATTGGTCACCCTTCTTAAATTATCGACCATTCATAGGGCAAGTGTAAAACACTAGCCACATGATTAATATTGATTCGGCCGAGTCGGGTCTGAGCTAGAATTTTCATATTTTTCAATTAAAAATAGCATACGAAGAGATATTTTATGGATAAATATTGATTTTTCTTATTAATTGGGCAAATTAAAAATTGAGTTTAATTTGGGTTAAGAGGTAGTTAAAGCAATTAAATATAGACCATTAGATGAATCTTCCTATGACGTAGTATCCATCTAAGGATATATTGATTGTAATTGGAGAGAATGAGTAATGGAGAGGGGCCCAATCCCCCAGTTAGGATCCTCTACTATAAAACGGTGCTATATCTCCTCCTACACTTATCAATACACACGCTACGTGTATTGGTGAGCGGTTGAGGATAAGGAAAGAGAATCTTCAAAAAAAATTCTATTTATCTCAATCGCTCACCAATAAACGTGGCGTGTTTTTATGAGTGTAAGAGGAGATGTAGCACTATTTTGTAGCAAAGAATCCGAACTGCCGATCCCCACCATCCCCTTGCGCACCTATATAATCTGCCCTTTCTCCTCGCTTCTCATTTTCTCCTCAATTCATCCAATCTCCGATACGAAAACTCCTGTAAAAGCCAAATGCAAGGAGGTGGAGTCAGCCTCAGCCGTAACGCCGTGGACAGCACCGCCGGTCATGGCGGTGGTGCCGTTGGTGGTGTCCAGGTCCAGCAGGGCTCCAGGCTCCCCGACATCCTCCAGAGCGTCAAGTTAAAGCACGTCAAACTGGGCTACCACTACTTGATATCTCATCTCTTAACCCTCTGCTTAATGCCCTTCACGATTGTGGTAATCATCCAGGCCATACAAATGAACCCCGATGACTTACGCCAACTGTGGCTAAGCTTGCAGTACAATCTCGTCTCAGTCATTGCAAGCTCAGCGTGCCTCGTATTCGCATCCACATTCTACATCCTGACCCGTCCCCGTCCCGTTTACTTGGTGGACTACTCCTGTTACCGCCCCCCGGACAGTTTGAGGGCCCCGATTCAAGAGTTCATCAAGCGAGCCCGGCTCACGGGTTACTTCGACGAAACGTCCCTGGAATTTCAGAGAAAAATTTTGGAGCGCTCCGGGCTAGGGGATGACACGTCTCTCCCCCAAGCCATGCATCGGATTCCTCCCAAGCCAACAATCCAGTCCGCCAGGGAGGAGTTCGAGCAGGTTGTCTTCGGGGCCCTGGGTAACTTGTTTGCGAATGCAAAGATCAATCCGAAGAAAATAAAGGTTTTAGTTGTGAATTCCAGCTTGTTTAACCCGACCCCGTCATTGTCCGCCATGATCGTGAACAAATACAAGCTGGCAGGGGATATCAAGAGTTTTAATCTCGGGGGAATGGGGTGCAGCGCTGGAGTAATAGCGGTTGATCTTGCCAAGGACCTATTACAAGTCCATAGAAACGCTTATGCAATCGTGGTTAGCACGGAGAATATAACACAAAACACGTATACCGGGATCAAGAAATCGATGCTGATCCCCAATTGCCTGTTTAGAGTCGGTGGGGCGGCGATATTATTGTCTAACAAATCATCGGATAAAAGGAGGGCTAAATACAAGCTTGTTCATGTTGTAAGGACACATAAAGGAGCTGACGACAAGGCCTTTAAATGCGTGTACCAAGAGCAGGACGCAGACGGGAAAACAGGGGTTTCTCTATCAAAAGATCTGATGGCCATCGCCGGTGAAGCTCTCAAGACTAACATCACCACGTTGGGCCCTCTTGTGCTCCCCGTCAGCGAGCAGCTCTTGTTTTTGGCAACATTGGTGATCAAGAAAGTGTTTAACAAGAATTCGAAGCCTTATATTCCTGATTTTAAGCTGGCGTTCGATCATTTCTGCATACATGCGGGGGGCAGGGCTGTGATCGACGAACTAGAGAAGAACCTGGAGCTGCTGCCGGTTCATGTGGAGGCATCAAGGATGACGCTCCACCGGTTTGGCAACACGTCCTCGAGCTCAATCTGGTACGAGCTGGCTTATATGGAGGCGAAGAGGAGGATGCAGAAGGGCCATCGGGTCTGGCAAATTGCGTTCGGGAGTGGTTTCAAGTGTAACAGTGCGGTCTGGCAGGCGCTCAGGGATGTTGAGCCATCGAGGAATGGGCCATGGGAGGATTGCGTAGGCAAGTATCCTCTTAAATTAGTTTGAGCAGGACTTAGAAAATTCTTGTTCGAATTAGGATTGATTATAGTCAAATAATTGAACGACCATTAATATTATACTTGTCATGTAATTAGTTTGGTTATGGCGAACTTGATCTATCAACCTATAACTGTTTGGGGCATTTTAGGCCTTGTACCTCTACTTTAATTAGTTGTTTATTGTGCTTGCGCTTAATTAGTGGGTTGAACGATGGACGTAATTGCACAATATGCACACGAGATCCTCTATTTCAAATCGTGTTTCGTCTCTTATTTCAATCCATGGATATATGCTAAGTGTATAGATTTCACACCAAGCTATGTGTATAATTAAGGAAGTAGCATTATGGAATATGAGATGAAATATTATTTTGGAATAGAAGATTCTATCCGCATAATATATATTCTATCATTTTCTATTAAAAAGAATGTAGCGAAATTTGGGTATCGGTTGGTGGGTTTTCTGTGCATGCATGGATCGTTATTAAGTTAGTTTTAGAAAGATGAATCAATTTTGGAAAAATTTTGTTTGAAACTAGTTTGGCCGAATTTAAAAAATTAAATAATCGGTGTATTACATTTATCAAGTGATTGTTTACTTTTCTTGAATTATTTACCAATTAGAAAATAAGTATAAAATATTTGCTACATGATTAATACTGATTTGACTTAATTTGGTTTGAGGCACGTTGTTCATTAGACGGTTTTACTACTTATGAAGATAACAAGTAATTCTGAGTTGGTTGGATTATAATCATAAGTTATAGATATAATTATTAATGTTAAAGTACGACAAATAGCCGGGACAAACTTGAGATTGGGAATAGTGAAAAGGATTAGAAAATTGACAGGCACTACAAGAAGGAAAATGATCTTGATATGTGATAAATATCAGAATATATGTCAAGATTATAATAAATTAAGTATAATATCAAAGAAGAATTTTAGTTTTGTCCTAATTAATGGTTTTCATAAGTCAAATAGTGATAAAAAAAATTTGTAAATCGTTATGATTGATACTTGGCGGTATCCATGTGTCATAATTGATGATTGATATTATTAATATCAATGACACAATTATTATATAGTTTAATGTATTTTAACAATTAGAAACGGAGTGAAGATGTGCCTCGTAAGGGCATCCATTTCCCTAAAGTGCGTATAACGCTATATTATATTTATGTACTAGCGTCAATTTGTCATGACTAAAAGAAAAAGTAATATTAATAGCAAAATTTAAAATTGATAATATAAAATTTATCATCAATATTTATATTAAATAATAAATCTTATCACAAATTGAATGACAATAATTTTTATTTTGTTGCAATATCACTTAATTAAAGGTACCAACTTATACACTATATTGTTATTAATTGAAATTATTTTACGACAAGATAATATTTAATTAACATGTCCCTTGCTGTATTATATAGTGTAGAAATCTATGAATGTACATTATTAAATTATTTTTTATTAAATGACAAAAAAGGCCTTTTAAATGTTCTCGTCCTCAAAGTAAAGTATTTAGCACCAATTATGGACGTAGACAAGATGTAGTTTAAATATATACTATCTTTAGCTTTTTAAATGAAGGCTTCATAATTTTAAGATTATGGGTTTAATTCCTCATGAATATTGATATTTTTTTAATTTGATACTAATTTCTTTCTATTGTATAATAATTTATATTTCATTATTATTTCATGATGATTAACAATAATAATTTATTTTTTATTTGCATATTAATACTATAATTATAATAGATTACTATTATTATTATAATTATTTACTTGTAATAGATTCAATTAAAAAGGAGTAGTATATAATGGGCGCGCGGAAACAAAAATTAAATAGTCAAACAAATTTTGTCCTGTAACTGGTCACGTGGGGAAAACAAAAAAGGTGTTTTTGGTTTCCAAAATATGCATAGTAGAATGTAATTATATTATGTAAAATAATGCAGTGACCTTTTATGACTATTACTTAGGCGGATTATATTAACCATAATCCAGCTAATAAAGTTCAAATTCCAAACAGTTACATAATTAATAAGGATATTCTGAACAAGGGAAATTCATGTTTGAACTCAACTTGATCACGTCTGTAACACAAATTTTCATATTTATTGAATTAGAATGCAGAAACACAATACAAATTGAATTTCAAAAGCTAAATAAAATAATACGAATATAATCTCTAATTGGTCCTCTGATTCTCCCTTCATGAATTTGGAAATTTGAAAATTCAAACACTAATGGAGCGAATTAGGCGGTTTAATCTTCTTGGAACTTGATTTGATATTCAATAACATAATTTGTGGGCTTTGTACCTTGATTACGAATCGAACACTCGGAATTTCAATGAGCACTGTGAAAAAAGTCATGAACACATTAGACTTGATTTGATGTAAATTTGGGAAGAACGGCGATTTGCTAACTTAGCACATTGTCTACAAATTGAACGTCTTGATTCAGTTGATCTTTGCGAAGAACGCCGAGAACTTCATCTTGAATTTCCTTGAGATAACTTCGGGACTTTTTTTGAATGAAAACTCTTTCTTGTCCTATTCAATTGATAAGGTGGCATGATCTGGTTGGTCTTTTAATATTTAGTAATAATTTACTAACTTAATCACAAGATGTGATTTGAATTGCCACAATATCAGTATCTAGCTTCTTATTTGCAACATATGATTTTTATTGTGAAATTTTAGAACGAGGCAATATTTGATTTAATCACTAATTAAATAATTTATTTAATTTTGAAATTCATTTTGAAAGATTTCACAATATAAATAAAAATATAATTAATTATTTTTTAAAAGAAATATTACATATATCAATTTATAATTGGCTTAAAATTTTCAATGTCTGCAGCACCGAACAAATTATAAGATAAATATTATTATATTTTTTTGTGATTTCTCTTTTTTTGTTTTTCTAAATCTGAAATATACAATAATTACATAATAAATATAATATATTTAATATATAATTAATTTCGACATGACCGAATCTAAGCAGGGGAATCCGCCTTCAAATGCTACAAAATGCCCCCGTGAGGCGGAGCTAGGTATTAGAAAAACAGAGAAATGCCTCCTTTTGGAAAGCGTGGTTGACTGCAGAAGAGTTGGTGAATGAAAATTTATCTTTTAAAATAATTGATTAAAAATAGCACATAAATTGAGCGTAGAGGGAATCAAATACCTGCATTTTAACCGTCAGAGTTGGTGATCAAGTTATTTCAGAAGTGTTTCGTAAATTCTCATCTTAAACTTCAGACTTTATTTATTCAGTTGTCATACATGCTCTTCAACTTAAATGTGGAGCAAATTACATTCATCTATTGGCCATAGTATGTTGACTGGAAGTCCTCAATAGTGTCCACGGAGCCCATTACAAATTAAAAAGTCGTTTAATCATTTATTGAATATGAAACAAAAAATATTAAATTTTAAACCTCATTATTCTTAATTTAATATATGTATGATGATTAATAATCCCATTAAAGTAGAAAATAACAAATTATTTTTTGATAAATAAACAACAATAAATGTATATCAATGCATCATATATTTTTGGTATAGAGAATTGATGTTGATGAGAAGACGGTGATCAGGCAACTCGAGGGGAAAGCTCCGCTAAATGGGTGATGTGTTTCGATCCGGCAGTACTTGTTGGGATGCTCCAAAAGATGATAGTGTCTTCACAAAGTGGAGTTTTTAGGGTTCGTACTGGTCATATTTGAGAATCATTGCTGAACGGTGAAGTGGGCGGTGGAGCCACCAATCAAATATTATTCAAATTACACATGAGAAGCATTGATAGAGACCAAAATTATTCAAAATACACCCATTCTTAAAAATTATAATTTATAGGCATTAGTAGAGTCAATCTTGATGGCCATTGCAAATTTTTTTCAGTTAAATTGATAGATTCACTGCTTGAGATACAAAGTAGCTTCACTTCATAATACACAATGTTGTATTGCAAACTTTTCAAGCCTAGAAATTACAATTTCTTCTTATTCCATTTGAATCTTCAGCCATACAATCGTACATCTTCTATCATTGTAAAATGTAAATTGACTAGTGATGGGCGGAATGAACGATCCAAGCCCATCTCTGGCCGAATTGCGCCCACAATTCCATGAAACGCTCCTTCGTAACAGCCCCCACATATCGGAATTCTTCAATCACCATCGAATCCGCACCGTTCCTCAACAGCGGCGGAAAAAACAGCCAAAAACTAGTCCCCACCACAAAAGCCAACGTCAACGGCCCGCTCACCCACTGTGGCACCTGCCATTTTTTCCTTGCCAAAGCCACCTTCGCTCCAAACTCCACCACCACACCAACGCCCTGAACCACGAAAAACATGGTCATTTCCCACGACGGGCTGGCCTGATTGAGGTACCAGAACAAGAGCTCATGCATAAGCCCCGAAACCAAAAAGGCCGCCAGCACGGCGGGCAGAGCCGCCCAGTCTCTGCCCAGAACCGCCGCCGCAGCAGACCGGACCGGCTTGTACACCGTCTGGCGCAGTATGCTGCTCACCGTCAAGTTCCAGCGCCGGCCCCAGAACTCCTGCAGCGAGGTCGAGAGATACGGCTCGTCAGACGGGGGCTCGAGCTCGAGCCCCAGCAAGGCACGCACCAATAAACTAGATAACTCGATCAAGATCTCAATCATTAGGAAAATCAAGCAAATATAGGCGAGCAACACAGCATAGGGGTGGGTTTTATCTTTGTACCCGTGCAATAACGACATCAGTACAGCGGAACAGGGGATTTCGGTGACCAAATACAGGGGCAATTTCTTCGACTTTTTCGGATCGGGTTTGGGCTTAATCTTGAACGGGAGGGCGGCCACGGCGATGAAAACGGGTAGAGAATATTTATTGGGAGCAAGAGGGCCCTGATCGAAGGCGAAGAGGAGGAGCTTGAAATTGGCGAGCCATGTGATGAAGAAGGCTGTGACTGCTGTGAAGAAAGCAGAGTTCACATACAATGGAAGAACCGTGAAGACGTAGAAAATGGGCACAAGAGAGATCAGCCTCCACTGGCCTTTGGGCAATCTTGATGATATCAAATAGCAGTAACAAAGACACGCAATTATTGTTAGCGAAACACGACTTGGGTTCTTGTTTTCGCCCTCCATTGTTGTCGTCGTCGTCGTCTTGAACGATCAATTACTTCTTGCTTCTCCCTCTGTAAAATCTTCAGCGGAGACGACGAATTTGAAGATAAGATGATCGAAGCTCATTGGGCCGTCGATCTAATTCTCTCATGTAATCGCTGCCGGGTTTGAAAAGGCAAAAAATTGACCAGAATTTGATCAATCAAAGGAAAAGAACAGAAAAAGAAGAAGAAAATGGGAAGAAATTTCAGCGTCACAGTGTGAGGAGAAAGATAACAAGTGGGCGCTTTCTCGCCCTCCACGACTATTTTATCGTTTATGATGAGGAATCTAATGGATTTTTATAACGCCATTAGCGGGCTTTTTCAACTTTTCATCTATATATACTCTTAATTTGTTCTATTCTTTATATATATACTATTAATAAATGCGATAACAATCACCACCGCAGATCAATATTTGTTTGTCAAGCAATAGTTGGCCACGGTTTCATTTTCCGTGATCCAACCATTGGAAATTTCTAATGAATATTTCTCTAAAAGAACGTTGAAAAATATTCCCGACCACATTATTTTCAGTGGAAAAACTTTCGTATAAAATTAATAATTATTTTTGTAGCATATTAGAAATTTTCATAGCTTAGTCAACTGACAAATTTGAACATAAAGAATTTGCTACATATTGAACATCGATTTCAAAATTTATTTTATTATTAGATTTACTAATTACAATTCGAAACAGGATTTACATATTTCAAAATTTATTTTATTATTAGATTTACTTAGTCAACTTTCTTTGAATATGTTTTTCAATAGTTGTCATCCTGTTTCGAATTGTAATTAGTCGATGAGGTTTTTTTTTTTTGTTTAATTGTACACACAGTCGCACACATACAATACACACACATTGACTAGATTCGAACTCCATTTACATTCCCCAAGCTATTAAGACAGAATATACATCCATTAGGCAAAAAAAGTCCATAGACAGTGAATTTTGTTTGTATCTTATTTTCCTTCTTGTAAATTGTGAAAGGTCCAACAAATTTTGTAGGCCTCTTAAATTAAATTAACAAAATTGATAAATTAATATATTCATAAATCATATGGCATATGGGTGTGATATATGTTTGTAGATAAAAGTAATTTGTCTTTTTAAAATTATTATGATATCAAAGGATATAGATATACACATCGATACTATTATATAAACTGAAAACCTATTTTAGTAATTAATTTTGGTGTAACAAGTTTTTTTGTCTGTCAATTTTTATTTTTTTTCTTTATTTTTTCTCTCATCCCTCTTCTTTCACATTCTTTTTTGATTTCTTTCCTTTCTCCACCCCTTTCTATCATATTTCATCTCTCAATACTCTTTAATATCATTTTTTATCTTTATTTGTAATTGTTTTATGAGTTTTTATTGTAAATTATTTTATTTTTTACATATCAGTAGTTTTATAAATCTATTAAAAATAGTTAAAGATATTTTAATTATATATATACTATCAAAAATTTAGTATATCATTAAATCATTATTTTTATTATGCATACGCATATAATGTAACGATATCACTAGTATATATAGTCTTCTTTTTATTTTCTTATGGCAATTGTACCCATATCTTTTTGACCTTTTTAAAGTTGGAATAAAAAATTCAAATGCATCCACACTTTTAATTACCTTTATGACCCCCTTTTATATAAATTTAGAATGTTTTTAGTGGAGTCAATAAATACGATTATCATTATAATTTCTCATATATATATATGCAGATATATGTACATACTACTACTGAAGATATCACAAATTCATGGGGGTCAATTACCCCCCACCCCACCATCCACGACGTGCGTGCCCGATTGAACGTGGCTCCGTCATTAAAAGTACTCGCTATGGTGTGTGTAATCTGATGATTTATTTTTATTTTCTCTCTTCTGATTGCTTTTCCATTATTCAATCGCTTTTATCTCTGCTCTCTTTTCTTCCATCATTCAACGTCTTTTTAATTTTCTATTACCTACTAATTTATTTAATTATGTTATTTAATTATTTGAATTAATTTTTTTTATTAGCACAAACTTAATTAATACATTGAAAATAGTTTTTTAAAAAAAAGAATACATATGCATATAAGAAATTTGACAAATATTGTTTATATTATACAAGTTGAAAAACACAATTAAAGCACATTATATTTAATTTGTTACAAGCATTGATTGTGGTTCATTGCTAGTATAAAGAAAAAAAAAACTGGCATACGTTGCAACAATTAGCTACCAAATGATCTAGCAAGATAAGGCGCTAAATCCCTTAAGCAAGGGTTCGAATACTGAATTTGTGAATGGAATAATTGGGTTGGAAGAATCGCTCTCATAATGGGTATCTACAGTATCCGATCCACATTATTCGGCTAATTGATCGAAATCAGGTAGTTAATACAAAAAACAAAATCAACAAATGTATTTTAAGTGGTCGATTTGAGCTATACTGAGAAATTTAGAACGTAAATTATATTTTTTAGGGTGTTTTTTCATTTAGTATTATACATTGAAGAGTTCATTACGGGGACTACCCCTAGAAAACAGTGAAATTACATACTGCACTTCTTTTTCTTCCTAAATTAGCAGAACACCCCCTTTAAGTTTACAGGTTTCACATTCCCTATAAATTTTGAAGAAAATTGTTTATTTCAGCAAAAAAATAAATAATATCTTAATTCCAATCAATTATAGTTTATGTAGCCGTAAATGATACAAGAAGAGAATATGCCAAAAACTATAAATATAATCATTTAAATATTTTGCTCATGTTAGCAATTCTCTTTCAAAATGTTTAAAGATGTAAACTTTGTAAACATAGAAGGTAGATTTAGATAATTTGAAAAGTAAGAGGGGTATAATCTATAATTTCACTCATTTTTGAGAAATATCTCCGTAATTAATCTTAAATAGAATAGTAATAATGTTAATAAAGGGATTTTGTATAAAGTAGAAAAAAAAAAGATAAACATAAATTGGACCTTTGTTGAATAGTCACAGTCGGATAGGAATACTTAAATAATCACAATTGTATACGGCGATATGAATATACATAACTGGACATGGCTACAATCGGATATTAAAAATCCGAATCCAACCGATATTCTATTAACACGAATTTTAGTTTTAAATATCCATATATGTATCGATGTTCTATAAAATTAATTGTATATGCATGTGGAAACTATATATCAGATCCGTTTGACATTTGTTTCCGTTTACCATGAATCACACGACAAGAGAACATACCAAAAAGGTATAATCATTTAAATAATGTTCACATTCGCAATTTTTTTTTTTCAAAATCCTAAAAGATATAAACACTATAAAAATACACCCCTCTTCACTAACAAAACAATTCATCTATATTACGTTATGAATTTCGTTCATTGCAAATCCATTAGTTAAAAAAAAAAAAAAACCTCTGTAATTGATTGTTATTTTAATATTGTTTATATTCAATTTTTTCACAAATTTATTATAAATATTTTAAATTTATGATAAAATCACTTTGTCACGAATTTTTCATCAGTGAGAGAAAAACTTTCTTGTAGTGAAACTTTGTGAATTTAAAAGGGAAGCCTTGAAAATTTCGGAAGAAATAAGGGTGTAATATATAATTTCAATAATTTTTAAGGGAGGTTTCAATTTCAATCATTAACGTACGTCTGTTGATTTTTTTTTTTTTTTTTTTTGTTTTTTGGGTTTGGTGGGGCGGTCGTTGTCGGGTTTCTGATTATTGTACTTTTCTGGCATTTTGAAACACATTTTTTTTTTGTGCACCAACCATGTGGGAGGTAATTGGTCTTACCAAAACGCCTTGTCCTTGTCCTTAGGATTCTTTTCACTAATTTCGGCAGACTTCTTGTCCTCAGGGTACTTTTCACTAATTTTGGCCGATCCGATCAACGTCCGGATGAGAACCAAGAATAGTCTATTCTATCATTTTCCAGATAAGAAAATTCTAGCTCAGCGCTTCTCCTTCTAGAAAAGACGAAACAGTTGTCGAAATAAGGTTCGTTGTAGATCAATGAAAACATGATAAAAGATGGTAAAAATTACATCAAACACCCCAGAGTTTGAGATATTTTATATTTTATTATTCAATATTTGTAAACATACGTTTTGATGCTTAACTTTTATCATTTGGTTGCTATGGGTATTTTCTACACCATGTTGGTGGAAATTGGTGGAATTTTCCAAGGAATGTTATGGAATATTCTATTAGAATAACGTTTAAAAAAAAAAAGAGAGAAAAATCCATCAATACATAAATGATAAATGTTGGATGTCAAAGTGCATAAAAGAAGTTTTTAACGACCACATTTTAAGATGAAGTTTTAGTTATTTTAGGGTGGGTTAGATTTTATCCTCTTGAATCTCTTATGTTACGTTCACTTCCCTTAACAACACAATTAACAAATTAGTCCCTAAATTATAAATATTAAGAGTTGATTTGTTGTTTTTTTATTATTAGTAGAGGTTAATTTCTTGCATTTTGTAGTTTAAATGGTAAATGCAATAAAGAGCATAGTTGATGGGTGAAAAGTGTCATTAACCCTTTATTTATTGATCAAAAGCACCCACACCACAAAAACGAAAAATTAAGTAACAACGTGAAAATGATCGCAAATGGTATATATTAAATATAATACATTTTATCAATCAAAAAAATATATAATACATTTTATTTTATCACTAATGTTGTCATTCGGACGACACTTATATTTTATCAAAATGTAATTTAATTTAATATTATTTCTTTTATATTATTATTAATCAATATTTCTTTGTCATATGGTAATAGCCATAATGGCTTACTCTTCGTTTAAAGTATTAATGTAATTAATTAATTATAATAAAATTGCATTCCATAAAAAAAGAAGGAAAAAAAAAACAGGAAAGCGGCAAGTTTTTATTGACTAGGGTATAGGTTGTGAGATCAAGATTATCGTGCCTGCCCGCCCTTATTTAAATACTAGTAAGGGGACATTGCGCGCGGTAAATATTGCCTGGTAGAATTATTTATTAAGTTTTAGCGATCATTGTTTGAAGTATGTAGTGTTTAATATTGTGGACGATCAATATCGTTGATGCATAGAGATGGAGTTAGCAATTTCATTGAGAAGGGGAAATTTTTTTTTTTAAAATCATTAGTCATTGAAATATATAAATATAAGGGTTAGATATAATATCAACATATAAAATAACAAATGTTACCATATTTATGTGTAAACAGCCAATTCAAAGTGCTATAATCAAAACCATATATAAAAAATAACACTAAAAAAATAACAAAATAAAATATGTTTTAAAAGAAACAAATATAGTGAATAATGAATTATTTTTAAAAAATACTTAACAAATAATTTTTTAACAATATTCACCAAAATTCACATAAACTCACCTAATAATATCTAATGAAAACTTAAAAGTATTCAAACAGATTTTACTTTCTTTAAAAAATAAGGATGTGCTAAATTATTTTCTAATTTTTTAACAGACTCCTTTATTTTCAACCAAATTAATTACAATAACATCTTATAAGCTATTTCTATCTTATTTATGCAAACATTTTAATAAAGTATTTTGAAACTAAGATCCTATATATATATATATATATATATATGTATATATATTTGTTGGTAATACTAAGATCTAATATTTTATAAGCTCATAAAATATCTTATAAGATATAGGAATTTATAAAATTTTTTTTTTTAAAAAAACTTAGCCAAACATCCTCTTAGTTAAAATTAGCAGAATTTTTTAAAATCTTATAAATAAATTAACAACTCTTTACTTGAAAAAAAAACTAATAATAAAATTTTAAAGATTTTATTTCGCCAGCTTATAAGCTCAATATTTAAAAATTGCCGAACATGCTGTGATAACTTATAAGTTTAATTCGAACATCTTATAACATATTTTGATAAGCATATAAACTTAGCCAACACATTCTCAAATCTTGTTTCGATTTCATTTACAAATGCCAACACATAAAATTCAAAAATAAAAAGTTGAGCTACAAGGATAGAGAAGAAGAAAAGTGTTGGGGGGTGCAATTGGCAGTCAAACCTTAAAATCATATTAGGAAATCATAAAAAGAAGGGTGAATCACACTTACCTCCTCTAAAGTATACTTTGTTTACAAAAAATATCCCAACCTATGAAAAATTACAATTACCAGGGGACAATTACAAATTACACGTACCATTAATCAAAAAAAAATTTTAACTTTCAAAATTGCCTTTTTGAAAACAAGAATCAATAATTGACCATATTGAAATAATGATGTTGCCCTTGACTAGGTTTTTTGTTTTATTATACATATTTAAATGTAAAAATATTATACATATTTAAATTTTTTTGAAAAAAATTAATATATTTATAAAAATATATGCAAATAGTTATAAACATATATTTTAAAATATATAATTGTAATATGTAAATTAAATTTAATCAATACAAAATATATAAAAATATCTTATAATATTATCCAATTTGTTTTTATTAATACAACAAATTATTTGCCTTTTCTTTGTTTTTTTCCTTCTCCCATTTTTCTTTGTTTTTTTCCCTTTTCCCTTTTCTTTTTTTTTCCCCTTATTCTTCCAGGTCGTTTCTGCTTCTTTTTCCCCTTTCTTCTTCCAGGTCTCTCTCTCTCTCTCTCTCTCTCTCTCTCACACACACACACACACACACACATCTCCAGAGATTGCCGCCGCCCCACCACCCGTCGTAGCTCTCACGCAGAGAGATTCAAAGGGGGATAGAGATCAAGAGATCGATGGATAAGGGGAGCGAGATTGAGAGGTCTTCCCGCTCCGCCGTCGGCCCACCGTCTCTAACATACCAACCGGTCAAGAGAGAGACAGAGAGAGCGAAGAGAGAAAAAAAAGGAGAGATCTAATAAGAAAGAAGAAAGAAGAAAGAGGGAGAAATCAAGAGATTGAGAAGGGAGTGGGGTGGAGAGAGAGATCCTCCACCTCCACCACCAGCCCACCGTCTCCGCCGCTGGTCCACCGTCTCTACCATACCAACCGTTCAGGGAAGAGACAGAGAGCGAGACAGGAGAGATCTGATAAGAAAGAAGAAAAAAGAAAAAAAGGATAGAGGCTGGAATCCAATGTAATTGTTGGTTGAATAGAGGCTGCAACCGGACAACCAAATCAACTACAAATTTTTGACCTTCACTCTTATATATAACGTAATGTAACGACAAATCTCGATTAAAAAGAGTACAACGTATTTTAGTAGAGTAACACTTATTCTGGATAAAGCTTCTCCACATCTAAATTTAATCATTATTTGCACTTGCGAATACAAGACACATGAACAAAGTATAAATCCTAACGGTGTATTTAGAAAACAGCAAGGAAATTTTTTTTTATTTAGTTCAAATGATATTTACTGTGTCTTGGTCCTTTTCAACTTTCATCCTGCTTTTCCTCAGTCAAAATCCAAAGTCCAAAGATAAGTGAATAAAACACACGTGCATCATTGGTCTGCTGACATAAATAGGACAAAGGCTGAACTAAAACTAATGTAACAGACTGAACGTATGCAAAAGACAGCTAAAACTTGCGAGTATAAATTGAAAACTCATATACCGCACTGAATATCAAGAAGACACATCTACACTAAAGGGATTGATTTACCAAGTTCCTAGGACTATGTGCAGGAACCCCCAAAGGGCTACCAAACGCATACAATACATATATTCAACAGCCATAGGCAATACTCAAATCTACTCATTAAGCCAACCCGAAGAGTTATGCTGAGAATAAGGGTGGTGTGGACCTGGAGCAAAACCTAAAGAGCCAAGATGAAGCGCAGGTCTTGAAGGTCGCGGATGATAATCTGGGACAGGTGGTGGTCCCGGACCCATATTGGTCATGCGAGGATCTAACTCATCCAAGCGAGAAGCGTATCGCTGCATTGCAGACGGTGCGTTCATTCCACCATAGCCAGTGTTAACACCTGGATTTAGTTGTCCATACGGAGATGGAAACCCAGCAGGAGCATACGACGGACGAATACTTGTTTGACTCCAAGAGTGCGGTGGTTCCACCATCCTTCCATTCATATTTACATCATACTCCTCATCCATTGGCCCCATGTATGATCTATGAGCCAAACTATTAGCTCTCCCTTCAGAAGAGCCCCGCCATCTATCATAATCAGGGTTCATAGGGCTCGGAGCATATGCCCCTCTGCTGGTCATGGGTTCGTCACCGTTCAAACTGTACTTCCTTACCAAATCATCCACTGCCTGACTTCCATTATATCGAGCTTGAGAGTGAGGTTGATGATTTGTATGCAAGTTCCTTTGATAGTCATCTCTCTCAGAATGAACTCGTGAAGCAGTTGGACGATGTTTAGGCGACATAGAATGTTT
Organism: Petrea volubilis; assembly: GCA_026212405.1. Lineage (NCBI taxonomy): Eukaryota > Viridiplantae > Streptophyta > Magnoliopsida > Lamiales > Verbenaceae > Petrea > Petrea volubilis. The sequence continues at coordinate 34,688,284 of CM047870.1, forward strand.
GCCAGAGGACTTGTTCCCAAGAAACTTATTATTTGATTGTCGTTTCCATTTTCTTTTGCCCCCAAACTTCTTTGAATCTGCTTCAGAGTGATTATTGTTCTCGTGGGGCCCATTCTTGTCCCCTTCAGCACCTCTGCTGTCATGGGCTGAACTTTCCTGGCGGCTTGTACTCACCCCTTCTTCTTTTTCTTCTTCCTGGTTTTCAGGTTTATCTGGATTTGTATCTTCACCTGTACTCACTAAGATTTTAGCAAGATTTTGACATTCCTGTGAAGAGTTAGGGACATGCATCTCTCTTTGACTTTCCTCCACTTTCTTTTGAGCCCCAGATAAGTGTCCATGCTGTTCAGCAATACCCTTGTGTTTGGATGTCCAACCTGGATTACTCCAAAGATAAAGTACTGGTGCAGTCTTGTTCCAGTCCTCCATTTGTTGGTCATTTGAATCAACGGATCCAGGAAGATAAAATGACTGAAACAAACAGAGTGCATTGAAGATCATTCACACATTACCATAACCAGAAATATGCCTAGTGGAAAAATACAATCTGGAAAATAACATACAAAAACGAACTTACCTTGCCGAGAAACATCTGATCATTCTCCCAAATCAGATCATATGGAGATGCCTTTTCATCTAACCTGATCATAGAAAGCAAATGGAAACTGAGACCTGTCAAATGGCTTTTATTTGCTTTAATCTTTTGTTTTCTATTTTTAGTACACAGAGAGAGAGAGTTCTGAAGGAATACCGCTCGGTCTCCCGTGGAACAATGAGAATTAGAAGTTTTGGTTTGAACTCAAGAGCTTTATTGATAAATTTGTTGGCATGGAAAGCTTTAACTCCAAAAGGTGGGTTCAGCCCCATAATCTACCCAAGCAAAGCAAATCGGTAATAAATAATTCGGTGGAAGGCATTAAATGTAAACTCCATATAGAAAAGTAATTCTCACCAACTGAGACCCATCTGGTAACTCATCTGCTCTTACTCCCATCCAATCTCTTCTCTCAAAATTAAAATCATTCTGCCAAATGGGACAGCCATGAAAATAAGTCCATAGCAGAAAGATGTAATAAAGCCATTAATAGATCAGTGTCGTCGCAGTGACATCAATGCCCACTGCGAAATAAATTTCGGTCAACAAACTTAACTTTTCAGATGCCAAAGAAAAGTACAAGTGCAACATGACACGGATTCACTTTCGATATAACGACATATGATGCACAAAATGCTGATAGGAACCTACAAAACACTCATAATTCTCAGGGTAACTAGATTTTGAGACTGTTATTATCCTAACTGTATAAGGCATATGATATCAATTTTACAAATATAAAACGTACATGGAGCCCAAGTTAACATGTTTGTGGCAAATATCTAAAAATAAAACAAAAACTAGCAAATGTTTCTGAACAGAGACATAATATCTCCATCAGATTAAGGATATATTTAAATGTCAAAAGAAGATCTCAGCTTTAATATCAATGCCCAATGAAAATGAAGCAACCCAAATGTAAAAGCAGCAGAATATAAATGAAAGAACAGAATTCATCATGGCCAGAGATGGTTGAACCCACAATTCAATGCGAAGAAGCAAAGCCAATCCAAAACTAGCATCTCAAGGTTAAGTAAAGATCACTTTCCAAAAATCATCACCACCTGTCGCCCATCCAAATTCTCCCAAATCTAGAAAAAATTAGTGGAGGAAAGGAGCAACAAGAATGGTAATAAGCAGAGGAGATACTACATCCACTGGCATTTCATAATTTGCTGGATCATAAACTGTTGCCTTGGGGGCAAAAGATGGTTGGACGAAGATTGAATGGGGCCTAGGAGAAAAGAGAGGACCATTAGGGGAAGGGTAAGTTCATATGCATAGATTAGGATCACAAGAGTTCTCTGCTACAGTACTGCCAAAACCAAGTTAATAGCTAAAATCCATAGCAAAACATGACGGAACCTTAGAAGAAACATGGGTCCAAAAGCATAGAACAGAACAAGAAGAGTTCTTCTCCACTACACATTGCCTCAACCCAAGGTTAATAACTAAAATCCAAAGCGATGCATGCCACAGCAAGAGCATATTCGGCAATATACTTCACATAAGGAAAAACATTTAGAAAAACATGCGGCCTTCGAAAAATTGTTGATTTTAACTTATTTTTGATGTAGCCTCTTCAAAATTCAAACTATGGTGACAAAAGTTTCACCTTTGCTTGTAGGAAGTCATAGTTTTTGAATGAGCATCTCTTTCCCATCTCGTCTAGCTTCTTCTTCATGAGGCAGCTGAAATCATTCGATCCGCAACAAAAATCAACTAGCTAATCAAAGAAACAACAAACATTAACAAGCCAAAAAGATCCAAGTATGATTTAAGAAACTGCAAAGCAAGAGGAACCACAGAAATAATTATTGTCAATTTTGAACTATGATATGAAATGCATAAAACTGCAAATAATAAGAAATGGGAGCATAATACAAAATTATCAGTTACGTGCTGCAGCAATATAAACATTAAAGCAATACAAGTCCGGCAAAATCTTGCACTCATCACTCTAAAATCATCTTACAATATACCAACGGTGGGGCCTTATGGGGAATATATATATATATGTTTAGAAAAAACCCATAATCCCACCCCCTTCCCCCACCCCAAACACACCCGAATACATATATATGCATTTTATATTTAAACATAAGACAATGATACAATTCAAAGGGGCATCATCATTCTAGAAGTATGATAACCAGAAGGTTTTTCCACCCCTCACCTAATTAGTCAATCAAATTCACAATAAAACGCCATTTAATATGTATTAGTATGCCAGCTCACAGTTGGATACATTTGTGCGACCTTCCATGGGATATACAACATGTAACACAAACTAAAACAACAGTAGTTCTCTCTTTTAGTAGTCAACTGCTACCCCAGCCCTCATACAGTTTATCATGTGATTTGGTTGGTTAAACCAACTTGGCCCACATACTGTATATGTTGATTCTGGGCATACTTCTAACAAGGAAAGGCGATGAGCTGATTTGGAGAAACCCGAAACCCATCCTCACCCACCCCACCCCAAAGGCCCCAAACACGGACCTGATAGGTCTAACCAGACAAACCTATCAAACCCTAAGTTCTCGAAACATTTAATTCTTTGGAATTCTTTTTGAGCATAATCCATCCGTAAAGATTCAGACCTTAAACTTCACAAAAAATCAAAGAAGGCATTGAAGTTGAAAGCTTGTAATAAAAGAAGTTTTGCACACAAATGGACGAGTTTTACCCACAGTTGACCACTTAGAATGAAGACACACGTGAATCCTGGACCAATTGAGTAATAAGAATATCTGGGTTCGTGATACATCGAGACAGACATGGCAATATGGAAATAGAACATGGCAATTCTCAAAAGATGACATTAGCTCGGACATGATTGTCTGGTACAGGTTTATATCCATATACTAGTATTACGAAAATCACATTCGCAACAGTTATCAAGTTGGGCATCTATTAATATAATCTGCAGAAATTGACACTAGAAAATATTTTTAAAAAAAACATTAACGTTAAAAATAGAACTTCAGCACGAAAAAGAATGAGCATTAGGCATATGAAATTACTTGATGTTATAAACTCAAAGTAGTCTAGTGAAATGACAGACAAAAGGCCTTTGGAAAGACATTTGTGGAATCAAAAGTAAATCACCGTGTCCGAAATGTATAGGTGCCATGTTTCCCCATGCAAATCTTTCTTTTTCTGATTTAGACTGCAAAATGGGATGACATGAAATAATTTTATTTTATAACTTCTAAACTGTATGACAATAGCCTTTGGAAAGCAATTTGGGGTATTCGAGTTGAATTTTTCATCTTACGATTTAGACTGCCAAATGGGGTGTTCAAACCATAGTGGTTAAGCTTCTGTATCTTACATAGGGTAGGGTATGATTTTTCAAAGTGTTGGTGCATAACAAGTCAAGGGATGAGATTGGGAGAAAAGAAAAGGCAAGGGCCAAAAAATAATAAAGAATAAAACTCAGAAGAAAGATGAAACACGAAAATAGAAGAAACGAAACAGAGAAAAGGAAGACGAGAAAGACGATATATGAGAAGGGCAAAGAATTGACAAATCTGACTACACCTACAGTTTTGGGTGTATATAATACATGGATGGTCTATCAAAACCTCTAACCCCACTGAAACCAAGACTGTTCCAAAGTAATTGTTGCCATGAAAAAGATAGTTCCTATGTAATTATCCCAACGGAATATTTTGCAATCCCTGAACTTCTAAGCAGAGGCGGCATTCACCCAGGCTTTCAAGGGTTCAATTAAAACTTTGGGAACTGAATAACCCGATCAATTACAAAATCGAATTGGTTATCATGTAGGATTCTTCTAGCCAATCTCCTCGCTCGTGTAGCGAACCCAAAAAAGTAAGTTAAGCCAAAGTCACCATCCAACTCAGATCTCCCTCATTTCCTGTTTTCCGGATTACAGTCAGAGACTTAAGGCTTTTTCCCTTTCCCCAAAATCCCCTGACTCCACCGCACTGACACCACTTCTAAGACACACTGTAGTAAACAGGGAAATAGGAAAAGGAGCTGCGGCAGAAGGCGCGTGGCCATAAGCAAGTGAAGAGTGACTGTGTTACCAGAACGGTGTAAACAGACTACACAGAGTGAGAAGGATAAGAAATATTTTCGTCCACGAATTTAAGGATAATAGAGATTATGAAGGAATGGAAATTCAAACGCAAAGCAAACAACTATCTCAATGTTTCCAGAAGCCCTCATTTTACAGATAGATTTCGGAAAACAAAATAGTAAATTAAATGCTGACTGCAAGAAATTGCTTTACAGCCAACATGCTGGATCACATAAAGTACAATTCTAACTCCGCATTCTGATTTGCAGAAGCTTTCCAATGATGGAGGTTAAAAATAACCAGAATCAATTTCATGACAACATATCCAGATCAAGTTACAGAACCCTCGTCATTTAAGTCCACAAAACTCCACCATTTAGTTGGCAAAGTAGTTTCAGATTCATAACTAAACTCGATAGGGAACCATAGAAGCAACATACAGCACTTTCATACAAGTTTAACAGCAAAATAATTCCTTTAAGTAGGGTTGTTTTTAAATAAAAACTAGATGCGACCTTTCCTAACTTCCTATAATAAAAGTTCTTTTCGACCAAAAGGACAACTTGGGAAAATTTATCACTAATGCTAAAGACTTGAAAATGCATCTCAGACAATGCTCGAATTTGAAGAAGGAAATTTGAAAATAGGTCATTTTCTACAGAGTCAGGAGATGGAGATGGAGATGGAGATGAATTTATACATATTCATCATTTTAAAATAGTTCAAGTATAAGCTAACCCAAATAAGGCAGCATCAAATAACACCTTCATCATTTTCCTCACTTTGGAATTTAATTTACTTAACACAATCTTAAATATATTGCTCTCTTCCAAGTTGTGGAATTTTTTTTTTTTTTTGGGGTTTTTTTGGGGCCATGCATAGCCATAAAAACTTGAATATGGACAGCGTCCATCCATGTGAAGATGGATGCGAAAGCAAATGACTTTTCCAAGTCATTAAGCATCAGCTTAAAGAGTATCAACCAAAAACAAAAAGCGGCATCGAAGGCATAACAAGAAGAGGTTTCTTTTTTTTTTTTGGGGTGTGTGTAGGTGGGGGTGGGGGTTGTTGTTGGGGTTTAAGCACACAGAAACCAGTCATTTCCATGATAAACCAGAACAAGGTTGATTACCATGTCACCCTCTTGAACGTACCAATGAAGAACATCAACGACCTGCATCAAAGAAAATAAACGAGCTCAATTTCAAACATGACAAGATTACCAAAGTATTTCAACCACCTAAAGAAAAGTACATTACGATCAAAATAGCCACACACCACGTTCTCAGTTGGTATTATGGGACAAAAATTGACTCAATATACTACCTCCATGATTCAAATAAGGCTTTCAAGTCTTAGTTATTGTAGGCAAATACGAGAGAGCAGCTATAACTGCTTGCCCATGAAGACATACAATTACATGTATAGCAATCTCTTATGTTAACAGATCGTAGTCATCCCAAAGAATGTCTCGTATTTTACTTCAACGAATCCCATTTGTTTGTCTTTAACTATATTAGGCATCTGTCATAATACGCAACTCTTCAACCTTCATTTTAACTCAAAAAGATTGAATTAGGCCCTACCTTCCACAATAGTAAATTCGAGCTGCAATCATGCACTCTATTTTGGAATATAAAGTCTTTTGTCCTCATTTCAATCACATAATAAATTCCATACACAATCCATTTGTTTCCAGAAACGAGGATTTCGAGAAGAAGTGCAGTTTATTATAGTAAATTACTAACAAAAGTCAAATGCACATCCTTTTCAAGGATGGAAATAGTAATTATTTTTCATGCTAAAGATATGATACTTAGTACAGCATATGTTCGCGGACAAGATAAACAAAATTATGACCAACTTTAACTGAACATTTGTGTCATGAGCATAAGTAAAATGACAGCCTAAAAAAGTATCTTGTGTAGCATCCTCACAGTTCTAGTATGGATCCTAATCTGAGTTTCATTGACAACCTAAAACAACAATTCCCCGGATTCTCAGACAACAATGTCTTGTCAGGCCAATAAGAGATAGTTCCTTTAATCCTGAACTTATCTCCTGACTGAAAACGGCTGCAAAACATCAACTAACCTCTTTCAATTTATCAATTTTGGTGAAATGGCGACCAAAAGATGTGTAGCGCATGCCATACAGAAATGGAGCAAGATACACTTTTAGTTTGTCCTGCAGAAACAAAATAGCTGATATTAAAACAGGCCTCAAAGCTAAGAAAATTTACCCTCTCCAGAATACACAATATAGACTGAAAAAACAAGAACTACTCTTATTAAAACTGCTCAAAAATTGTAAGCATTGCGTCATAGTAATAAGAAGACGAAAATTTTAGTAGGCATAGCCCTCAACAAGATATCACATATTATTTAACAGCACCAGTTACGAGGTAAAAGTTAATGGCATTGTTGCCTATTGGTTTCATCTGCTACGCAATGCAATTTGAATGAAAAGTTTGTCAGGCATAGCCCTCAACAAGATATCACACATTATTCAATAGCACAAGTTACTCACATTGTTGCCTATTGGGTTCATGTGCCACACAATGCAATTTGAACAAACATCCACCTCAATACAGGCCAAAAGAGCAACACATCACGAACACTTAGCAATAGTCTGGCTGACTAAAATAGAAGATACACAATCTTGCTTTGCACACTCAGATAATTACTAATTGAAATTAGTTATAAACCCAGCTGAAACTGGGGTGCAATGTACTAGAAGGTCACCGATACCCATCAGACGATGAAATAATCTTTCCATGTAGTACAAGTTG
>CM047870.1:34696220-34746220 GCA_026212405.1 Petrea volubilis
TTTGTAATATAAAATTTTATTGGATCTTAATATCTTATATTTAGTATGTGTAATTAGGCTTTTGTGGCTACAATAGTCCGTCTTAATAATATATGAGCCTCTATTATTATTTTTATGGTAGTATTTGGGTTTGGCCGGTATCAGATCCCATATGAATTTTTACAAATATGTCATTAATATTACAACGAACAATGTGAATAATTTTAAAAAAAATAGTTCGCAAGTTAAATTGCTGAAAAAAAATATCTAAGTGACAATACAATGAAATGAGAAAAATCAAATTGATGATCCTACCTTCAATATTTGCAGCCCATCGAGCAAAGCTCACCATTCACCTCACATTCACTGGTCAAGGAACTTGACCTTGTGGACCATAAAGCGCAAATCTTGCCACCCAGGCAAGAGAGATCTTTGGGAAAGTTGCAATTTGAGGACATTAGGTTGCCCTAATTATATATAGTTAGGATAATCAAAATTAGAGGTGGCAAATTTGTTACAGAAAATTTCAAAAAAATTGTAATTGAAGGTCATTGGCCAAAAATTGTCTATCACCGAAAATTGCTTACGTGGCTATCAATTTAGGAACTTTGCATATGTGGCCAATAACGCGAACCTTTAAAATGGATACCTTAGAGCCTACCCAATTAAATTAAGAAGGGAAAAATGAAATTAAAACAAACGACTATAAATTAATTTAAAATAAAATACAAAATTGAATTTTATAAATAAAAAATATACAATTTAACGAGTGTAATACATGAAAACTAATACAAAATATAAAAAATATATAGTTTTAGAAATTTATAGTATATATATATATATGTATGTAAATAAAATATATAAAATTAACAAATAAAAAATATAGTTTATAAAAAGATTTATTACATTATAAATTTTTGATATATATACATATATTAGGTATATACTAATATATATATATATAAAGTATTTATTGTAACAACCCCCCAAAAAAAAGAGGATTGAAGGATGATAACTCAAATGATTAATGGAAATTCAAGAACATTTGTAGAAGAAGAAAAAGAAAATAACAGAAGAAAAGGAAAAATAGAGGGCTCAAATGCGCGTCATAATTCATTCTAAGGTTCAAATAGGTGGATAACCCTATCCAACATCAGAGCGCAGAAGCTATCTTCACAGCCGCTATTACACTAATCAGGAGTTGAACTTGGGTTTGTATTGTGGTAGTATACTATTCTACCACTAGTGCACTTATACCAAACATCAATGAAGTTGTTACTTATATAGCACATGACTTATTTTGATTTGCGGAAACTCAATAAAGTGATCATTCTGCAGACATTTTGTAGTGAAAAACTATGAATTCGTGAAGCGAAGAACAGAAAATCCATTGGTGTTAATTTTCTTGGCATTTGAGGTATTAATACGTCGGACTCTTTGACAATGCTCAATTCGTACTTGTTTTAAGTTCATCTCAACAAGTTCTCAAAAAAGTTAATTTCAACATTTCTTTTAGATTAAATTATGTATTCATTTAATTCGAAAATTGATGTTATTAAAAATAGGGGTAAAAACACTTAACCCTCAAAAACTATGATGCTTTTTACACATTGTCGTACAAACGTTCACAAGTTGCACATTACCATTTGAACTTCACATTTTTTTTATAGTTAACCCCCTTCAAATATTTTTTGGCAATAAATGACTGCTCACATAGTGCCATGTGTCTTATTTCCATTCACTTTTACTGTCGGAAGATGACTGGATGTGGTTAAGTGTAAAAAATGTAAAATTTAGATGATAAAGTGCAATTCGTAAAAATTTGTATGACAATGTTTAAAAAGCACCATAATTTGGGGAGTTAAGTATTCTTATCCCTAATAAATAAATAAGATAACAAGAATCTTAAAACGAATATGAATGAACTTTGTGAAATAGCTCAAAGTCCTAGAGTGACTGGTTTGTGTTAAATCTAGTCTTTATATACCAAAGATAATTTAAAACTTGCACAACTAAAGCCTGTTTATCTCAGCTGGTGGAACGCAATGCTCTTAATCTTGTGGTCATGGGTTCAAGCCCCACAGTAGGCGTCTTTTCAAATTGTTAGTAAACCTTCGTTGTGGATCATCATACAAATTTTTTTATTATTACCATAATATCTGTTCGGCCAAATTACCCAATTAGTCCCTTAAGTACACGGATGGAATCACCTTAATCTCTCGATTTGCATTTCATTTTGGTCATTCGGTCAATTTGTTTCGAGGGTATCCAAAGTTTGAGTTGCATTTTGAAACTGTAAATTTTATGTATTGCAATTTATTCCTTCAAATGACCAATACCCCCGTCTTTCTGAAACCATATATCAAGTGGACCGTTCCGTTAGTCTTCGTTAACTTTTCAATCCATCTCTGTTAAAATTTTAATGTGCATTTCCATATTTACCCTTATTTAATCAGACAAGAACTTATTTTTATCTAAGTTTGACCTTTTTCATTGACAAAATTACCTTTTTGGGCATGTTCGCAAATTTACTTGGAAATGTAAGGTTGAAATTGTAATATTTTGATATAAATGAGTATTGTAATTGTAAGTTTTATGACATTGAGTGAAAAGATCCTTTTCATGTTAATTTATACCAAAGCAACAAAATTCATTACAAATTTTATAAAAACACAACAAAACGAAAAGATTATATAACACAACACGTCAATTGGACAATACAAAAAGCTCCATGCTATCTAATTCATTTAATTACAATTCATTCATTTTGAACATGGGCAAAATGATCACAATAAAATTCATCTGGCAAATGGAGTCTTACAAACCAAAAACATAAGACAAAAACCACCATCAAATACGTATGATGTTCTTCATAAATCATAATCATCCTAGGAACATAGACAAAAATCAACAAGTTTTTGAAACCATAGACATAACTAATTTAGCTTCTTCAATCCGTCATTTAAGAACTTAGACCTCATTGTTGCGTTTTTCCATTTTGAAGATAACGGGTGAGCTCTTTTTTCAACACTAGCAGCCTTGGATTGCGAGCATGTAGTCTCGACAATCTTTTGTTTCTACCTTAGGTCACCATTACTTGCACCACCAGTTGAGTTAGCTTGGCACTTTCCCTAACACATGATAAATGTTTCTGTACTAATTGGTTCCTATGAAATTGTATCGAGGGATGAAGCCAAAAAATTTTATATGGGAGGCGAGATAAAATTTTCATTAAATGTTAAACGTATTTTCATTTTTTTTGGGGGGGGGGGGGTGTGCTCCCTCCAGCACCCCTCTTGACTCCGTCTCTGATTGTTCCTCAATCCTAACTCCAACTCGACGCTTGCTGAATTTGGATAAAGTTAAACGATAGCATCATTCCTTAGCCCTATATCCATGGTAGCACTAAATTTAAATACTTCTACCAACCAACACCTATAAATACCTCCTCATTTATAATTCACAATCGATGTGACGCTATAACTCTTTTGAATTGTTACTTTGCCTCTCTAAATTCTACTCAAAATACCATTTGAGTTACTTATTGAAAGGTCTTTGCCAAAAAACTCTTTCTGAGAACTCACGTGCATTCGTGTTGACAGGTTGAGACCTCATATCATAATCTCATTGGACCAGATCATTGTCTCCTCGAGCAATCTGCTCGAACTAGATTCAGGAAAGAATACTTAATGAGCCTATAGACCATCACATTTAATGGGTTAGGAAATACACATATTGATTTGTTCCGAAAACCCAAGTAGGTGGATTATTAATTTATTGGAAATTGTCCAATGAAATCCTCCACTGGAGAAGAGTCCTACCCACCAAAATCAATTTCAAAATTCAAATTTCACAATGAAGACCAACACTTGCTTTAATCAATGAAAATGATTTAGAAAATTTAGATGTATTCAAATTGAATAATAACAAATGTCCAATCGGCAAAATTTAACGATAAACAACCAATCCTGTAGTTGCTTCATATTTCCCTCATTATTTTCATCAGACAACTAAATAAGGTTCAAAAAATATAATCTTTAAACTAAATAAAGCTTACAAAAACAATTGCTGAAATCCAATTTTCCAGAGATGAGAACCGAAATGAATAGTGCAAGTTAAAGAAATTTCTGCAAGAATAAAAAAGGATAACTGAAGGTTTAAAAAAATAAATAAAGAAAGAAGGGCTCAGATGGAGGGAAGGCAACGGGTCGGGGTCTGGTACTAACCCGCGAGGTTTTTTTGGACGCGGGGGGTCCCGGACCCGACCCGAACCCGACGGGTTGCCTAAACCCCTCCCAACCCGCCAAACCACCATGCATACCCGCCAAACCCGCTCCAATAATTGAAAGTTTTATTTTTTTTAAAAATTTCTTTGAAACAACAATTTTTAATTGTACAAGAAACTTAATAATAGAAAATATTCAAATTGTACATAGAGCCTAATAAAATATGTTCAAGTGAAATGATAATAACCAACTTTAATTGTCCAACCATAAGGAAAAATTACCATAATCATTACTATAAAGCCTAATAAAATATGTTCAAGTGCAACATTTATATATTAAAATATATTAAATATATAAATATATATTTATATATATATAAAAATTAATTTCTGTAAATTTTTAATTTTATTTACTTATATATTATAAATATATATAATGTATAATACATATATATATATATAATAATACATATATATACGGATTAGGTCGGGTTTAAGTGGACTCGAGACCCGACCCGAACACGGAAGGGTCCAAAAATTTGGACCCGCAATTCGCCCCAAAACCCATTCAACGGGTCTAGACCCATCCCTATTGGGTCGGGTTCTGGCCAAACCCGAACCCATCGCCATCCCTACTCAAATGTGCTAATTCTTCGTCCAGGTGATCAGACAACAATGGGTAATCCGGCCCACGTAGGAGCACCGGAACTAGTCTTTACAGCCCCTATTGCACCAACTGGAAATCAAACTCGGGTCTTCACCATGAAAAGGTACTATTCTACAACTAGATCATTGATACCACTGCTAAGAGTTTGTTCATTTTTTGTTTTTTTTTTCAATAACAGATTATGGTATATCAATTGACACTGCTTTATTTTGATATTCGAAAGCTCAACGGAATAGTCATTTATTAAATACAATAAATGTAAGTGCACACTCGCTTGGTGTATAAAATAAAAATAATATTTAATTTAATTATATATTTAAATTTATTACATAGAATATAAATTTTTATTACAATTCGTATGAAAAATAAAAAATTTATATAATTAAAAGTAAATAGAAAAAAGAAAATATAAAATCAGGTTGAATGGTGGTAGGAAACCAAAAAAAAATGAATAGTTGATGGAAGAGCGACAAAATAAAATGAGAAGTTCAATATAAAACAACGAATCTTAATAGGAATAAGAAAGAACTTTGCTTCTTGTTGAAAGCGCCAGTGCGGCTTTACGCCTTATCATTTCTAGTTCTGGTTTTCTTTGAATGTAATATTTTTTTTAGAAAGCAACACAACAACTAGCCCGTCTAGCTCAGTCGGTAGAGCGCAAGGCTCTTAACCTTGTGGTCGTGGGTTCGAGCCCACGGTGGGCGCTTTTTTTTAAAAATTTTTTCCCTTGAAAATAATATATTGTCTTGTCTACCAAATTTAAAATCAATGGAGAAATTATAATTAAATATAAACTGTCTTTTAAATGATAAAAAATATAAATTATTAAAATGATTATTTTTTAAATCACATTGATGATATTAATCTTTTTATTTTTATTTATGCAAAGGTTCTATTTTCTATTTAATAAGTTTATTTTTTTCCTTTAGCACTTTTTTTTCCCTTTAAAAATTCATCATACATTAGAAGCGAAATATAATATAATCCATTTTTTATTGAATTAAATAATTGTATCAAATGACCAAAATTTTTGGATATTTAGATTGCAATTTAATCAACTTGATGAAGTCAAGCAGCAAAAAATACAAAAAGAAATTAAGCACAGCAAAATGTTAGTACAAATTAAATTATGACAGCAAAGTTTGAAAATAAATGTGGAATATTATATTATATTGTTAAAAATACTAGTTCTTTGATTTACTTCAAATTTAATTATTTTGAAGGATGAAATAAAAACTCGTAGAAATTGATATATATGTAAACAAAACTCAGTAAAATTAAATGTAATTTTTTTAATACAATCATCTCGAAACGGCCTATAAATATCACCAATTAAAACGTAACATGGAAGTTATTTGATTAAGTGAGGAAGTTATTATTTTCAGTATTATTTTAAAAGATCAGCCAACCAAAGTTTTTCTCTAAAAAAATTTAAAATTCTGGGAAAATAAAATATTTGGTGAAAATTACAAATTTTTGATAAGCGTTACGCTCTTCTGTATATATTAATATAAATTATAAAAGTTTCTAACTAAACAAAAGGAAATTGCAATACTATTTCAGAAAATTTAATCAGATTAGGGCTTTATCTCCTGAGAATTGATATAAATATACTTAAATCCTTTGAATTTTATGTAATTATAAAACCAGATATATCATCAAGTTTTTCTCCTGAAGTTCAAATTTTCAAAACTTTGTATATTTAAAAAAATACTCCTATCCTCAACTTTAGAAGGTTCTGTCCCGCAAATAAAAGCTCCTCGGAGCAAGGTCCGTCACTCTGTTCTCGTACGTACATACCGTTTACAGATACGGAAGTGCAAGTGTCAACTCGGCAGTTCAGGTGTTCGATGAAATTACTCTGTGATTTATGGTTTCTCTATTACCACTTTTTGAACATGAGATGACACTAATGCTTAATGACTCGTCCTCAATACCTGGTTCATTTATTTCTTCTACGGCTTTTGTTATTGATGCTTGGGTTTTCCCAGAAATATTGGACCTGTAAGGATTATATGATGGTTTGGCAGCTGATATTTGCTTGAGTGACGGTTTAATTGAAATTCGGGAGTGCAGATACTGGTAAGAGAAATTAGAGTCTGGAAAAAGGCTGTTACAGACAACCCTAAGAAAGTTGTGGATTTGATTGACCATGTAAATCTGCCCACAATACTGAGAAATTTCATGGGTCAGTCTCAGAGTTCTCAGCTGAATTGCTTCAGGACGGTTTGGTCATATATAAAGGAGAACAATCTCCTGGCTAGATCTGGCCCCCACCCACAGGCACGCACACACACACACACTCACACTGTCTACTCTCTGTGATATTTGCTTTTTGTTGAGTTGGGAATAACTCTTGCTCCTAAAGTTGTCTACTTTATTGGTCAGCACCAAGTTTCTGAGGTTTGAGATATGTTCATGTTATGATTCTTAATCAAGAGGCATAAAAATTTGATCCCTTCACTGATGTTGGCTTTGTTTGATAAAGTAGTGCTTGTTCATTCTTTAATGTGGTATTAGTTAGCTCCAAAAGTCATGTGGGGTGACTGATTACAGTTCATTAGCATCAATAATATGATGAAGTTACATCATCCCTGCCTGATTGCCTCGAGAAGTTATTGAAAGTTGTTGAAATAAGGAGATTCAATTTCTTTTCTTGACTATTTCCCCAAAGATATGTGTCTGAGCATATTCCTTGCTTGAGTTTGCTGTGTCCAACTGTAACGTCGGCATGCCTCCATGATTCGGTAGATGATTTCACAACTCAATCTCAAGTATGCAGAATTAAGTTGAAGTAATTTTTCAATTATTTTTCGTGAGTCGGAGAAAATGATGAATAAAGTGTTGAATTTATAGAAGAAAACACAACCCAACTTTCAACATTTATTCCAAGAGGGAAAGAACCTTTCATCAAAGAGTTGCAACAATGGTTCCTAGGACGGCGTTGTGAGGAAAACATGGCTCCATACGAGATCCAGGCCCATTTGGTAGGAGATATTTTGGCAGGTATGAAACTCTCTGCCTCTCTTTTAGAATGTTGGGATGGGTGTAATGCCGCTCTTATTCCTTTTTCCCTGGTAGAACAGCCATTCCATTTCCCTTTGTGAAATAGTGCTGGTTGGGCCTTCTACTTCTGAATAGGGGGGCAGCCTTTTTTGGGACCAGTGCTAATGCTCGGTCGCAATGCTCGAATGCCTCTTAGGTGATTAATTGTCTAATATTGATGATACATTCCGTGCCTTTTTCTGTGATTAACAAAACAAAGTTATCATGGTTTCAGTGATGAACACTTGGAATTGAGTTGTTTTGCCCACTGGTATGCTTTTGCTACACCTCATTAGCAAAAATAATATGATGAGGCTAACTCAGTGTCTCTACCTGATTGCTTTAAAAAGAATCATGGAAAATTCTTGAGATAAGGAAATCCAACTTCTTTTTTTGATTATTTCCACAAAAATATGCATGTTAGAATATTGTTGTGAATTTTCTAACACGCAAATGCACGTGTGCCAATAAGTAATATAGAGTGAATAGAGTGTCGAATCCCACAGAGACTTGTAAATTATGGCCAACTAAGTACTGAAATTAAACTTCCTATTCTTGTTCTAAATTCAATTATGGTGGATGAAAATTAAATTAAACTAATCAAAATAAAATAAAATAAAGTAGGCAATGCAAATTGCAAATAGCAAATAGCAGATTAATTAACCCAATTAACTAAAGCCTAGAATTACAATATCCCCCAATATTCTTTTCTTACTTGAATTACCAAAACCCTTATAATTATGTGAATTATTTTGATAATCTAAAGAACGAATTTATTCATGGATTTCTGTCGAAATCTCCGCAAACCTGTTATCAAATAATGCTATCCTATATGTCTATGGCTAGCAATTAATCAATAACGCATTAAGTTCACTCATTGGGTTACACATGGTTTGCAGGTATATGTCTATCCTACAAACTAATCGACTTTTGACAAGCATAAACTCGAACATGCGTTGCTCAATTTATTTTCCAATTCCTAAATTTCCTTCGTCAAGGCTTAGATAGGATTCCTAACATACAATTGGTGGCTACACAATTCTAAACAAACAATCCAAACTGAGCAATCAGAATAAATACACAAAATTATAAGAACGTGACAAAACTCATAAAAATTTCATATTGGGTTCAGTTGTAATCCTAGAACAAAATATTTAGCTACTCGTGTTAACAAAATTCAAAAGAAAATAAAAATTATCCATCAATACAACTGAAATTTAAAGATAAAGAGAAGAGAAAACTCTAATTTAATGCCGAATCTTCACTCCCTTCACCTTCAATCTTGTGTTGCTTGATGGAACTTGAAAGAGAAAATTATAATCTAAACTAAAAATTATGGAAAAACTAAAAGATAGAATAAAAGTATCAATAATCTGAGGTTGCTGCTGTTTTTCTCTATTTATAAGCCCTTAAAAAAACCCTAATTTGATATAGAATCCTAATTAGGGTAGCAGTGAAGAGTTGCCAAAATTCGTAGCTTGTGCATATTCGCAGATTTTGTGCGCAGGATCGCAACCTATTTTGTCCAATATCTCTGTTTTTGCGTAGATTCGCAATTTCTTTCGTATGATCGCACCTCTTTGCTAACTTTTTGCCCGTTTAAGACTCCTTATTCCTAAAATAAGAAAAACCAATATTAAATCTCTTAAAATAATTCAAAATATATTGAAAAACATAATAAATCCATTCAATTAAATACATAAATATATATAATTTATGGACTTATCAAATATCGCCTTACTTCTTTCAAGCTTGACTTTGCTGCATTGATCCGTAAGTGTTGTGTGCCTCTGTGATTTAGTAGTCGAATTCGTAACTCAAATATCTCGAGCATGCAGAATGAAGTTGATGTGATTTTTCAAGAGCCAAAAGAATAATGAATAAAGTGTTGTTTTAGAAGAAGAACACACCCTTTCATTGAGATGTTGCAACTCTTCAACTTATATTCCAGAAGGGAAAAAGACCTTTTGTAGCGATCCCGATATTCCTTTATATTTTATTAAACATAAATAGTAATTTTTTTACATAAAATATATACAAAATACAAGAGTTACAATTTTCACAAAATACAAAAGTAACTTTATTAAGTAAAATGCTTCATAACACCCATGGTTTCCATTGCGTCTCTCAAATGCCTCCCCTCATTTTTGTCTAAAAGTGTTGGAAAAGAGGAGTCAACGCGACGGTTGAGTAGAAATATCACATAATTACCTAAGGTGCTTATGTGTGTTATTTGCACATTAGTTACACACATAACACGTATTTCACACTTTATACCTTTTGTCACCTGACAATGACCCTTATAACTACCCGGGCCGAAATAACAACCAGCACACTTCTCCCGCTAGCCTGATCCTCCAATGCTCGTATTCCGGGCATACGCCTAGTATTGTCTTACGACCCTCTCTCTTGAGTAGATCCCTCCGTCTACCCAAGGGCGAATTAGGAGATGGAAGGGTTGTGAACTCTTCCGGCTACTCAATAGTATGTCCCGGCGGAACACCCCCCAGACCATTCCAGCACATATGGGCCCATTCACACAATAATTGTCACGACCCGAAAAAATACCCTTTCATTTTATTAAAATATATCGGACCGAAATGCGCAACGGTAAATATTTTTATTGCAAATATATAATAATATAGAAATTTAGTACAACATAGTGCAATCGTAGTTGTACAAAAGCTGTTATATGAGTGAAAATAATAATTTTAGCTAAATAAAAGCTTTGTAATATCCCTCCCGGTGCCTTCCTCTTGATGAATTAGAATGTTTTTGCCTAGAAAAAAATATGTTCATAACACATCAACACAACTGTTGAGTAGAAATTTTACTTAATCACATAAGGTGAAGGTGTGTGTTTAGGTGAACATAATCACAAAATTTCACATAAAGATCACAATTTTATATTTTAGGAGAGCATATACTTGACATAATAAGGCATAAACATAAACTAGAGCATATAAATTACACTTAAGGAGTATTTTAAACATAGATGCAAGTATAAACAACTAAACTTATGGAATCAAGCAAAATTCCTACCTTCAAATATTTTTAGAAAAAAGTGGGTATATAAAGGGCTACATGGAAGGGTAGAAGGTATATATGGATGAAAATGGAAGGGTTTGTATATATATATAGGTGGGTGGAAGATAGACTATAAAAAGAAAGTGATTTGGGTGTTAAAAGTAGAAGTAGAGTGGGGGTGTGTTTTTAGGCGGGATTTTGGGATGAAAATGGGGTTGGAGTTGAGGTCTATTTATAGAGGAGGAAGAGAAGAAATGTCTAATATTATAACAAAATAAATATATAAACCATATATTCTATATGGACATTTGTATATACACATCACAATATGAATTACCTAGTATTTATATATATTTATGTATGTGGACATATAGGTGTATATGTAGATGTATAATTTACCACTAGTATATATATGTGGATGTGTGTGTGGATATGTAGATGTAGAAATCACCACTAGGTGATATATGGATGTGTGTGTGTATAAATAGATATATAAATTACCACTAGTTGATATATGGACATATGTGTATATATGTAGAGAGATAAATCACAGAGTATAAATATGTATTGGAGGGGATATTCTTGCAAAACAATTGTAAAATATACTAAAAATCTAGGCTTTATATTTTTCATTTAATTAAAATCCGAAAATTAGGTTTATAAATAATAAAAAATCGAAAATTATGCTTATAAATAGTTAAAATTTGAAAATTATACATATAAAGTCAGAAAATATATTGTTGTATTTATAAACGTCGAAAATTACATATTTTCATATAAAATCCGAAATTTAACATTAAAGTTACAAACATTGAATAACTTATTTAGAAAATTCAAAATAAAATAAAATAAATACATGTCTAAAATATTTATTATATTATTTTTGGAAAAGAATAATTATTAAACAAATTTTTCCAAAATAACAATCACAATTTAAAATTAATACTTTAAGATCTAAGTTATAAAGTAATTTTAAAGAATAAAATTCCAAAATCATAAAAATTTTAGGAATTAAAAAATTTTATATCAAATATTTTGCGTGAAACATAATATATAATAAATTCTAAAATAGTAGGAAGTACCGGGGTATTACCATAATTGTCACACAATGGAAATAAATCCTAAGTAAAATATTAATAATAACAATAGAAGTTACCGGGTCGTCGCACCTTTCATCAAAGAGTTGCGGCAATGATTAGTGACATGTCTCTAAGGTGCTTAATTACCGAATACCGATGATATATTGCTACCTTTATTTGTGATGAATTAACAAACCTATCGTTGTTTAGATAATGAACACTTGGAGCTTTGCTTATGTTGCATGCTATTGAGTTGTTTTTGGCATTCGTCTTGACTGCCTCATTTTTTTTTTAATCTATAGGATCCAGTCAATAAGAATGTAGTGAAGTGTGATGAAAAGCTGAAGAGCTTTCTGTTGGTTAAGTCTAAGTTCGACCTTACTGAACTTCCCGTGTTGATTAAGTTGCATTTTCCTAAGCATCCCAAGTGAGTGATGTAAGTTCGTTGAGGTTGTATCTATATGTTGTGTTCTATCCATTTCCCAATAATAAATGATACCGAACAATAGATTCATCATTTTATGCACCTCTAAATAGTTTTCAGTAACTTCCCCTGTTTTCTTGATGCAGTAATTGATGCTATTTAACTATGCCTTCCATTTCTAGCCAAGTACCGGAAACACATATTTATTTGCATCCAAACATGCAAAAGGATTGTGTTCATCACACGAATAGCTCATGTCAAATCTTCCAGTCCCACAACATGCTCTTGCTGAGTGTTCAAAACCTGTAACGCCTACCAAGTAATTCAGTAAGTTTGCTTTGCTTAACTTTCTATTCGGTTGTGTAATATGAAATAGCAGAAGATTTTAAATTGATGATATCTCTACAGATATCCCTTTCACCTTTTTTAGTATAAAATGTCTTGTTTCTTACCGCATATTATACAATAATAAGCCCGTCTAGCTCAGTTGGTAGAGCGCAAGGCTCTTAACCTTGTGGTCGTGGGTTCGAGCCCCACGGTGGGCGTTTTTTTCCTTAATTTTCAATTGTCGTACTGTTTTTCATTTTTTATTAAAATAATATATTGTTTTTAATGTAAACCGTCAATGTATATCATGATAGTTAAGAGTCTTGACACGTGTTATTTTTATGGGTATATTTTTTTTCTTCTTAATTTTCAATTGTGGTATTGTTTTTCATTTATTATTAAAATAATATATTGTTTTTAATGTAAACCGTCAATGTATATCGTGATAGTTAAGAGTGTTAACGCATGTTATTTTTATGGGTACTCAGTCTAATACATGACTCGTGTTAGAAAATTGTAATGTGAATCCAATTTAATTTCTATTGACCCCAGAAGAAATTACATTTTGATATTTAACCTGTTCTTTATATTGAACAAATACTTCAAAAATTGACTTCATTTTGTATTCCACACGTATCGAATACAATACATATGTCTAACACGCCCTTAGATGTGTTCACATATTAAATCAAAATAGACGAACTCCAAGAACTTCCATTGTTATGTCGGCAATGTGTCTGATCAGTTCGGATTCTTTATTGCATAATCGTGTTATATTTTCTATTATATTCATCAATACTCGCCACGTGTATTAGTGAGCGGTTGAGATAAGGAAAAAAAAAAACAAATGATAGTGAGCGATTGAAATAAGAAAAGAGAATGTTTATTTTTTTTTGTCATATCATCTGTTTTTTTCTTTTCTTATTTCAACCGATCACCAATATGCATAGCGTGTATTGATGAATGTGATAGAAGATGTAGTACTGATTATACAATAGAAGATCTGAATTGGTGTTCAACACTCATTTTTTCATATATTTTGGAAATATATGATCATAAAAAATGAAATGTGTTGACTTTTCAATCACTTTTATAATGAAATCCCCAAAAATTTCATCTCCCACTCTAAGCTACCCAGATGCATAGACACCCTCCAATCTTTCCAGCAAAAACAACTCGTCATGCAGCCCCAAAAGCGACGGAAATATGGCCGCCAGTGTGAGGACGACTGTACCGTTTTTGTCATCGAGGATGAATGCTTGTCATCGAGGATGAATGCTTGTGCTTTGGCATTCTCCTGATCATAATCTAAAAAGAATCGCCATATATAAAACTGCCTGGGATAAATTTCATACTGAAGACCACAACTTGCCTTAATCAAGGAAATTATTCAAAAAACTTGGGGATATTCAAATTGAATTAATAAATGTCCAATTAATAAAAATTCAAAATAAAGAACCAATCATATAGTCTCTTCCTATTTGCCTCATTATTTTCATCAAACAATTAAATAAGTTTAAAAAATGACGATCTTTGTCTAAACTGAAAAAATCTTATGAAGAAATTTGCTGAACTGCAGCTTTTCACATGGTAGAACGTGAAACTGAAGGATGATAACTGAAATGGAAAATTGAAGTTAATGAACATGTCTACATGATGGAGAAGGGGAAAAAAAATGAGACACGGGGGCTCAGATGCGCCTGATATCGTCCAAGTTATATCGGATATTTGGGTAACCCTTACCCAACTTTAGAGCGAGGAAGCTATCATCACAGCCGTGTTGCACAAGCCGGGAATCGAACCCGGGTTTGTACTGCGGCAGGGTACTATTCGACCACTAGACCACTGGTGCAATTTGTTATAACAATAATGACGTTTTGTTGACGTATTTTGATTTGAGGAAACCCGACAAAGTGATCATTCAATTGCAGACATTGTAATGGAAAATTATGAATTTTTGACGCAAAGAAAAGAAAATTTTTTGATGTAAATTTTCCTGGTATTTGAAGTGTAACTATTAGGGATGCAAACGAGTCGAGTCGAGTAGAGCCTTGACCTTTTTTTGAGGTTCGAGCTCGAGCCCGAAGAGACAGGAAAAAACAGGCTCAAGATTGGGCTCGAGTCATGTTCGAGCTCAGCTCGGCTCGACTCATTTGGCTCGAATTTATGAATAAATTATTGGCTCGAGCTTGGGCTCAAGCTCGAGTTTAAATATTTTTAATTATTTTATTATGTTCGAACTGCAGGCTTCAGCTTGAGCTCGAGCTCGGGCTCGAGTTCGAAAATTAATATATTATTCATAATTATATAAAAATAAAAATAAATATTAAAAAAATAAAAGCTCACGAGCTTACGAATAAAAATTACTTGGCTCGGGCTCGGCTCAAGTTCGGCTTGGCTAGAATTATTCGAATTCGAGCTAGAACTTTTGTCAGGCCGGCTCGTCAGGTTCGCGAGCAGGCTCAATTCGTTTACATCCCCAGTTACTACATTAGAAAGGGCGGAGCCATAATTTTTTGTTTGAAGTTGTGATCAAATTTTTAAAAAATATTAAAGGTATTTCTATTTCTTAAAAGAGCAAAATTTAATCTTTTTTTTTTAAAAATACATATAAAATTTAGATCGGTCTAGATTTGAAGGAGGACGATTGCACTCGCCAGCCCCCCTTAGCTCTACCTTTGTAAGTCGGACTCATTGACATGCATTCAATAACATCTTTAATCTTTTTCTAGTTCACTACAAGAAAACGCGTGATTTTCGACGGAATATTCCGTCGAAATTTTTCGGCGGAAAATTAAAAAAAAATAAAAAATAATATTTTTTAAATTTTTCGGCGGATTTTCGGCGAAATTTCCGCCGAAAAATTTAAAAAATTAAAAATAAATAAAAATTAATATTTTTTAAATTAAAAATAAATAAAAAATAATAATTTTTAAATTTTTCGGCGGATTTTGGACAGAATTTCCGCCGAAAAATTTAAAAAATTAAAAATAAATAAAAAATATTTTTTTTTCAATTAAAAAATAATATTTTTTAAATTTTTCGGCGGATTTTCGGCGGAATTTCCGCCGAAAAATTTAAAAAATTAAAATAAATAAAAATTAATAAATTTTCAATTAAAAATAAATAAAAATTAATATTTTTAAATTAAAAATAAATAAAAATTAAAAATAAATATTTTTTAAATAAAAAAATAATAATTTAATATATTTTTAGAATATATTAAAATTTATAATTTTTATTTTTATTTGAATTATTATTATTATTATTCTTATTATTATTATTAGAATGAAATGAATTTTTGTATGCTATATATATGTATATAATATTATGTATTATATATATAAATTTTTTAAAAAAAATCAATAAATAAAAAACGTATTATTATTATTCATTATTTTTATTTGAATTGTGGTATGATATAAATATATAATGTATGGAACTATGACAATAAAGTGAAAATAGCTCAACGGTAAGGGCGTTGTTTGCCAACTGAGAGGTCGAAGGTTCAACTCCCAGCGGCCCCAAACGCTGGGATAATATTGGGCGCGTGTACGCACGCGCGCGCGAGCTGCGGCGAGGTCCCGGGTTCGACTCCTAGATTGGGCAATTGAAATTTTATATTTTCAAAAAACATTAATTAAATTTCGGCGGAATTTCCCGCCAAAATTCCGCCGAAAATTTGAAAAAATTTCGGCGGGAAATTCCGCCGAAAATATATTTAATTAAAAAAATTAAAAAATAAATAATAATTTCGTCGGGAAATTCCGACGAAAATTTATTTAATTAAATATATATATATATATATATGTATTTTCCGCCGAAATTCCGCCGAAAAATCACTAGCGACGAAGGTTTTTTCGGGAGATTGAATCCGCCGAAATATATTTTTTTCGCCGAAAATTTCGCCGAAAAAACTGTATTTTCTTGTAGTGGTTGTTTTAAGTTAATTTTAGCAAACTCTCAAAAAAAAAAAAAGGGTTAATTTCAACATTTTTTATGTTAGATTATGTATTCATTTAAAGCGAATGTTTGATGTTATAAAATAGCAAATAAAAGGAAAAAAAACATTTTAAAAGGAATAGAAAGGAACTTTGTGAAATCGATCAAAGTCCTAGGGCGACATTACAACTTCTAATTGATTAAACCTTTTAGCTTTACACTACCATTACAATAATATCTTGTTTGGATAAATTATACAACTGGTCCTTAAGTATACAGTCTGAATAACTTTAGTCCTTCATCTTTAAAATAACTAACATTTTAGCTCTTCAAACTTTAGTTGTGTTTCACTTTAATTTTTAAGTTAGTTTTTCTCGAGATAAAATTGTTAGTTTAAAGTTTAAGTGGTACTTTTAACTCTTCAAATTTTATATTTTGTACTTTGATCATTAAACATTTATTTTTTGAAATTAGTCCTCCAAAACTTGCAAGCATAATTTTATAGATTCATTCAATGTTTAATCACCATGCACTAACGTGACCACAATTGAATTTCCTCACGTTGTAAAATAAAAAAAATAAATAATAGGATAATACTTCCCTACTACCGTTGCCTATATATGTGGGAATATCTATAGAATAAGGTTCTTTTAGACTAATCCAAATTTTTGAATAAGATATTTTAGTTGAAAGAAATTAAAAAATATATAAATTCACATCTCACATCATATCTTTCGCGACTTAAAAATCATCTATAAAGATTTGATCAAATTGTTCAAAAACACCTTATTTTAATAATATCTCCATATACGCAAGTTGCTGTAGATATCGAATAATATTCGCAATACTTTTTCAAGATATTTGTAAGTAGTGGCGGAGTCAAAAAATTTATTTAATATCTAAGTATTGGAAAAACAAAAAAAAAACACTATATATTATAATATAGTGGAATAAATTTATTATTTTAAGCTAAAAGTAATTTTACACTTACAAGTTTATTTTTTCAAATCATCCATAATGACTTTCGTATTTTGAAACAATGTGAAACATTGTTTTTTCAAATCATCCATAACGAATTCCGTATATTGAAACAATGTGACACATATTATCATCAAAAAAAATATTATTTAATAATTCTACTCAACTTCATATATAATATTTGGTAATGGGCAATTTGGCAACACCACTATTTCATATTTCTCTTTTGTTTCAGCATATGACTGATTTGAATCTTTTAAAAATATGGATAAATCTTTGACAATTATAGATAATTCGATTATAAATTGTCTATAATCTAAAACTCAAAAATAAAAATTCTTAACAATTATAAGAAACATATATACATAAACATATAATTTTGTTGTTTTTATTATGATAAATGAGCTTATTTGTTTGTAATTATTTTAAGGTTCAATGAAAACTTTTCATTGTATCTAGTTTTTCTAGGACGCCTTCCCATGTAAATTTATAATTCTCATTGGGGTTATATTATTATAAAACCAATTATGATTGTCTAATTTTTACTTTTATAGCGCGCACACACACACATATACACACACACACACACACACACACACATATATATATATATATATATATGAAATTTTAAAATGTTCAGAAGGGTCAATTACTCAATTGCCCCTTCTGGAGCCAACGAGGCTCCGCCGTTGTTTGTAAGATTAGAAAATTCAATTTTTTGGGTTTTTTTTGGTAAGATGTGTAGAGTGATTGCAATACTAAAAGTTGTAAACAAGATTCGGAGGATTAAAGTGTAAAAATATAAAACTTGTAAGATCAAAGTGCAAAATAAAAAATATGAACAATTAGAGTGAAATTCAACTATTGATTCTCAATTTTACTCTCAAAGAAACTAGTTGAAGTATGAAAGTGAAATACAATTAAAATGATTTGGGCTAAACAGTTATATTTAAAGATAAAAAATTAAATCATGCTAATCGTAAACTTAAGAAACCAATTATTGGATTCACAGTATTATTTCACTCCCTATAAAACCACACACACACACACACACACACACATATATATATATATATATATATATATATGTGTGTGTGTGCGTGTGTGTATTTATGTATTTCCATCTATACACAATGCATGGGTTAAAAAAAAAAAACAGTTGCAGTATGATTTGGAACAGAGAATCTCCCGCAGTGCACAGCGGTGGACACGTATCAGTATACGCCACGAATTCGCGCCAAGTGCCCTCTTCACTGCTCATTGCTCACACTACTCATCACTCAGATCACCCATTCTCTTTTTCTTCTGATCAATCAATCTTGTCTAGGAAAAGGGGGAAAACTGCTGCATTTTTTTGTTTTGTGTGTGAAAATTACAGAGTAAATCAATGGAGAGGGCGTGGGAAGTAATTGCTGAGAACCTGGGAGAAACCCACGAGAAGGTGGTGCCCATAACGGTGTTTGTGGCGGTTCTCTGCTTGTGTTTGGTGATCGGCCATTTGCTCGAAGAAAATCGATGGGTCAACGAATCCATCACCGCTCTCATAATCGTAATATATATCTCCCCATGAAGTTCTTTAAATGTGTCTATATATATGTGTGTGCGCGCGCGCGCGTGTTTCCTGTTTGTTATTTGCTTTCCATTTGCTTTAAGTATTTCAATCAAACCCAGCATAGAACTTAGAATCGTGAACTAAGAAGTAAAGGGATTATTGATCGGTAAATGTCTAATTTCCTCTGTTGATGAAAGGTATATTGGTGATTTGCTGATGATAGAAGTAAGAGAATGTTTTTCCGGGAGGGGTTAAATTAGGTAAATTGGTGCAGGCGTGCATGGCGGCCTCCTATTCGTGGGCTCTTGTTTAATCTCTATACAGATTTTGATTTTCTTTCTTTTCCTTTCCTTTCTTCTCATGCAGCTATAGGTGTTGCTATTGTATCAATTGCTAAACTTGGGCCTCAAGTAGTCTATGTGTAAACTGCATACTAATTGCGAGCGTCCTAGCTCTTCTCAAATTTCATGCGCAGTTGTTTTGAAATCACAATCACATTCTTTTATAGAATTTTCTGTTTGTGGTACTACGTGTATAACAAGGTCTTGCTTAACCATCATTCTAAAAGTCTTGGTGTTGGGAACAACGTGAAATTATTTGTTTCTGTACAAGTTAATTTTCTCTAAGTTGAGCTAGTTCGTGAATTATTTTGTGGTAGATGAAAGAGTAGAGCAAGTATTCTTGGTTTCTTCACATTCGGATCTTGGATGCAAAAATCTTGTCCTGTGGATATTGTGAAGCCCCAATCTTTTGCACTTGATTCGGTTGATAATTTTATTTAGTTGAATCACATGATTAACTCATGTTTTTATACACAAGGGATGTCTGACCGGGATAATAATTCTGTTGATAAGCAAGGGGAAGAGTTCGCACATATTGAGGTTTAATGAAGAGCTCTTCTTCATTTATCTATTGCCACCAATCATTTTTAATGCAGGGTAAGATTTTTTTGCTAACTTAGAAGAACTTTCTTGATATGTTTACTACTTCAGCAATTTTGCATTGTAATATCCATGGAATTTTGCTGCCAGATTCCAGGTCAAGAAGAAACAGTTCTTCCATAACTTCTTTACAATAATGCTCTTTGGAGTAATTGGAGTTTTTATATCATCATTAATTATTACAGCTGGTAATTATTATGCGTGTCCAATTATACCTTTTCATAGTCATGAAAAATGAGTTTCTTTTTTTTTTCACAACCTTTTGCATATTATTCTTGCAATAGGCTGCTGGTTGCTGTTTCACAAGTTCGCTTCTATTGGTCTCTCTGCTCGTGATTATCTTGGTTCGTACATGACAATAATGATTGATTTTATTTTCTGCAAGCTGTTACTGCTTTAACTAACCTCATGTCTTACTGGATCTACACAAGGTATTGGAACAATTTTTTCGTCAACAGACACTGTATGCACTCTGCAGGTTAGGAAATGCTAGCAAATTTAAACCTTGAACAGGTAAAATGCTCTTTGAGCTCTAGAAATGACATATATAAACTTCATATAGGTTCTGAATCAAGAGGAGACTCCCATGCTGTACAGCTTAGTTTTCGGGGAAGGGGTGGTAAACGATGCTACAGCAGTTGTTCTGTTCAATGCAATTCAAAAGCTTGACGTCAACAGGCTAGATGGCTGGACAGCAGTCAAAGTTCTTGTTGATTTCCTATACTTGTTCTCCACAAGCACTGCTTTAGGAGTTGCTGTGAGTTTGAGCTGTTAGTAGGACACAAATTTATGTGAAAAATGTGTTTGCTTGATTTTTGGCTCAATCATGTGGCATAATGTTGCATTTGTGTTTAAGAATTGGGCTGTGGGGGAACTACTTGGAGACGAGAATTTTCAATGACTTCCAATATTGAAAAATTAGAAGACATTATTAATTGAAAAACAATGATTTTATAAGAATCTGGAATCCATATTATGCTTAGATTATCTGAACGTGCCTTGCTGCTGAAAAATGAATAGGCGCAATGGACTATTATGATGATTTGAAATCCTTGGCTCTGAGCTAATAGATTATTTTGTGATTTGTTCAAAAGTTTTGAAGCCAGTAATTCATCTCGCATGCTGATATAGAGCACTAGAATCATCATGCTAGCATAGTAAATATAGCCGTATTTGGATGTTTATTCTTGATTCACAAAGAAGAATTCAGTTTTCTCTTTTATGTGTTCAGGCTGGGCTTTTGACTTCGTATGTTCTCAAGGGATTGTACTTTGCAAGGTACAAATTTTCCATTCTCTGTTTTCTCAAATATCTGAGCGAGGGTAGCGAAACTTGATAAGTGAAAGTGGAGTTGGATGGGTGTTTCTTATTGAGAGACTCATACGGATTCTGGTCGTTATTTATTTGTGTCCTCAGACATTCAAGTGTACGTGAAATTGCTCTTATGGTTCTTATGGCATACCTTTCCTACATGTTGGCTGAGGTAATGGAAATACTAGAATCAATACAGCTTAGTTACCTTATACCTTCCAACATGGTTCATATGTTAGTTCACCTACTTACTATCCATAGAAGGTGAAACAAAATGTGTGCATTAGATGCCTAAATTTCAGTACCTCTATTACGTCTCATTTCAGATTTAGAACTTTGGTATTTCTTCAATCTCCAACTTTCCTTACATGTTTGATGTTTACATCATGATGGAGATATGTTTTTATCCCTTGTCCTTTAATGCTTCATACAGGACAACGTAGCGTCAAATTTGTCTAGTTTCTGCAGTTCTTTCAGTTTAGCATTTATTGTTCACGAAATTAATACCTAGTTGCAGTTTATTAATGTTGCTGTTCTTTTCTTTTCTTTTCTTTTCTTTTCTTTTTCTTTTTTTTTCCTTTTAAAGAAAAAGTTAAGATTTTCGTTTATCCATCCATGTAAAGTGAAGACATCAAGGTGTTTCGATTGATCCTATCTTTCTATCTAGAATACTTCTTTATTGAATCACATTCCAGAGCGCTATGACTTCTCACAGTATATTCATATCAGAAAATAGAAAGTATGTTCATATCGGAATGTTTTACTTGTCTATTAATGCTATAACAGAGAAGTGAATATGGGAAACATGCTTGTATTTTTACAGCTGTTCAAACTAAGTGGGATCCTAACAGTCTTCTTTTGCGGGATTTTCATGTCCCATTATGCATGGCATAATGTGACCGACAGTTCAAGAATCACCACTCGGTATGTATATGAGATGGCTTTCCTGCAATAATTAGGTTAGGGTATGTCCTGCACTTCAACTTAAAATCATACTCCCATTACACTTGTTAAATGGATACCAAAGATATGTCACTTTTTATACATTCCAACTGATACAAAGGATTTATCTAAGTTTAAAATAGTAATGTCATAAACAGCATGGAGCAGCTTGAAAACAACATGAAACCAGTATCATGGACTTGACTTCTACTATTTTCATTTGCAGGCATGTATTTGCAATGATGTCATTCATTGCAGAAACATTTATATTTTTATATGTGGGAATGGATGCCCTGGATATTGAAAAATGGAAAATGAGCGAGCTGAGGTAACAGATATCTTTCGATTAGGTATATTGTTTCCTAAGAGGGCGTTTGGCTAAGCTTATTTGAAACATCTCGTAAGCTCCTAAAATTTTATTGGATCTTATTTTAAAAATATGCTCTTTAAGTGTTTTGATAAATAAGATGAATGTAGCTTATAAGATGTTACTAATGGCAATTTTTTAGTTAATTTGGTTATAATTAGAAGAGCTTGACAGGATGTTACAAATAAGTTAGCAACTCCTTACTTTTCTAGAAAGAGCTAAGCTCCGAACCATTTTATTTTAGGAGTTTATAAGCTCCCTATCTAAAAAATTTGCCACACTTTGTGGCATCGTATAAGTTCTCTAACATCTTATAAGATGTTTTGAGGAGCTTATAAGCTTAGCCAAACACCCTTTAAGCCAATATAACTTGTAGTTGAAAGTGGTTTATCGCGTGTTTTTAATTATTTGTATGATCTATTTCATTTGTTTTTAATTATTTGTATGATCTATTTCATTTGTTTTTAATTATTTGTATGATCTATTTCATGTCATGCATTGTGCTTACAGCTCTCTGCTTGGATGAGAAACGATTGTCGTATCTGTCTAGCACGCAGTGATCTTCCTTCAAATCGCATAAATGTGCTAATTTCTAATTTTCAGACGAACATGAGAGTGCTGAAAATGCTGTGTTGTGAATTCTCTTGAGAAACCATTGAGTCATGTAATATGCAGCCTTCCAATCACTTACAAGATTTACTTGATTTAGGAGATAAGACTTCATTCTTCAGGGCATTTTTTTTATATGTGGACGTTCATAGTCTCTTTGCTTATTCTTCAGGCCATGTGACAAGTCTCTGCATTTTCCTTGTTGATAAGTGGGCCTGCTGAGAACTAATCTATACTTACCAGGCATCAACTTCTCATATCTTAAGAATTCTTGGAACTGTTCTAAAAATGCACAAGTTTCCTGATCTATGAATTGCATCTTATAACTTCTGCGGCTATTGACTTCGATATGCTTTAGAGAATGTACATCATAATCCCCTATATTTGGGGCTAATTGTTTTTTCCCATCGGGACTAAAATGATCCTTTTGCTGTTTCCTTACAGTCTTCGGGACTCAATTGGTGTATACAGCAGCGTCATGTTCCTGATGTTGCTTGGACGTGCTGCTTTTGTGTTTCCTCTCTCGGCCTTATCAAATTTTATGAGCAGAACTTCAGTGAGATCATCAATAACATTGAGGCACCAGGTAAGCACATTCAATGCCTTCGTAATTTATTCGAGGGGAGTCGGACTCTATCATTCTTGGATTGACTTGAATTGCTATTTCCACTCCATGCTGAGAACTGAAACAGACGAGGAGCAATCAGTGGTTTTATAATTTCAGGAGTCTTGTTCACTGCCCTGCTCAAGTCCGACAACTTGACATTGGCAAGAGAAGTTAATTTAACAAATAAACCACCTGGATGCCGTTAGCTTATTAGACCAAATTATGATACCAATCTAACTATGTGGAGAAACAACTATATGATAGCACAGTATGTAATTATATTGATCATCATTACAGGCAACTTTGGGCTTGTTTACTTCTATGGTTAAAATTTAATTGAAAATCAATGGCTGTATGAATTTTAAGAGCTAGAATCTCCTAGATAGATTTGCTTCTTGAACTTTTCATTCCTAAACTCCCAATGTTTGATGGGCGTGACTTTTTTTTAATATTTAGTATTTCTTTCGGTATAATTTATGCCAAAGTCTTCGTGTGTTCAACTAGTTTGTAATTTGGTGGGCTGGTCTGATGAGAGGAGCGGTCTCCATCGCATTGGCGTTCAAACAGGTATGGCGTGCTTATCTGTGGCTGGTGGTCTGCAATATACTGTATTTTTGTTTCCTACTGGCGGGAACCGTCAAATACACCTTCCTATGCTTTTTCCTTTCCTTTTTTTATTCTTTATTTTTCATTTTACATTCTTTTTAAATTTTTATTTTTATAATGCTGATCATTGCAGTTTACTCACTATGGCGTGCCATTGGATCCAGGCACTGCCACGATGGTTACGACAACAGTTATTGTTGTGCTCTTTAGCACATTAGTGAGTGGAAATTCCTATGTTATTTGTTTAAAATTCTTGATCTTCCACAGATATAATGCAGTGAATCTTGTAGATGTGAGATTAGTGTGATTTAATTGCAGGTGTTTGGCTTCTTAACAAGGCCGCTGATGCGTTGTCTACTTCCTCAAGGTAATACTAACAACCTGGACCGTGAACCGAGTTTAGCCAAGGAAATGAAGCTTCCTCTGTTCTCCTTTGAGCAATCAGCGGCGACAAACCTTGAGCGCGCACAAGAGGGTTTTTCCATGCTAATAGAAAGGCCTGTCCACACTATCCACTCCTTCTGGCGGAGATTTGATGATGCCTACATGAGACCTACATTTGGTGGCCCTCGAAGCAATCAGCCCTCCTCATGATAATGAATCAAGCAACTGCAGCAGCATTTATTAGAAATGAGTAGTGGAACTCTGACCGGTTCGCTCTTTCAAAAGTTTAATATAAAATGGTGAGGCCTTGGCTGGTGAGGCCTTGGCAGAGAGATATCATTGATCAGTGATGAGCTTGGTGAGGCTCGCAGTCTGAACTGCGAACCTTAGTGAGCTAGTTTTCCAGTGGGTAGACTCGTTCGGGTTAAGAGGGTCTTAATGGTTGACACAGAATAGTGGAATTTGGTGTTCTTGTTGCTAAAACTGGGCAATTCATGTGGAAATTTTCCTGATTTAGTGGAAGGAGCAGCTTGTCTTTTCTGGAGATTCGTGTATCTTATGATACTTCGTTTTTGTGTCTCTATTTTTGTTGACTTTTTGAGTCCTTGATAGCAGGAGTTGGAGGGCTAAGGAGGCCAATGCAGTTAATCGATGGAGTTGACTATGATAATATTAAAAAATATTAAAAAGTGAAATTTTAACATGATAATACTTAATTTAACAGCGAAATACACCATTTGGGTAACTTCGGTCCGATTGCCATTTCTGCAATATTAGTCTCGAAATTCAATTACCAAAATTGGTTCATTTTTTGCGCACAGTGGCTGTGTGTTTTGCTGATGTTTTGTACTTGAGGAGGTGCCAAAATTGTGAACACTGAAACAGTGATGATTTAGTTGGAAAAGGATGGGTTCTAATGGTGCTCTATTTCATGCTTAATTTCAATTCGGCTCTATGTATTTTGTTTTCTTCTGTATGAGATAATTGTGTCTGGTGGAACTTTCTCAATATTTTTACTTACTAAATTATTTTTAGATTTTTTGTTTATGAAAC
This sequence comes from Petrea volubilis, assembly GCA_026212405.1. Lineage (NCBI taxonomy): Eukaryota > Viridiplantae > Streptophyta > Magnoliopsida > Lamiales > Verbenaceae > Petrea > Petrea volubilis. The sequence goes on from CM047870.1 coordinate 34,722,286, forward strand.
TATCGTATTTTAATCATACTGATATTTATGTTGACTTTTCTAATCTACTTTAAACATGAATGTACCCATTTGCAACTAAATATTTGTATTTCGTGCTTCAACGAAACATAGCATTTTGGCAATTCAGATCTTGTCCGGTATAGCCATGCAAATTTTTTTACTACACTTATCAATATAAGCTATGTCCGTTGATTGACATTTCAAATAAGGAAAGAAAAAGAGTTGTGATATAAATTTAATAATTCTTTGTGTGTGGCAAGTGCAATAAGAGATGTTGTAAAGTTGTATAATATATATAAATAATTTTAATTCAATTTAAGTCCGATACGCATTTTAATATATTTGATTGATTAAAGTATTCAATGGATTAGACCTAATTATGAGTATTTGTAATTCACAATAAATCTATGATGTTTGGTTCGATTAGGGGCAAGGCATAAATTATAAATGTGTTGGCAGAGCTACTATGACTAAATTGGGCTTAGTTCTGGCAAGTTTTAATGAAAGAAATATTTTGTAGCAGCTAAATTTTGTTGATTGAAAAAATCACACCAAATCTTCTTCCTTGACTTTTATTCACTTTTCGTTTTGAGTGTTTATTCGAAAGGGAGCATAAGACTAGAGTAGAGAGAACATAGAACAGAGCCACGAAGAAAAAAGAAACTAAAAAGATGAGTTTCAGTTCATTAATTCCATTTACTCATGAGATTATTTTATTTTCTAACCTTTGAATAAAACAGTTATGATATACATTAAAAAATTAGCAATTAATCTATAAATGTCAGTTATCCTTAATCACTACAATAATTCAGTAGAATTTACACCTGTAATGTCAAATAAAGAAATAATAAAATGAGATGATGGGCCAAGGAAGGAATTCTTCATTACAATCAATTTTATATCTTAGAGAGTGTAATGCTTTGATATAATAAGAAATGCAACACACGTGAGCGTAGTCAAATGTATTTTCAGCAAATACATTTCGATGCTTAAATCAATAAATATATCGAATAGAAGATTGGAAGAGAACATACTACAGAAAGTATTAGCGCAAAAAAAGAATTTGCACCCTAGTATATTTGTGGAAATCTTATATTTATAATAGAAAGTTGGAACGGACAGACTTAAGATTGAAGTGGTTGACTATCGACGTTTCATATAAAGAAATGTCCTCTGATTGGTGGTAATGGAGACGTCCGACTGGAACAGTTTGCCACAAAAATCATTACGTAGGGGATCATATTGAGAAAAAGTGGAAACCACTTCAAGAAGGGTCCAGAATATTTGGCAGTGTAAACAGTGCTTCACCTGAATCGCTTTGAGATTCTTACCTGATCGGCATCAAGGAGCATTCCCGGAGAGTTGCACCACGTAAGCACCATGTGTCCGAATCAAAATGGTTCATGTATACATGTAGTTGCGACGTGGAGGGTGTGTAATCCCCCCACACCAAAACATTTAATACAAAAGCCATAGCATTTATACTTTGAATCATCTTAACTACTTGGACTCGGAATCTCTCTCCACATTGCTAGTGGCATAACATAAGTTTTGTTTTACATGGTTCCTTCATATGGACAAAACGAATATAGGAGCTCACTATTCGAACAAACGGGACCAACAACTAGGGCTGTTAATGGAGTGAATTTTAATTCAAATTTGATCCGAGTTTAATTTGGATTTTAGTATATTTGATTTATTAAAATATTCGATAAATTAAATTTGATTACAAATATTTATAATTCAAAATAAGTGTGTAGGATATGTAGCCAACCAATTTGATCCGTTAAAAATTTGAATTCGAACTTTGATTATGTTTTTTTATCAAGTTAATAACCTTATATGTATAATATTTGGAGAGAATTTAAACATAATGTGATATGTACAGGTATTGTAATTAATAATGCACTAATTTTTATTTCCTAAACTAATTTTTTTTAATGTGATATGTAAGATTTATTAATGTATAGTGTTCATACATATTCTAAAATAGTTTTTCTACTTTTTTAGATTTTATTTTTATGTAAGGGGTAATTTTTTTATTGGTTGCTTAACCTTAAAATTTCAAAATGTTTAATTATTATTCGGGTTTAATTTTCTTATCGAGTTTCAAATTTTTATTGAATTTAGACTCGTTAATAATGAATACTAGCGAGAATGGCATACTCTATGCGTTTGTGAAATAAAAATAAAATATAATTTATGTGTTTAATAAATTTATAATTTTATATATTATGAAAAACAAAAATAAAAAAGATTGAAAATTAAATTGAATTTTACGATTGAAAAAATAGATAAAAATATAAAGTAAACTAAATATTGAAATAACCATATAAAAGAAGAGGGGTATAAGAAGAAAAAAAAAAGAGGAATAATAAAAGAGGAGAGAGAAAATAGGTGAGATGAGTGAGAAAAAAAGTATGAGAAAATTAAAACACGTGGAGAGAGAGAGAGAGAGAGAGAGGAGAGAGAAAAGGTGGAAAGAGTGACTATATGCCGGACCCAAAACACCAAAAGGTGTTTACTATATACCCCTCCCTCTTTATAAATAGTATAAATACTAGTGGGTGTGATACAATCTATACATGTACAAAATAAAATTGTAATATAATTTAATCATATGTTTAATAAATTTATAATTTTATATATTATGAAAGCAAAAAAAATGATTGAAAATCAAAACATTATATTATGAAAAATAAAAAAATAATTGAAAATTAAATTAAATTTTATTATTAAAAAATAATTAAAAAGATAAAGTAAACTAAATATTAAAAATATAGATATGAGAGAAGAGGGAGATAAGAAAATAAACACATCGAAAAGAGAAGAGAGGAAATATGAGAGACAAAAGACGGGGGTGGGGGGGAATCAAACCAAAAACACAAAGCAATTATTGCTTGGTGTTAGTACTTTATAAAAAAGTATAGATAAATTCCATAAGATTCAGATACTAAAAGAGCTAATTGCATTCGAATTTGGAAAAATTAAACTGACCACCCATGAAGTTTAGTTAATTTAAGAAAACCCCCCTATTTTTTTAAAAATTACTAAAACCCCCTAAGGTTATATCCATATTACAAACTTATTTGAATTTTCGAAAATATCCCTTCTCTTTTTTTGGGTGATTTACACTGACCACCCTGAGATTAGGCTAATTTACGAGAAATCCCCTATAGTTTCAAAAATTACCAAAAATCCCCTAAGGTTATACTAATATTACCACTAGCACCTACTTAGGTTGACTTATCAATAATATTAATTCTTTTTTTCCCCTCTGTAATATTGTTATCATAAAATTTTTATAGTAATAGATTTGAAAAAAAAAGTGATTACGTATTCAAATAAATATTCTGAATTTATACTAAATGCACGTAATATGTGCTAAATTTATATTTGAGAAAAATATAAATATATGCATCGTATATATCCATTATGTGAAATGAGAAATATAAACATTGATTGAAATAAAAAATTAAAATTAAATAATGCACTTGAAAACTTTATTTAGCTTGAGGATTCTAACTCATTTATCTTAAAATTTATTCCATATTAGCGATAATATAACATACTTGATTTGTTGGTAGATACCTTTAATGAATTAAATTCAGAATATTTATTTGAATAAATAATCACTATTTTTTTTTCAAATCTATTATATAAAAATTTTATGATAACGATATTACAGAGGGGAAAAAAAAGATTTAATATTGTTGATAAGTCAACTTAAGTAGGTGTTAGTTGTAATATTGGTATAACCTCGGGGGATTTTTGATAATTTTTGAAACCACAGGGGTTTCTCGTAAATTAACCCAATTTCAGGGTGGTCAGTGTAAATCACCCAAAAAAGGGAAGGGATATTTTCGAAAATTCAAATAAGTTTGTAATATGGATATAACCTTAGTGGATTTTTAATAATTTTTTTTAAAAAAAAGAGATTTTTCATAAATTAACCAAATTTGAGGGGTAATTAGGGTAATTCACCCTTCAAATTTTTTAAATTTGATCCAATTTCAACCTGTTCACAGCGATAGTAGCGACCTAACCTTACGAAGTCCAAGACAGCTGAAAGCCTTCAACAGTAGCCAATTGAAACTAACCATCAATATTAGGATTGTAAAGCTCCGAGTAGAACTATCAACGGTTCGGATTTGAAGCGATTAACAAAACTAGAATCCAATAACCCAATTCGATAACTTTATTTACCAAAAAAAAAAAAAAACTTTATTAAAGATCCCACTTGATTAACCAAAGAAGAAGCTAAAATGCTAAAATGCTAAAATATCCAATGAAGATATATCTTCAAATAAAAATAAGAAATGAGCATGAGTACAACGATTACCAAAAAAATAAAAAAACTAGTTCAAGAATCATGCATTATATTTATTCTTATTTATATTAAAAATATGTCAAAATTTTTCAAGAAATAAAAGTGAGTACATTATTAAATATAATGTCAAAAATATTACATTTTAATTTTAATTTAATTTTTTGACAAGGTATATTGCATTTTTATTTAAGAGTTTTCAGTAATATTACATATATAATTATTAATCTAATCTATACTATTAATAAAGCACCTAAGGGTCTAATAACTATCTTGGTCTCTTTAATCTCTCACATCTTTAATTTATTTTCTCTCTCCTCTCCCATTATTAACGAGTTTTTAATTTCTTTATTTTCTCCTTCTCTCTCCTTTATATATGTGTATGTTTGTGTATTCATATCTCTTTTATCATTTTTTCAGTTTTTTTTCCTTTCTTCTTTATTTGGTAATCCTATAATTTTATTTTTAAACTACTTTTTCATAATAAATTTAATAAAATGCATTATAAATAATTAATATATATTATAATCATGCATAAAATCCAACATATATTTTGATTTTATATTCAGAGTTTAAATGTGTAATTAAATTATATTTTATTTTTATTTTACACACACATTGATTGTGTCCGACTAACTAATATAAATAATTTGTGTTCGAATTTTAAATGAATCAGAATGCTCAATTTCATATATGATCCACTTATTTTGGATCGTAGATATTTAAAATCCGTTCTTATCCATCGAATATATTTGAATTGAAAATGGATAAATTTGAATTGCACTCGGATTGAATTTAGATAAAAATCAACCCCATTGACAAGAGCTAGTTTGAAGATTATGGCATGTTGCATATGTTAATTCATCCCTATAAATATTCTAAATCTCAATGTGGGAAGATAATTTACATAAAGTCATTGTAAATATTATTTGCTTACACTTTAAGCTTTCTTTTTTATGATTCTCCATTCCTGACTTCAACTTGGAAGGATTTTTGTTGCAACATCTCTCATCACCTTTCTTTTTGAGATGGGTACAATACACTTCAGACCTTTATACGTGGGAATTGAATCACTAATCTCTATTTTTAGAAGACCTCTTCTTACCATCAGGTCAAAAGATCCTCAGCCACATCTCCTATCACCTTTAATGATTGTTCATGGATGTAGGTCAAATCCGGCAACCTTCAAGTAGACCTATCCGATTGCATTCATCTAAGGGGATCGTCTGGAGCTCTAAGGTGTAGAACCCCAGCTCAGGTTGTCCTGGCCTAAAATAACACGTCCCAAGCCTCATCAAATTTTGGAGTGTTGACTAACATAAATTTAATACGAGATATTTAGATCAATTAAAAATAAGAGATCAACACAGTATTTTTCAAATTAAGAAATACCTTTTCGACTTAATATCGAACATCAATCCTTATTTTACTTTGTTTTTATAAGGACTAGTCAGTTGAGCACACTCGACGCGTGTGTCAAATTAAAAAATATATAAATTAATTTTGTACTTGAGTTTTATTATTTGTTATATTTTCTATATGAATAACTTTTTTAAGGTTTATTCAATTTTAAATAAGTGAAAAGTAAAATAATTTAATATGAGATAAAATAAAATGATTAAAAGTAATAAATAAAGGAATTAAAAATATTCCATAGGAGGGAGGAGGGAGAAGATAGAGGAGAGAGGAGAAATTATTGAAAAAGTAATGAAAAAAAACAAGGAAATATGTAGTAGGAGATAGGGATGGCAACGGGTCAGGTTCGAGCCGGGTTTGGCCAACCCGAAGCCCGATCCGTGAAGGCTTTCTTGGACCCAAAACCATCGGGTTCGGATTGAACCTGCTAGACCCGCTTTATATTTTAAAAATAATTTTTAAAAAAATATCACCATAACTTTCCAAAAAAATGAAGAAAACGAAAGTATTACAAAGAAACCAATTTTTTTTATAATTTCTTGCTCTTATTTGACTTTTAAAAAAGTTAAAAATTCTAAACAAATATTTATTTTAACACACACACACATATATATATATATATATATCTTGAAAGTATAATTAACTGAATTACTAATATGATATAATTATTTAACATACATGAATATTATACTTATTTCTATATGTGACTATATAGGCATTTATATATGAATTATAACTATATATATCATATAAATTCATATATTAATAATATATAGGTACATGTAAAATTTATAGTAGGTTGGGGTTGGATCGGGTCTTGGTTTTAATTCTAAGACCCGAGACTCGATCCAAACCCGTTTAGGTCTCTTAAACCCAATCCTAACAGGCTGGGTTCGGGATAGGATCCAGGTCCCTAGTGGGAGAGGGGGTGAGGGGTGGGGGAAGGGGGGAGGGGAGACAGTATGGAATAAAAAAGGGGGAGAGAGAATATGGGGGACAAAAATAGAAAATAAAATGATAAATAAAAAAATGTTAAATAATATAGTTACAAGGATCTTTTATTTAATATAATAGTATAGATTATGGATTACATTCATTACATCATAACATGAATTTTTGATTTCATAAATATCAAATCATGAAATCATTAATAATCTAAATTCAAATCATCTAAAGCCGCATTTATTGGCCTAACATTTGCAATTTACACCCACACCATATATACTTCAAATTCACCCCCTCAAACCTCAATCATTCTCAAAATCAACACTTTAATCATTCCCTGGATCACTACAAATTAAAGATCCATATTCCCCTTTGGCCTATGAATTATCATCTTTTCCCTTTCATCCCAAACCATCATTGAGGCTCATCATCAGTTTTCACCACTTAAACAAGCTATTCTTCCTTTTGCACCTCCTATTAGGTGCACTGCTCATTCCAAACGATAACTTTTCATGATTACATATATTCCAATCCGCAAATTAGTTAAGGCAACACATCACCACTCTCATCAAAAAAAGGTAAAAAAAAAAGAACAAACAAACTTCATCTTTTCTGGTATGAATAATCATTCCACACCTCTACCTCAAAATTTCAAGTCTTGTTGTTCAATTATTCTATTTTTCCTTTTTTTATTGTTGAAGAAATGAATTTGGATCTAATTTAACCTAAAAAGCTAACTCGTGAAGTGAGCTACGATTACTCAAGTCATTATGAACTGCAACACATCTCTGTATTTTATCGATGTGGGACGTTCAACACTCATTCTGAACACGTTTTGACAATTTTGTTATTTTATCGATGTGGGACATTTAACCCTCCTTACGGACCCATTTGATAATGAGTCCCGTTTGACAGTTTTGTTTTGAGCTGACGCGTGTGTCGTTTACTTTTGTTTATGTATATTTAATTTGAGGCGTGTATTGTTTTTCTGGTTATATATAGTGAAAATGGGATCGGGTGGAAAGACAGAAGATCAAATGGTTAAGTCGGAGAGTGAGAGAGTAAGTAGAGATCATATGACCTCTGAAAGGATGAGCAAAGAGTCCCAGAGTGAGGCTTCTTGTTACACGACCGAGGATGAAGATGAAAAAGTGGGGCAAATAATTCAGTTGGGACCAAAAATGAGCATCAAAGAACATCTTGAGAAAGACAAGGTTAATTAATTAATTAGTTATTTGTTATTAGATTCAACTAATATAGCGTGGATAATTTTTTATTAATGAGCTTTTGGTTAATTCATTTCTTCAGGATGATGAGAGCTTGAGCAGGTGGAAAGAACAGCTCCTTGGAAGTGTGGGTGCGGATTTAGTTCAAGGTACTTCTACTTTTCAATTAATATTGCCTGTTTAACTTCCAATGACTTGAGGCACTCAGATCGGACCAGGCTTAGACACAGCTAACTAGCTCGTCATATAACAAGTGTTATTATTAGGTTGTCATTTGATTGATCATTCTCTTTATACTAAATATTATTAGATATATATACGAGAGTATTTCACTTGTTATATAATTAGTTTCATTTGATCTAATTTAATTTAGATTGGAATTTTTTGCTTCTCATAGAACCTGGAAAATTTTTACTTTTTAATCCTATAATTCAGCCTTTGTTCATTTTTGGTCAAAGAATTTTTTTTCAAACTAGCTCTTTTATCTTTCATTTTCTGCGAAATTTACTCTTTCTTCACATTTATGATAGTACTTTCATTACGAGTAATACGCATGGCTGTTGATACAATTTTATAATAATTTATACATTGCTAATAATAAATTGTTATTGAAATTTTCAGAGAATGAAGAACCAGATGTAAAAATTATGAGCCTAACAATCCTGTCTCCCGGGAGACCTAATATAGAGCTTACAATTCCGGAGGATGGCAAACCCAAAGGTCTTTGGTTTACGCTCAAGGAAGGAAGCCATTATCGCCTCAGATTTTCAATCAAAGTCAGCAATGACATTGTTTGCGGACTCAAGTACATTAATACTGTATGGAAGACTGGAATCAGAGGTATATATACACACACACATGGCTCATTAGATGTTGTTCAGTTGGTTATTGCTCAATTGGAATTTTCAATTCGTTGAATTGAGTATGATGGTATAATAATATTAATTTTTTAATACTTTTTTGATATCATTATATTCAAATCCAACAACTAAAAACACCGATAGGGCAATACTCAATTGGTAGCATGAAACAATTCTCTATATGCATGTACGATATATAAAATGTCAATTCTTTTACTTTTTTTTTAACATAATTTATGATTTGAATTATATTGGGCTCTATTTAGCTTCAACCCCATTGACTACAAATATCTCACATTGCATTCGATCATATATATATATATATATAAAATAGTATTTTACATTGTCTCAATTTTATTCCTCTATTCATTCCTCTTTAAATACTTAATAGATTATCTCATGGTAATCCCATGCATTTTTGTCGTTGCAAATCTAACAAAAATTAGCTAGAAAAATAAAATTGGGATACAACGTGAGATATTCATATTTAATGAAATCGATATTTAAGATGATCTAGAATATTGGACCAAAATGAGATTTTTTCAATTTGTATGGCCTAATATTAATTGATTTTAATATGTAAATATAGTTGATAGCACAAAACAAATGCTGGGAACCTTTAGTCCTCGGGCGGAGCCGTATACACATGAGATGGCTGAAGAGACTACTCCCTCAGGAATGTTTGCTAGAGGATCATACTCAGCAAAATCCAAGGTACTCTTATCTCATTCTCGTCTAAGATTATGAAAATTAACATAAGATCAATCTATGCAAATTCAAATATTGTGGGTACGATTTATTCAAGTGGTTGAACTTTGTGTCAGTTAGAAACTTAATTAACGAAAGTTTACTGACATATGGACCGACATAGAGGGGGGAGAATTCCATATTGGCAAAAATGAAAGTTGGCCTAATGGACATATACCACATTTTAGAGACGTGGGAAGTATCAGAATTAGGGTTCAAATCCTAATAGGTATACATGCGTGGTTTATCGTTTCACATCAAAAATAAAAATAAAAAAAAATACAAATTTTAGCATCAAAATTGAACAAGACTTAACTTAGGGGCCAAGAAATTATAGTTTCCCCAAATTTTGGTGAATGACTACGAGCATTATTAACAACCAATTAATTGGTACTGATTGGTGGCAGAACATATAATTATCTTTGAGTTGAAAAGTTGTCTGCTAATATTGCAATGATAATCCCAACTCCCTTTGAATAAATTTTTAAACAGTAAACAATTTTATCAAGATAAAAGTGACAAAGCTATATTATATAGTTATTTACAATAACTCGTACACTTTCAACCTTTTCATGCAAACAAAACTTTTAAATATTTAATTATGATGAATGACTTCTTTTTTTTTTTTTTTGTCTTATTTTAATGCATGAATAAGACTATGTTATGTAAACAAGATATGGAGCATATTTTGATAAATATTCAATAAGTAATTAATTCAAATGTGCGGATATCTAATTATGAAATTACAATCAGAATTAAAAAAATTAAAGTTTCTTAGGATGTCTGTTAAACAGTGCAACAAAGACTTTGGAGTTTCTACCACCAAAAAAAAAAAACAAAGGGGGTGCTTTGAAAAACTTAAAAATAGCACTTTGCTGCTTTTAGTTTCAAAAAAGTTACTTTTAGTATTTGGTTTTGTAATTTCTGCTTAAATTAAATTGACAAAAAACAGAAGTTGGGAGGAAGCTGCAGCTTAAAAGTGCTTCTTGGTATTTTTGTAAATAAATTGAACTTTTTTAATTGTTTTCTACTAATTAACTTTTAACTGCTTTTCACGTTTATTTCTAAACACTCTACACTTTTACTACCAACTTTTGACTGTTTTTCACTTTTATTTCCAAACACTCCACACTTTTACTATCAACTTTTAATATTTATTTTCAAACACTACCAACTTTTACTATTCAACTTTTTTTCAACTTTTTCAATAACTCCAACTTCTTTAAAAGCAAAAGCAATCACAAACACTCTCAAAGTGAAAGAAATAGCCTACGTAATGCTTCTTTTTGGGTAAATGATTCCATATGGTAGCTCTAAAAATTTACATGAAATAATTTTAAGTTTAATGTGCCTTTCTCTAACCCATCACTATAACATTGTTGCCATTTCTCTTAGTTGGACTTAATTGATAGTTTAGTTTAGTTTATAGTTAATTTTGGATAAAATTCAAGTCAAATTAATTAATAGCTTAATTGTAGAAAATAACTCATAGGTTATCACATAAAGAATTAACAAAGAGAAATTATCTTGTTAATTTATTCAATTTAAAGGTGCTTTGTTCATTTATACAATCCTTTTTTTTTTTTTAGTTTAAAATTTTTGTTTTATTGATAAAGAGAGGAAAGTTATGCCAGCCCTCAAGTCCAGATCGGACTATTAAAATTTGGGCTCAAACAAATAGAAATTCTTTTAATATCTTACAGAAATTTGATCTTGCCCTTCAAATAAATTTTTGGTAGACCACCGTGCATAAGTAGCAAGCGTCAAAAACTATCAAATTTGATATGGCTTAAAACGACACTTTTTACAAAATGCCGTGATAAGTGCATAATTGAGATTTTTTTTTTTTTCTAAATGTCACATTTTATGTATCAAATTAGTCAATTTTTTAGGGGAGTGTTTTAGATTTCGTAACCTCCACTTTTCATTTTTTATTTTTTACTTTACTTTTCCCGTTTCTTTAATTTTCTGAACATTAGATTTGACAAGAAAAGTAATACTTATACTCCATTTGAACATGCGTTCGATCAGTTCGTGGATGATGACAAGAAGTGCTACCTGGAGATCAATTACACTTTCGATATCAAGAAAGATTGGGCCACCTCTAAATAGAGCCACACCAATGAATTTCAATTAGAGAACTATTAAACGGAGTGAAAGATTTTGTTCTTGTATTTATGGTTACAAGGACCACAAACGTGCATAGTGAGGCATCTGTATGATAAGACGTATTAATTTAGGCCCCCTGGCCAACTGCTTTTATTTAACTACTGCCATAATTCTTACTTGACCAAAGAATTTGATATAAAAACTAGTTGTTGCGCACTGGAAACTAATATATTCAAAATAAAATATATCTTTTCAGAAAATATTTACCATCATTTTCATTATATTTCTTTTAGTAGTACAAAATTTAATTGGTAATGAACAAAGCATGGGTGTCATTACTTAAATAATATTATATATAGAGGGTGGTTTTTTTTAATAAGGAATTTATTTTTTGATACAATCAACTCAAAATACCCTATAGATGCCGATTAACTGGAACGCCACACACACACACACACTCAAAGAATAAGGGAAGAGGATTTTCTTTTTTTTCTTTCTTTCTTTATTTCTTAGTGCATACCTTTGTGCGTGTTGCATTGGAAAGCAAAAATTATTTGAAAAGAAATATAATAGTATTTTTAAGTTGAAATTGTAGGTGTCCGAATACATAATATTTTCAGGCCTATATCTACAGAGAAAAAAAAAAGATATAAGCAAAAAATTAGCTCAAAAAGTAAAACATCTATTTAAAATTAAAATTTTTATCTTGTTAAAAATTCATTAAACGAATTATAACTCTTAATTTATTTGGAAGGATAAAGAACAAAAGATTATTTCATAACAAAACTATTATGACGTACACAAAATCATATCGTACATAAACAAAAAGGAGAAAAAAAAAAATACAGTTCATATACACATCAGTGTATTTAGTTATGAAGTAAAACTAACTTCTTAAACATCACTTGGAGTTAAAATCACCTTGCATTAAAGGAGTGGGGAGTATAGTGCTAGTATTCAAATCTTAGCAGGTGTGCGCGCATGAATAATTATGTATGTGTATTATCAGAAAAAATATATATACCAGACCTCTAACTTTTTAGGAAAAAATAATATATTTTAACTTCTTATACTTAAATAATATATGGCATATGACAATACATGAATAAAATGCAAACATAAACATATCAAGATAAATATTAAAATATTATGGAAAAATAAAATAATATAGGAAAAATTACATTTATATCCCTTGAGGTATGATAAATTACAAATTAATTTCTCTTATTTTCAAAATATTACAAATACTCCCTCAAAGTTTAGGACCTTGTTGTAAATATTAATGGAGATATTCAAACACTAACTTTCCTGCAACTGCAGTAATTAATACAACCACCAAGAGATACGTGTCACCAAGTCTGATGAAATTCCTCGATTAATTTTATTATTCCACCAACCTTCACGATACAATTTCACTTTATACTTCTATAACCACCATCAGGCATCAACATTTATAATCCAATAGAAATACAACCTGCAATTATATCTTACCTTAATGAAGGATGACTTTTGTTTAAGCTAGTACATACTTCAAAAGGATATTTATAATTTTTAAGATAAAATAAATTAATTTATAATTATATCATACATTAAGGGATGTAGACGTAATTAGACCAATAATGTAAATAAAATAAAGGAAAGGAAAAACAAAATAGTGGGTAAGATTTCTAGTAATTGATGTGAGATTTATAGGGACCGCAAGCAAAAGTGAGGGTTTTATCTTAGTTGTTTCACTGGAACATTGTGCAGGCACATGGACCACAACTACTGCAGGCGGAGTTGTCGGCGTTCGGCGGCGGCCAGTGGGCGAGCTTCGTTCAACTTTATTTGGAATTATTACTATCGTCGTTATTTTTTTGTCTAAGGCTCTAAAATATTACAACTAAGAAATTGGAGGGATTATTCAAAAAAAAGAAGAAGAAGAAGGGGTGTAATCTATTCTCCACATTGTCACATGGACAACAAAGTACCATCAACCCTCAAGCACATTCAAGATTTAGTTGAGTAAATTGTTTAAATTTAGTTTTAAATTTTTTCCAAGATTAAGTTTTTATTTAAATTTGATTTGTTTACTAAACTTTTCGTCAATCGTGATTTTGTGAATTTTTGGGAAAAATTCAATTTTAATTCCCAATAATTTACAACTTAAAAGCAAATAAGTTGTTGAGTTTTTAATTTTCTTCAATTTCATCATTTTCAGTCACTTTCATATCGCAATATTCCGTCAAAAATATAAATTATCAAAAACTTTTACCTGTATTCGAGAATTCAAAATTATCCTCCACCTTTTACACCAATTTCATTTTGATCTTAAAATTGCAATGTCCTTACACTTCTTCTATATTCTAGTTTTAACCATGAATTCTTCAATTCGGTTGCATAAATTCTAATTTCTAACTCTTAAGTACTTGACGTCAATTTTTTTGATTATTGTATAAAACATTAATATTTAATTTAAACTATCACCATTATTAAAATAAATTAATGCCATGTTTCTTTATCGTGGGAGGAATCAGAGAGAGGCTATAGTAAATTACATCTGTGAAAAAAGAAACATAAATATCTGTCCAACGCACAAGATAGGTAATGTGTCCAAATATGATGACACATGTTCGACATTTTAACTAAACATCACACGTATCAATCTCGTGAAAATTAAAAGGTGTCGGGAACAAAAATTTATATTATCATATAATGCTCTGTAGTGGTATCTAAATAAATATATACATCTTCGTAATATAATATAATAATAACTAAAAAAATATAAATACATATTTTTATAAAAATATAATTTGTTATAATGAAAAAAATCATCAATATTATGTAGTACACATAGTTAAAGTTTGATAGAATTAACTTATGGAATTTATAAAGTTTTGGTAGTAACTATTTTGTAGTACACATAGTTAAAACTAGTCAAATTTTACAATAAGTTCAGAGCCGTCTCAATGTTCTTAACACTCAAAAGCGAAAACTCAAATTGAGCCTGTGATTTACTACTAATGTAAACACACATAATAATTATTAACAAATAAATTTTAATAATAATTAAAATAAACTACAAATATAAAATTAGAAATAAATAAAATACTCAATAGATTGGGCGTGTCAATGGGTAGGGTTTTACCCTACTCTAACCCTAATCCTAAAAATACCCAATTAAATATATCATATACCCTACCCTACCCTATTTAAATATTTATCCATTGAGTATGTGTATTGGGTCTATCCTATTTTTAGAGTAGGGTCTGGATTAGGGGTGGCAAATGGGCGGGTTGGGTTGGGTTTGGGTTGGGTTCATATGGGTTGGGTTTGAAATGGGTTGGGTACAAAATGGGTTCAAGTATATGGGTTCAAGATGGGTTGGGTCTGAGTTGGGTTGGGTTGAACCCAAATGGATCCAAATTTCAAAATGAAAAAATATGTATTTCTTATAGTTGGAAGATTGTATTTATCATTATTTACTTTATTATTATTATTATTATTATTATTATTGCTACTACTTTGAAAAATGTAAAAAATTTTAGCTACCAATTTAAATCGATTCCTATCATCAATTCAAATTTTTATTTCATTATTTGATAAGTTAAAAAATCAAAAAGTTTCACACACACACACTGCACACACACACAGTTTCACACACACACACACACACTGCACACACACACACACACACACACACACACAGTTTCACACTGCACACACACACACACAGTTTCACACACACACACAGTTTCACACACACGCACACACACACACACAGTTTCACACACACACACACAATTTCACACACATGCACACACACACACACACAGTTTCACACACACACACACACACACACACACACTGCACACACACACACACAGTTTCACACACACAAACACACACACACGCGCACTGCACACAGTTTCACACACTGTGTGTGTGTGAAACAGTGTGTGAAAGCACACACAGTTTCACACACTGTGTGTGTGTGTGTGCAGTGCGTGTGTCTGTGTGAAACTGTGTGTGCGTGTGTGTGTGTGTGAAACAGTGTGTGAAAGCACATACAGTTTCACACACTGTGTGTGTGTGTGTGCAGTGTGTGTGTGTGTGAAAATGTGTGTGCAGTGTGTGTGTGAGTGATGATAATGAAAGTAATTACAAATTATAAATCCACACATTCCAAACCCATTTGAACCCATTTTAAACCCAATATAAACCCAAAACCATCTTAACCCAATTGGAACCAAACCCAACCCAACCCATTATAAATTTTTTAAACCCAACCCAACCCAAAACCAATTAAATTGGGTTGAACCCATGGGTTTGAGCCCATTTTGCCACCACTAGTCTGGATCCTAGCCAATCATATATTTTTTTTATTTGCTATTTTTGCTATTGTTTTTTTTTAGCTCACACACACAGTTAACACATGCACACGTATTTACACACACAATTTTCACGCACACACTACACACACACACATATTTTTTCACACACACACACACAGTGTGTGTGAAAAACACACAGTTTCACACACTGTGCGCACACACACACTGCGTGAAATTGTGTGTGTGTGTGTGTGTGCAGTGTGTGTTTTCACACACGCGAAATTGTGTGTGTGTGAGTGTGTGCGTGCAGTGTGTGTGTGTGTGTGTGTGTGTGTGTGTGAAAATTGTGTGCAGTGTGTGTGTGTGTGTTTACACATAGTGTGTGTGTGTGTGTATGTGTGTGAAAACTGTGTGCAGTGTGTGTGTGTGTGAAAACTGTGTGCAGTGTGTGTGTGTGTGTGTGTGTGTGTGAGTGAAAAATATATGTGCGTAGCGTGTGTGAAAAATGTGTGTGCAGTATGTGTGTGTGTGTGTGTGTGAAAAATGTGTGCGCAGTGTGTGTATGTGTGTGTGTGAAAAATATGTGTGATGTGTGAATACCCATTGGGTAATGATGTGTGTAGTGTGTGAATACCTATTGGGTATCATTACCCAATAGGATAGAACGAGTAAGGTTCTACCCTAATCGATTCATTTATGGTAGTATGGGTTAGCGTAGGGTATGGATAAATTTTAAAATTTTAGGGTATGAATAGAGAACAAATGAGTAAGGGTAGGGTAAAACCCTATCCATTGACAGGCCTACAATAAATAATGAATGCACAATTTATTTGATCAAATTCTTTAACATGAGCAAGATTTAAATAATTGGGCTTGTTTATCAAGTATGGCTGATGTTTTTGTTTCTATATGAGCTCATTGATTTTGCTTTAAAAAAACAAAAAACAGAACATTAGGGGACTCTAGCCCTTGCGTTATTTGTCTTGCCCTTAAACCGGTCCTAAATAAGTTATGACATTATGGAGTTCTAACATCTCGTGCTTCGAAGTTTATAAATTTTTTAGAAAAAATGCAAATTTTGTCTTGTAAGCTGACATATTTTGAATTTTAATTCATTTGTTTACACTATTTGGGTTTTTGTTCTTTAAATATTTAAAAGTGACAATTTGGTCCCTTTTTTTTTAGGAATCTCAAATTTTCGACAATACATCTCAACGATTTAGTATCTACTTCAATAATGCCATCTGAAAAATTGAGATTCCGATAAAAATAATATGAATGTTTTATAATATCTTATAGGTGTTAAATATTATAAATTTTGAAATGCTTTATAAGATTTAAAAAGTTTGTAAAAACATAATACAGATTCCCTTCTTCAATTAGGAATAATGACCTGTACAAGAGACATAAATTGGACGGAATGAGCGGATCCAAAATCCAGAACAACTCAATCTTAATGAGATGCACTAAAAAAATCAGCTTGGAACATGCTTTTGAAGGTAAAATGTACAATATATGGTACATGTCTACTAATTAAATTTATTGTGGTAGTGAGTTTGGTGGGAAGGTATCAACATGTATTCTGTCATTACTCTTTGTGTAAATTAGATGATTTTTGGTACCTCCTGGTGTAAACATAGATAAATGCACTTTCAATGGCCCATGTGTACTGGTACCACTTGTGCCACAAAAATGGTAATCTGTATGAATTGCTTTTGCTTCAACCAACCAGTTAAGCTCCTCAAAATGGTGTAAACGGATACTGAATGGATGGAATTTGTTGTTTTCATATTTGTATGTATTTAATTTTATCAAATATTGGAACAAATGCGAATATTAACAGATAGAAAAAATCAATGGCCATGTATATTCATCAGATATCTAACGGACATCAGATATATATGTGTTCGATTATAACTTTTTAAAAATTAAATTCGATTATAAATATTTGAATATATGTGTCTTGATTATAAATATTTGAGTATCTTAATCAATTGCAAATAATTGGCATTAAACTATAATTAATTGAATATTCCGATGTGTGTATATATAATTTGGTCATTTTTATTTATAATATCCATATATACAAAAGGTCATCTCTCTCTCTCTCTCTCTATATATATATATATATATTCACAGATATCATGCACTTCTATTAATAACGCCTAAAGTTCATATATATATATATATATTTTTTTTTTATATCTTTGTAAGTTACAAAGATATGATATCCATTAAAAATATTTATATATATTATTTGAAAAAAATAATTTATTATTGCATTCACATAATATGAATTATTTATTTTTTAATTTCTATATATCTTACAATATATCAAATTTAACGCATGTGATTATTAAAAATATAATTTTTAAAGAACTATTAAGCATGAGATGAATTTTGGGAAATTATATCAATGAATACATCAATTAATTTCAAAAAATAAAATATTATTAAAATCATATAAAAACTTTAGTACACATGTAATTTTTTTAAAACATTATTTAATGGATATAATTAACAAATAGAACTAAATTACATATAATCGATTATATAAACATATATGTAGTTGTAGCAAATATTAAACGAATCGAATATATAATTGTCATATATGTATTCATTAAAATTGGATATCTATAATCGGATATAAAAATATCCGCTTTAAAAAGATATGGGTATTTTGCACTTATAAATGAATATGGATGCAACGATTATCAAATTTTTGATTATCCATTTACAGCTTTGCTTCGAATCACTAGATTAACCTTTGGGAGCTAAAAACTGTGAGCTAAAAAATGAATGTTTTCTGTTGTATTTAAGGAAAAGTCAGTTAATTGGTCAATTGTACGAATAGATTTGAGTTGTGGACTGTTGGTAACATTAGTAAGAGCATCTTCATTTTTTTCCTTTATAGGGTACATATTATACTGGTCTTATAAATGTTGTATATGGTATAAATTATAATTTATTTTTATTGTCCTTTTCATTTCAGGTCAATAAAATTATGACATTACGTTTAAAAACATGGTGTTATATAATCTCCCCACGCAACGACATAATGCACAACTATACTACTTAAAGCCTTAATTATAGCTATTCATGTCTTTGCTATTACATTTAGAAATTGTGCATTTCCATTACAATCATTGCCCTCAAATTCTTAAAATTGAGAGTTCTTTAATCATCTAAACACTACAAGAAAATAAGTAAATTAATGATAATATAACAAGTAATAATGAAAAAATTATCATTAATTATATACATTTAGTGACGACAAAATTGCGTTGTTAAAAATCATAGTTTGCACAATATTAATTGTGACATTATAATGTAAAAAAGTGAGAACATAGTGCAAAATTGATCATTAGTGACACATATGATAACTTTGTGATAATAAAATCTTGTCACAAAATCTTAATGACAATTTTTTTTTTTTTGCTATCAAGTTTTCAATATATATGTGTCAATAATTGTTAATAATTATTACTAAAACATTAATCACTGGCACCATTGAATGAATATTATCATAAGATAAAAGTTGTTGTCGCTATAGACATTTAATTAATAATGACGAAATAGAATGTGTTGTTACTCAATACAATTATTGGAGACAGATTTTATATTGTTATTTTTGTATCTTGTCACTATTATTATTGTTATTATTATTATTATTATTATTATTATTATTATTATTATTATTATTATTTTGTAGTGAAAATAAAATTTTTAATCATCTAAAATAATTTCATGCATTGGTTGTTTGATATTACTTTACATTCATTTTTCTGAATTTCAATTTATCTAATTTAATAATCCTTTTACTATCTTCTTTAAACCTATGCGGGCACACACATATAGATCAACTAAATTTTCAATTAAAAAAAAATTGTAATACAGCTTACACAAAACATAAGAGCTAATTTGATTCAGTACCAGTAAATGAGCTATATTTTAAATTTTTTATCTATGATACAATTTTCCTCCTTTCATATATATATATATATATATATATTTGTAATCCTTTTCTCTTTAATCACTTTTATGTTTCGTATTATATACATACTTGATATATTTGTTTCTTATTTAATTTATTTGCTCCCCCCTTAGTTCTTATGGTTCACTAAATGATTTATAAATGTGATTTTGTTGAATTTTCTCTTTATAATCGTGTAATGCTTGTAGGAATTCATTAAATTGACTTATTACTATTTATATTGTTTGTTTTAAACTTTCAATTTTTCATTATATAATTTTATTGACTTTTAACTTCTTTTAAACTGTGACAGACACACACACATAAGTTGTAAAGATACTATTGACAATCTATTTTAAGTTTGTAAAAATATTAAACTTGACAGATTAAGAGTTCGGTTGGATGGGCTATTTTCAGAGAAAAAACACTTATTTTTTGAAAAAAAATACTTCAAACAAAAAATGTTGTGTTTGGATGAATTTTTTTTAAAAAAAGCAAAAACCAAAAAAAAAAAAGCTAAAAAAAACTTTTTTTAGAAGCCACCCCAAAGTAGGTTCAAATAAGAGTACCTTTTAAAATATTTTAACTACTGCATCCAAACGTAAAACTGTTTGGCTTAAAAAAAAACCTCTACTATAAAAAACACCATTCAAGAAGCACTTTTTTTTAATCCCATCCAAATGGACCCTAAATCATCTCTATCGATATTGTTTTGAAGTAATTTAATTTTGTTTTGTTTTCGATTATTCATGTTCTGTTTTATTATTTCACTTTAATTACAGTCCATTACGAGATTTTTGGAATTTTCTACTTTGGCCGTGTAATATATCCACGGATTCAATAATTTCCTTTTTTGTTGTGTATACCTTTTATTTATATGTATTTATACTTAATGAAAGTTTATACTGCTAAGTTGAGTTTTTATTTTATTTATACAGGTATTTTTGGTTTATATTTATATACATACTGATTGAAGAAAAAAAAATACTGTGTAAATTATGTCTACCCGTTTGTCTTTTCTTTTTAATTCATTATCTTTCTTGTGCAAAGTCTGGTGAAAAGAGTTTCTCCACTTAATTTTTTTTCACATCTGTTTTAACATTTATATAAATTATTGAGCTTTTAATTATATTTTCAATATACTCGTCTATTTTCTTCAAGTATGATATAATTTTCTATTCTTTTATTTTTGCAATTCAAACTTAGAGAGAGAGAGAGAGAGAGAGAGAGAGAGAGAGAGAGAAGGTCATATTTCCCCACTTATAATCATCTAGTTTTAGTTAAATTTACACACACACAAAAACACACCTAATTTGAGATATGGGAATAACAAGAGCTCATGATCGTGTGTTTATTACTTTTCTACCTTCCTATATAATCATTTACTAACATCTCGACAAAGTAGTATATTTTTAATAAATGTACTAATACCCGTTAAGTTCAGTTTTCTTTTTTCTTATTTTCTTTTTGGTTTAGTTTTATTAATTCCATAAAATCGTCCCTTTTTTTTTTTCCATTTTTCACTAATTACCCATTAATCATAATCAGAAGAAAGCATAATTGTTTTAGTTAACAATTACGTTACAAAAATAGATGGGATTGAACCAGAAAAAAATTACAAATAAGGTGTTTCTGAATTATATTTTGAATCACATTTTAATTAAGAAATATGTGGAGAAAAATCAATGAGATAAAATTTCAATTTTATTTAGAGTAAATTACATTAAGCACCCCAACTTTTAGAATGTTTGACACTTTGGTACTCAATCTTTTTAAATATGCACTTCGATACCTAATCTTTATCATTTGTGTGCCGATGGTATTTTTTTTACTGTTCTGATGGAATCTTTGTGGAATATTCGGCATATTTTGGGGAATATTGAGGAATATTCCACCGGAATAGTGTAAAAAATATAATCGGCGCACAAATAATAAAAATTAAGTACAAAAATGTACATTTAAAAAGGTTGGATACTAAAGTACAAAATACTCCAAAAGTTAGGGTGTTTAACATAATTTACTCTTTTATTTCCGTGTGCTACTTATATGAGCTATACATAGGAGATAGCCAAGGATGAATAGTACACATCTGTGTAATTGACAAAAACAAGACGCAAGTGTATCAAAAGAAAAATCCCAAATATTTTAGATACACTAAGTAAACAATATGCTTTTAATGCTAAACACTTAATCATGTATACTTGACAAAATCATAAAAATGAAATAATGTTTAACCTTTTATTTATTGGTAGAAAATAGTTTCTTCTTTGTTATATTTTAGTGCTATACTCTAGAATGTTACTGATATTTAATTTGCATGTATGCCCTTTTCGAAGTAATAAACAGGTTTTAAATGATAATATTCACACAGAATTCTTTTCCATATTTAATCTAAAATATAATCTCTTTCATCTACCTCAATTATTCCACAATCTATAATGGTCAAGCTTATTATGCAAAAAAATGACTTCTAAAATATTTTAATCCAAAAAAATGGGGCATATCACAAGTTTTATACTCTTTAGAATGTAATTACTTTACATAAGTTGAGAAATGGCATAAACCAGAAAATAGTTATGGGCACAATCTATACGTGTACTTCATGATTTGATATCTGTTTAATTTTTTAAATGTATATATCAATTTTAATTATCTTTGTGCATTTATCAAAATTTATAAATAAGTAAAAATGTAATTTAAAACATAATTAAAAATAAATAGAAAATAATCCAACTGTGGGAGAAAAAGAAAGACGAGAAAGAACAACAGATGAAAACTGAATCCAAGAGTTAATTTAGTCGATCCACTTAAGAAGACTAAAATTAATTATTATAAAACCCTTCTGTTATATATATATATATATAATATAAATAAAAATAGAAACTAATTCAATAATTAATTTAGTCAACCCCACCTAAAAAGATCAAAAATATTTAGTATAGACTATAGATAGATAAGAGGATGAACTCTGTTGGCTGGAGATCTATTCACGTCCCTGTGCCGGGAGATGCTCTACCTGCTGAAGCACTTGCAGCTTTGGAAGGAGTGAAGCTTGCTAGTAATTTGGGTTTCGGTAAAGTTAATATTGAAGGGGATTCAAGCATCTTAATTTCTGCCTTGAAGAGTAGTGCTCGTGACATGTCTTCTATTGGGAATTTAGCTAAGGATATTAGTAGATTTTGTGTTACTTTCTCTCAAGTTATTTTTATTTTTATTCGTAAAGGTGGGAATACTGTCGCCCACCGACTAGTTTATTGTGCGTTGTCAAACATTATGGAGTCATTGATTCTCTCTAACTTTATAGACGATGTTATTCTAATTGAAGCTAGTTCTTCATCATAAATAATATTTTATTCTTCCTTAAAAAAAAAGATAATAGGATGAACAGGATAAATATTCAATTATTATATTTTAATGAGATATTTATTTGACATTCTGGGGGAGGAGGGAGAAAAAAAAACAAGGGAAATGGACGGTGTTAGGCATGTACTAAACAGCCACAAAAAAGTGACGAAATAAGCAAAAGACGTGTAAGTAGGCGGTGAGGTGATAGATAAGCAGAGCGCGTGCGTAGCAGTCGCCAACCCCGGGCGTGGGTCCCTCATTTTGTCGATACTGGGCCTCCATACAGTCGCGTATTAACTGGCTTGTGTTTTTTCCCTCATAGTCTTTGCGTGTCCATACCCAAATCTCTCTCTCTCTCTCTCTCCGTCTCTCTCTCTTCTCTTTGCCCTCCACCGAAGCAATTGCATTTTGGTCCGTTCTTGTAAGCAATACTCCGGATTTCACAGCAAACAGTCAAACCGTCAACAAACTAAAAGAAAAAGATCGGAAAAAAGAATGCCCGGTTGCTCAAATCTTGGATTGAATTGACAGGTATGCATGTACTCTGGATTACTGTTGAATTCCACGTCCTGTTTCATTTTCATCGTTTTTATACAATTCTGATAATCTTGCTATATGTACATGGCTATTAGTCTTCAATTGATTTCTGTGGATTTCTGTTTTGACAGGAACGC